>VYXB01005623.1:163120-293972 GCA_013397135.1 Pachyramphus minor
CCTCCTGCCTTCCAGTGGATCAACACTCCCCTCCCCAACTTGGTGTCACCTGCAAATTTGCTAACAGGATACTCAATTCCCTCATCCAGATCATCAGTAAAGATATTAAACAGGACTGAAGTGGCCTTGCAGCCCCTGAAAGGGCTACAAGAAACATGGAGAGAGACTATTTACAAGGCCTGGGTTTTTTTGTTTGTTTGGTTTTTTTTTTTGTTTTGTTTTGTTTTGTTTTGTTTGTGTTTTTGGGGTTTTTGTTTGTTTTTAATGAGATGCAAATAAAATTAAGAAACTTAAATAAAACTATTTTTTAGCTAAAAATGATTCAGGTGCCTAAGTCTATCTCTCCAATACTTTTTTAGACACTACTGAGTGACAAGAGGCATTTGGTTGAAGCTGAGAAATATGGAAATTTGTAACAGGACCTATGAGACACCTATTGTCTTCGGAGCATCTGTGGAGGAGAGCTGGGATATCTGTGGGTATACATATACTTCTGAATACTTTTAAATGTTAGATGCCTTTGTGTAGGCACCTGAATCTAACCACAGAACCAGTGGAAAGATGAAAATGGTGTTGCTCCATGAAATTAAAGGCAGCAGAAGCACATGAGGATGAGTATTCAAAACCTGTGGTCTCTGTTGGGATGGGTCTTCTAAATGGTTAATTGTCTGACTGCCTTTGCTTGTGTTTGGGCTGCTCATGATGTTCCAAGGTGGAAAATATGACAGTAAAGAGAGAGTGCAAGTTCCACACTGGAATATAAAGAGGAACTGAAGAAAAAAAAAAAGTTAAAAGCATTGTTACATGTGTGTATACATATCTATTCTACATACGTTTATTCCCATTTATTCCATGATAAGGCATTTTGGCAATATATTAATGTTCATTCACTAATAAATATCAATATTCTTATTTTTTATAAAAACATTGTAAAGTGAAATAGGTATCTATAAAATGATTGCAAGGCAGAATGTTAGGCATATGATGATGTGAAAAACTCTGAAAAGTTACACCTAAAAGGCAAGCAACCAGTGCATAACCCCGATAAAAAACCCATAGCTTTTCCTTTAGATGTAGCACCATGTAGAGATTGTGATCACAACCTTTCACTTCTTTAGCGATGAACTCAAAAGAAAATTCATGGTGTTTTGTCTCCAGACCTTCCCGAGTCTTGACTTTTCCCAAGATGTTATGTCTATGAAATATTTCAAACAAATTATTTAGAATTTCAGTCCTTCCTTTCAAGTTATGCTTTCTAGAACTCTGTTCTCTTTTCTTTCTTCATTCTCTTTAGTCGAGCCACTTCTTGAAGTTCAGTTCAAAAAACTGGGCACAAAATTCCAACTGAGGGCATCCAGTAGAGCAGCAAGACTATTTCACTTGTTTTTCAGGATGAAAGTAATTTTTAGATGATCCAGGACAGTGTTAACTCTTTTTTGCTATAGAATGTTCCACTTGTGAGCCACCGTCTGATCCTACACTCCATCTCCAACTACAAACTGTTCCTTTATTTGTACAGTTGATCATTCCTGCCAAAGACAAGTATAAACTCTACTTTTTTCTTTCAAAATACGAAAAAAATTTTTGTCTTACTGCTTTTCACCAACAATCATTTGAGGATTATTTTGTGCAAATTTCATATGTGTACTTTGTGCCTTCATCCATTTTCTTCTGGAAAATACTTTCAACCAAATGAAAATTATTGCAATCAAATTATTAAAACATTGAAAAACATGTGTAAAGATTTACTTGAGAAATTCTTTCCGTTTAAGAGGGGTTACCAATAACAACCCAGCAGGATAATATCTCTGGCAGATTTTTCTTCTGGAGTTTGCTTGGAATCTTATATGAAGTGGTATTAAAACTATAATTAAGTCATGATATTTTCTAAGAGTAGCAAAGCTCATGGAATCATGACAAGAGCTAGTTTATTTGATTTGTCTTCATTTCCTCTAGACACAACTGTTGTCTGTTTATCAATGTGTTGGGTTTTTTTCTGGCATCCAGGTTGTACACGTAGCATGACTGTTTAATCTGGTGCCTCTCTTTTCCTGTCCCACTCTTCCATTTTATTCAGTTACGGTTGCCCTTTTCACCTCTTCCAGTTCTTTGTCCACAGAATGTGAATTTTCTGGGAAACAAAGATTCAGAAGGTTCCTTATACAATTTCTCAGCCCCCTCGAAGAACCCAGTCCAGGCTGCTTGAAATAATCAAATTATCTATATGCTCTGTTACCTTAATGAAACATCTTGCCTCCTTGTCCTATGTGTTAAACAGTTTGCCATGATGCTGGTTGGCCCCGATTTAGTTATTTAAAGTACACTCAAGTGACAGTCGTTTAATATTAGCAATGAATCCACTTTGTATTGGAGTGCAAATACTGTAGCACAAATAACTGTGTTTAAATGAGAAAAACTTAGTTCCCTCTCAGAGCTTCTTTCTTGAAAGAAGATCATAAAAAACAATCAAAAGATGTTCACAGTAGGTTGATACTAAAAACTACTTTGGTCAAGGTAGTGCTGACTAAAGAGGGAGATCAAAAGGATAAAGTTTAACCCAAAGATTTAGGCTCCTTTTGCCAGATCAGCTATTGGAAGGACAATCTCTGCAATAAGCATGTAAAAATGATGACACAGAAACACAAGACAAGGCACACAGGCTGTCATTTTGCTGTAATAAGGAGTTTTTACCTTCAGATGAAGAAATTAACAGTGATAGATCCTTAACAACTTTTTGTAGCAGGATTGGACAGCAAAAGCTGGAGGTGTGGAACAGGACTCTGCTGAAATCTCTTTTATGTGCGTCTTAGGAAGTGAAGAGGTTTTTTGGGAGAAATTGAATTTACACAGCTCCAAAAACTCCTGCAAACAGAATAAAGATCACTGTAAAGAGATCGCCATATCTCACCAGTAACAAATGACATAATTCCTGCACTGAATTGTGCCATTGTGTTCCTGAAGCTTGATCTCTGCAACAAGCTGCAACAAGGCTCTGCTTTTATCTGACAAATGTTTCAGCACATACTTGTCTGAGACGGTATAGAGAGCTAACATCTGGAGTTTATTCAGTCACACAAATTTGTCAAGATGCTTCCATTATTTTAGCACACCTCTAATATCTTCAGTGGCACTGATGACTTCATAGAATACGACATAATCCTTACAGTCATGCTTCACTGTCTTATTGTATGAAAATTCCCCTCAGTCTAAATAGAAGAGCTTCTTGAACAAAGCCATCCTTTAATTTTTGGTCATATTTCTTCACCCAAGTGATTGCCTTTTTGCCTGAAGAAGGTAACAGCCACTGACACAGCAATAGATCTCAGAGGTGCAAGGCAAGGTCAGGTTTTTCTCATGGATAGTCTGCAGACACCCATGATATTTCATCATTAATGCCTCTCTTTATGGCAACTTGATATTCATATCTTATAGAATCACTAAGGCTGGAAAAGACTTCACTGAGTCCAGCCGCTAAACCAGCACTGCCATGTTCACTGATGAACCATGTCCCCAAGTGCCGGATCCACACTTTTTTAACACTTCCAGGAATTGTGATTCCACCACTGACTTGGGCAGCCTATTCCAATGCATGACCACACTTTCCACCACAACATTTTTCCTTATATTCAACCTGACTGTCCCCTGGTGCAGCTCCTCTCATCCTGTCCCTTGTTCCCTGGGAGCAGAGCCCAACCACCCCCTAAGTTCCACTCTCCTGTCAGGGAGTTTCAGAGAGTGAGAAGGTCCCCCCTGAGCTTCCTTTTCTCCAGAATGAGCCACCCCAGCTCCCTCAGCCTCTCCTGGTTCTCCAGACCCTTGCCCAGACCTCTTCCCTGGTCACGCTCCAGCCCCTCAGTGTCTCTCTTGTCTGAGGGGCCCAGAACTGTCCCCAGCACTGGAGGTGCGGCCCCAGCAGTGCCCAGCACAGGGACGGGCACTGCCCTGGGCCTGTGACACACCATGGCTGGGACAGCACAGGGGCCATTGGCCTCTTGCCCACTGGGCACACNTGCTCTCAATCCCCTCGTCCAAATCATTAGTAAAGACACTTAGAAGGCTTTTCCTCCTTGTTGGGTGGTCTGTAACAGACTCCTACCAGAATATCTGCGTTGCTGGCCTTTCCCTCATTCTTAAGCATTTTCAACCCTACCAACACCACCTGCAAACTCCAGACCATTAAGGCATTCCCCAGCACACAGGGCTATATCCCACGGCCTCTGCATCCATTCCTGTCCCTTCTACAGAGTTTGTGGCCATCGACTGCAGCATTCAAGTTGTGCTCACCACCCCACCATGTTTCCATGATAACAACTACGTCCTAGTTTTACTGCTGCAGCAATTCTTCCAGCTCCTCCTGTTTGCTGCCCATGATGCTTGCAGCAGTGCAGAAGCTCTCCAGCTGTGTTATCCATCCTGCTGCCTTTTTTGGGAGGGATACAATCTCTAGTTTTTATGTGACCATTCTCAGGTGTTTCTGTGGTTTCTAACACACCAACAACCCTTGTGCCTTTGCCACCACACGGATCCCCATCCCCTCACTCCATCAAGATGCCAGACCAAAGGACCTCAGTAGCACTCTGTCCCTCAAACAGGCTTAAATACAATAACAAGTATACTGAAAGACAGATGCTTCTGAGGGGAAAAAGGCCATTTTACAAGACAATATATGCCATTAAAGATTTACCTGCTTTTCACCCAAGCAAGCTTTAATTAATTTGGGGAGTGGCTATGGAAGCACAGACTATGAGCCAAAGCATTTCCCCAGTGTCTCAGGTAACTGTGTGAAGGCGGGAGTTCGAGAAAAAGGATTGAATCCCTGGTAAGCCACGACAGTAACCTGTGTTAACTAGGAACTATCCTAATAGACCAAGAACTAAGGTTGAATTGTTATGCTGTTAGCTGTGATCAAAATAAAAGCAAAGTAATACAATATCTGATCTCTCCAGTGTGGGCAGATAACAGCATTGTTTGATCCAGATCTGTCTGTGAAACTAGACACGGCCAGTGCCACAATCAAGTTTAACTCACCAGAAGTAAGGAAATGATACCCTGAAGTAGGTGGGATATGCAGATCATGCATAAAATGAGCAGAATAAAACTATTTCTTAAAAAAACCTGTGTGTTTACAAAAGAAAGAGTGACAGTAAGGGCATAATAATGACAATGATTTGACGTCTACAAAAAAATTTTACTCTTAAAAAATTTAAGGAATTCACCCATTTATCTCGTCAAAGAGAAATTTAGAAAGCAGTTCACCTTTGGCCTATAATTAAGGTCTTTAAGTTCTTTTGTAAGCATTCAAGTGCATAATAATATCCCATAGTTAGAACGGGAAGATAGAAAAAATCAAATGAAAAAAGTACTTCTCTAGTCATCTTGCAGAAACAGCTTTTTGTATGACTGATTTTCACCATTGAAGTGTCTTGCCATGGCTTTTGGAAGACTCCCTGTCATTTGGGATATTAAGCTTAGGGTGGATACTTTCCAAAAGATACTTGTTTAAGCTAACCACAAGTTATACACTCTGTGTCTAAATCACTGGGCTAACTCTCCAGTCACAAGGGCTTTGTTTGTGTGCCCTGATGTTGCTTGAGAGAGGAGTAATGCTGATGAAGTGCCTCCTGCTGAAAAGTTTTTCATTTGAAAGCTGGAAATATGCAGGGTGGCACTATGACCTTGAAAACTCAAAAATCATTGAGCATCCACCACTATCGGTGGTAATGCCTGAGATAAACTGATGATGTGCAGAAATCTTGTGTTTCAGGGGCTTCAGCTGAGCATACCTGCATTGCCAAGGGCCTGTTATCTGGATTACTTATCTTGTCACTTGATGTTCTTTTGATCATGTCGTTTTATTGAAGCTACAAATGTCTGTGTCTTGCAGAACCATCAAGAGGCATTCAAGGACCATGAGCAGCCTGACACCAAAGATTTAGAGTAGTCAGATCCACTCACTTGTTAGAGACAGCAATAGGACAGGGTAATTAAATTCATGGGAAGGTTTTCCAGAGGCAGCATACTCTAAACTGCAGCATCATACATGACTACGGGGGGATTTTTCTCTCAGGCTTTCTAGCACTGTCTGCAGTAATGTCTGTCTGACCTTCACACTATTTTTTTTAGCTGCAAGGGTCTGACTCAATGATGTGCCTCATATTCAAATTCTTTCAAAACTGAGAATTAACCATNCACACCCGTGGTAAACTAAGGCATTGTTTTGTCAACAAATGTCTGTCTGTTTCTATTCTTACTGTCCTGACTGTTTGAGGTTTTTGAAGGGGCATTATGGAATCACAGGAAACTCGGGATGGAAGGACTCCAGGAAGTTCCTCCAGGGCTGTTCTCTGTGACCAATTTAATAAGAACTCCAGCAAATGGGATCAATCAGGTAACCTTGACATGGAAGGCTGGAAGGACACCTGATATCCATCCTGAATGCTCACAACAGCGCTTTTACTCTGTGCCTGGAGTAATCCAAGCTGAGGGCCATTCCACCCACTGAGCTTTCTGTGCTCTGACCTTGTAAACAAGCTCTTTTCTTTGCTGTAGCGCTTGTAGATTTTGTGGTTGCCTTCTTTATATTTGAAAGTGCTAGAACACATTAAAGTGCAGCTCTGCTCAGGCATCTAATTCCCACTGGAAGCAGGATCTTGTACCCTGTTACTGACCTGCCCTGTAGGGAGGATCGCAGAGACAATGCAATAAACCAAGGAAAAAATCACTTGCCAGCCAGGCAATAGATGCATGAGTTACCAGAGACAAGTAGAGAATGAGATGGTTCTGTGTGATCCAGTTGGTGATTTTTCTCATTTCTCCAGATGCAGTAGGGACTGCGGAAAGTGACCATAACACCACATTAGTCAGCGACCTATTCTTTTTGTCTGAACCTTTTCGCTAAGGGAACTGAAGAGGTGCTCAAGAGCCAAAAAAAAAAAAAAATAAAATTCAGATTAAAGTTCACCGTGGCCCTTTTCTTTTGATAGCTGTCCTTGTTTCCCATAACTGGGCAGAAAGCATAAATGGTACATCATTAATGTTGTATTCCCTTTTGAAATGATTCTTTGTAAGGAGTTGGCTGGCTAGTGTGCCTTTGCCTCAATGTCTTGTTGTTGTGGTCATGGTGAAAGTGACCCCCAGAGTCTGGATGGGCTTTCCACTCTTTGCACTTATCAAGGAATTTATAATTTCTCTTCCTGATCTGTGTAACAGCAATTCTCATGCAATCTAGCACAGCTTCAGTATTCTTGTTTGTCTTCTGATTCTCCTGGGATGGACTTTTTCTCTGTCCATCTGCCTTGCTGACGGTGTGTTTTTCACAGGCTCCTTAGCTGAAAAGTTGGATTCCATGTGCTTTCTCAGGTTGCATTCATTAACAAGAACCTTTCAAACACAATTTGGTGTAAGCAGCTGCAATATGCCTTTTCTCCCAGTCTCTTGCCTGTGTTTCTATGAACTTTTGTAACTGTGTTGTTTATTTTATAGACTGAAATTTATTATAAACATATTTATATTGTTTAACACGCAATGCAAGTATTCATTAGGCTTTAGTGTTAGCCTGTCTTACTTGCTTCAAGTTAACTGGTTGACAAGAAGTTAGCTTCAGCCAAAGAATCAGTAAATTACACAACTGTGTAAGAGGAGTGGAGAGGAATAAAAAGCAGTGATTTGCCCTTGCTCAGGACACTCTTCTAGGGTGGGGATTGTTCTGGCTCTTGGGTTCAAGCTTGTTCCATGCTCAATTTTAATTAAGACTTTGAGTGTCACCTTTCATGTCTTCAGCGGTGTGAAAAGTCAGCTCCTGGCACTATGGAAATATAGCAACTGATGTCTTCACTTTCAAAGTTTGCCATTACTGTTACTTCTAAACCTCATCAGCACTTTCCTTTGGTGTAGTTGATTTTAAAAATTATTTATCTGTGGCACTGGAGGCCCTTTAAAGTCTTTAACTAAAAAATCCAAACACCAAATCTCCAAATCTGCATTAGAGCAGCAGTTGAAAATACTGGTTTCCAGCCACAGAGACCAGTTTATTTTTTTTCTTTTTTTCTTTCTTTTTTCTTTTTTCAGGTCCAGAGAAGAGTGACCAGGCAGGTGAAGGGACTTGAACACAATCCCTATGAGGAGAGGCTGAGGCAGCTGGGGCTGTTTAGTCTGGAGAAGAGGAAGCTCAGGGGAGACCTCATCACTCTCTACAATTCCCTGAAAAGAGGTTGTAGCCAGGTGGGGGTTGGTCTCTTCTCCCAGGCAATTACCAGTAAGAAAGAGGGTAAGGTCTCAAGCTCTGCCAGGGGAGGTTTAGGTTGGATATTAGGAAGAAATTCTTTTCAGAGAGGGTAATCAGGCATTGGAATGGGCTGTCCAGGGAGGTGGTGGATTCTCCGTCCCTGGAGGTTTTTAAGAAGAGACTGGATGTGGCGCTTGGTGCCATGGTCTAGTAACTGTGGTGGTAGTGGATCAAGGGTTGGACTTGATGATCTCAGAGGTTCTTTTCAACTCAGCTGGTTCTATGATTCTATGATTCTATGAATATGATTTACTTTAAATCTATTCTTTAGTTAAACAAATATTTTAAACTTTTTTAGTGATAAGAGAGTAGTCTAAGCAGGACAGTAATATAAGATTGGAATGACAGTGAGAAAAGACATATTCAGTTTCATTAGTCCTGTAAAATCTCATTAAGATTTCTGTACAGACCAAAATATGTGTTGTTACCCATTACCTTTTCCCAAATGCATTACTGGAGATTTAAAGGATACTTTAGCATTTACATATATATGCCAGTTTTTAAATGAAATTTTGCTGGCCAGGGGAACTCATCATACCATTGTAAAACACATTGATGACTTGATTAACAAGCATTCTAATTGTGGTTTTTTTTTTAGTATGAATCCCTTGCTAATGTTGCCTCATTGGGGACAGGAATTTAATGAAGATCCCACCCAGAAAGATCTAATTAGACTACATGTAAATGAGCAATGAAGAAAAGGAGGTAATAATGGCGCATAAGACTAAAAACCTCTTGTTAGGCCTGTGATTTTTGTTTCTGTAATTGGATTTTAATCTATATGAAGTATCATTATCACCATTGATGATGAACAGGGCAAAGTCTGCCTGGAAGAACTGGTTAGAACCTCTGGGTTTAGCTGGCAGCTCCAGATGAACAACCAAGCACCTGAAGGGATGCATTATTGCAGCTGCCTTCTTCCTGCTTGTCCTCCTCCTCCTCACTGCACATCTGCCACCCAACAGCTCTGTTGTCGCAGTCTTGTTCTCTTTGGAAGGGAACAGACCAGCGACGGGGGTTCTTGCAAGCTGCCTTGAGAGTCTGCAGTAGCAGCAGGAGCAAGGGCTATCAGGTTAGGTTCACCCACCCCGAAACCCGCAAAGGAGAGATGGAGACGAAGTGAACACCAGGATAGCCGGAGCTGATCCAACTTTATTTAACAAAATGGAGGGTTTTTATACCCTCCAGGGGAGAACTTTCTGGAACAGGGGTGGTACTAGGCGGAGCATGCAAATCCGCTCACAGCTATAGGGCAAACAGGGATACATAAACATGAGAGGGTGTCAACTGGGGAGGAGAAAACTAGGGATAACAGGATTGGTCGGTACCTCAGGGTAGACCGACCAATGAGGAATGGGTTGCCAAGCCTGACAGGGCTTATCGGCAAGGAGTAGGGAAAGGAAAATGGGGGATGGTCAACCTAGTATTAGGTTTAGAACACCACACAAAAAGTCCTTAAAGCAAAGTCACAGTCCGGTACTTGCTGAATTCCCTTGAGCCTTCCACACATCAAAACTGCCCTCTCAATCTCTTCTTCTCCTGCCCATTGCCTCACAGGTGCCATCTCCAACACTCTGTGGATCTGCTATTCCTTTGCTGACCCTGAATATATTATTCTTTTTTTTTTTTTTCTTTAAATCTATCTGCAAAGTTCCTATGGTTCACCATACCTGTGATCTTTCAGGAATTTTGGAAGTGATACATCTCCAAGAACAGCTCTGTTGGCTTAAGTAATTGTCATTCTACATGATATACAAGGAATCAGTTCTGTTTGTCTGATTTAAAAGATAATATCACAGATTTTGGTCTCATAGATTAAAATCCCATGGATTTTGACTAAGCAGAAGTCAGGTGGTTTCTGTGGTGTGGAATCCATGTGAGGTTCAAGGTTTGCCTGCTCCCACCAGCTGAGCTAACAGGAAACTGCTAAGCTGTAGAAACATTTCTGCTAATTTCCAGTTTGCAAGGGGTGTGTTTATAATCATGGTCACCTTTCTTTTCTTCACTCTTTCTTTATCCAAACAGAAATTAACCTGATGCAGAGCTCAAAATTGCTCAAGTCAGGCATTTTTGAGGAGCTTTGACTTCGGATGGAGCTTGACTTGCTGGGTGTAATTTTATCAGCCACTAGTGTGTCCCAGGTGTGTTCATAAATACTTCAGCAAGGTGGTTTGGCATGGAGACAATGTGACTACTAAGACAAAGGCAAGAGGGCAGCAGTCTGCATGAGAGCTCCCGATGCTATGTGTTTGCAAGGCATCATCCAACCCGTCCTAGTATTGGATCTGGAATGGCTCATCCCCAGAACCTTTCCCACTAGTTGTAAATATAAGAAATACATGTATTTTCAAACAGCTGTGCATCTCATTGTTTTACCACTTTTCCACCTCTCCCCAGTGACTTTTAGTCCTCTTTGCCTTTACTTCTACTTATGCTACCAGTGTTAGGAGAATGTTCACACACTTAATGTTCTTAGACTTTTTAACTTATCTATTTTTTTATTTATGGATAAATGGTGTTTGATTCCAGTTGGAATTTCTTTTTCAAAAGCAAAGCACAAAAGCACTCAGAGCCTATTTTCCTGTAGTGACAGACTGATAGAAAATCCTTTTTGAGCCCTGATTAGCAGAACCGTGTGCTGGTTATTTATGGATGACTATTTTATAGCATGTGTACAGGACATAACACATCTCAAAAAGACAGTTGTGACCATCTCCCTGCACAATTGTCAGAACCTGAAGGTCCAGAGGATTGAAGTGCCACTGGGCTTGTGGTGATCCTTGTTTATGATTCGCACAATGTTTATGGTGAAGTTGTAGCACTGCCCTTTACAATGTAGCTCCAGGCTAAAAGTTACGAAATATTTTCCTTCTGCAGCTCTGGAAAAACTAAATTTCTTGCCCTGGATTTAGAACAGGCATTGGCATTTTGCTATAATCTGCAAGCTCATTATGTGTCTGTGTTTTAAGTGTTTGTTTTTGTTTCTGCCAGGACTGAATTAGATAAAGGACAAGAACAAGAAGCAATGGCTTAAAAGTACAAGGAGCAATGGTTTTAATAGAGCATGGGGTAGCAGATGGTACTGATTATAGGTACATGTTAGGTACACCAGGATGTGAGTCATTGCTCTGTTTATGAGTGAAACCGGAGTATCAAAAGCAAAATTCACAGAAATATCCAGTAGATCAATCAGCATATTTAGATAATACAAAATATACATTTATAGGCTACGGTTGCTCTGTCATTAAAAAACAGAGGGAAAGGTAATTTAAGAATAAACAAAGTTATTGCGCCATATATGGCCCCATTAGACAGGGAGTCCAATAGAGGAAGATTGAAAATGATTGTAATTAAAAGGTCAGTTTTGCATCAAAATTGAGTAATTGATTTAGGCAGAAGGAGAGGCTGGACAGAACAGACACTCACCTCTCTATCCAGCAGACCCCCTGAATTCGAGGGATATGGCCGCAGTTTTGAAGTAAAGTAGCAGCAGCAGTGGAAATGAAGCGTGAAATTAAGTCACAAAAGGTCAAACAAAATTCTCATTTTGATCATCACAGACAAGTTTTATGGTCCAAGAAACAGGACCTTCAAGGCCTTTAGTTATATTTTTAAGAAGCAGACAACTCTCCAGGTGTGTTTCTCCCACTGAGTCCCAAACAGTGTAAGGAAAACCGTCTTTATTAAAATAAAGCACTTGAATTATGCTGTCAGAATGTATACGAATTAAGGGATAAGGCTTCATGGAAGAACGTGGAACACAGATGTTAAACTCCCCTCAGCTGAAGCAGAGGAAGAATGTATACAAAAGAAAATTACAAACGTAGAGATGTGTTTTCACATTGCTGGCCAAGAGGCAGCTAACTGTGGGTGATATCCAATATGGGAAATGATGTATTTTTACAAATAATACCTTGGAGGTTGATGAATTAATGTGTTCTTTTGCCAAAGGGTGCTTTGTGTATGGAGCATTACAAGTAACATGTATTTTTTTTGGTTACTATGCCTTTGAAAGTTATTATAACTTGTTCACAAAGAGGTGAAACCTCTACCTATTCAGATTAGAACAAGTGATTGTGAGTGTAAAATTCTACACAGTGTGGAAGAGATGTGACAAAATATCAGGGAATATATTTACCTGAGGGAAACAGAGGAATGGGCAGAAGGTTTGGGTTCTGTAATTTATACTGCTAATTTGGTGAGTAGATGGTGAATTTTGGAGCAGATATTGTATTTTCCATCCCCTTTTGTAGCACCTCATCTTGGACAGGCCCATCTTCTGTGACAGTGTTCTGCCTGGGGACACAAGACATGGATACCAGACATCTTGCTGCCTTCCTGAGCTCTTTTCTGCCCTTGCATTCTTCCCAGCTCTTGGAAACTTCTGATGGATGTTTATCTGTGGAAATAGAGGTTCTGCTTGTTTGTAAAGCGAATATGGGAATCAAATCCACCCCAAACTTCTCCCATGTGTCTTCTGTCATCCCCTCAAATTTTCATCCCTAAAAAAAGGACTCCTACACCAAACTCTGCCTTTCGCTGTTCTCCTTTTAATGATTAGCCACCATGACCTTTTCAATGAGACCTCCTTTTTTAATAGAGTTAAGTGTTAGCACGTGTACCAGTTGCTCTCTGGACCCAGTTAATTTTCTATTTCAAGCAGGTTTTTGTTGCACATTGGTGCTTGTAGGCAGCTAAAAGATTTATCTACCCTCATTTAAATTGCTGCCTGATTTCCAGCATGACTAGAAAAAATGGAACCTCTGAAAATAGGACAAATTATTGAATCAGCCATTGTCCAGCATGACCATCTGTGGGAAGCAGGATGCCCTTCTTTAATTGAAATATCTGTGGTATTGAAGTATTATCTCCATGTACTTGACATTAACTAATTGGTGGTAACTAAGACATGGTGTATCTTCTCACTCCAAATGCTATAGATAGCAAAGGGCTCAGTGTCTCCATGCTTTAATGGCTGAATTTTCCATAGTATTTAATAAATCCCCGGTGTACAGGTAACTTTCCTCAGTTAAGTGTAAATAGTGAGCTAAAACCCCAAAACAATTAAGAGACACAAGATTTGAATAATTATTAAACAATAATTATACAATAGTTCAAAATTTAAAATTTGAAATGAAAACATGCTTTCAACATTTTGATTTCTTAAGATAAACAATAAGACAAAAAATGTTTTGTTTTTAATCTGCATCTTGACCTTTTGGAATACAGTTTCTTCTTTAGTTAACAGGTTTTTAAAATATCAAATATTCACAACATAATAAATGTTTGGCTGATTTTAAAATATATATAAGTCTAAGCAATACTAGCTTCTGCAAAGTAACATTAGTGATCCATAAAATGCTGTGTGGAAAAAAGAACTATTATTGTTTATCCCACATTACAGGATAAAATAGGGTGGGTAAAAGTTCCATGAGAATTTGACCGGATTCACTCCTAATTCCCACAGTCCGATCCAAACTAAAATGTGGCATTGACAACTGAAATAATGCCATGGGACAAAACGAAGCTCTCACTGCTCCATCTCACAAGAGATGGACTTGACCATGGATATTTTAATGAGGGGCCATGCCTCTACAACAGAGATAATAATCCCTTTTCATGGGTGAGGTACCTTTTATTTCATCATGAAAGCAATACTTGAGTATTACATTTGTCCACATTCAGCTGTGGGATCCAAGGGTGTGGAGTCGCATTGTCCCCCCTGAGCTGTGCTGACACTCACAATGCAAATCTCACACTGGGGATGGGTGACTTGACATTGACAATTGATTTCTTGGCTTTTAGTGAAAAAAACCCCTCCTCCACATGAAAGGTCCATCACACTGTAAGGCAATTGTGCTCTTTCACTCTTTGTCTTACATGGCAAGAAACTCCACAGACAAAATACTCTGCGGGGCAAGAATTGGAGGAATAATGCTTTCCCTGAGACACTAATAATATATTTATTTTTTCCATTGTGCATTTATTTAGCTTAATCACTTTTAAATTAACAGATTTATGAACCACTTAGGACAGTTTACTTGTTGTATGCCACTGTATGCATTGATACAATGAATATTAAATTCACACAAGAATATTAAATGCTATAATTCATAATGCCATGGTGTGTAACCCTTCTCAAGTAATTAAGTCCCTGATTTACTGAAATAAATATAAATTTACTGAAATAGTAATATGAACAGTGGATTTCATGTGCTTTGGGTCAGTACTCCTGCTATTCCAATCCTGAACTCAGCTTCTTGATGAGTACAGGTGCTGCAGATGAAAAATGTGCATTGTGTGAGCAAGTAATTTATCCTAAGAGTTTATCCGGATGTACATGTTATTTTTGTAAGTCCATACTGTAAGTTATTGGGCACAAAATTAATTAATCCAGACAGAGCATATTAGCAATCTGCAGTCAGCTAGTGTATAAACTGAAAATCATGAGATGAATGGGCATTGATGAATGATTGCAATACTTTCAATTGAAATGAATGAAGTCAGAGATTAGGGCAATTATTAGTTCTGAGGTTTTTTTCTTTCAAACAAAATAACCTCAGAGTTATTGGAAATTTATGCAGATGAGATCCATGGTTCTTTGTCTATTCTTCTCACATTTGTTGGCCTCATTGAAACCAACAATAATTGATTTGAAGTGGTGAATCATAACTAAATCACACCCTTTGTTTATCATGTTAAACCCACCTGAACACAGGGAACAAAGATATAAAGCAAGTTGTCTGAGTATTCTAGTTTCATAAATGTGGAAATGGAAGAATTTCCTAATTCAGTGTGTGAGTAGAAATGAAAAATTTTGAGGTACTGACTTCAGATACAGGATTGCAGTGGCCTGACAGTGGAAGGGAGGAAAGTAAAGAAAGAAAAATTCAAATGGAAAAGAAATACCCATTGTAGAACTTGCCCATTTTAAAATTTGTCTTTTCAATTTGTGGTTTAAATGGTATCATTATTGCAGAATCACATCACCATAAAAGCAAACAAATCTAGTATAAACCAAATACTACTTACAGGGCATTCATCCACACTGCCAGTTCTCAACAGCTCTGCAGGTTTAAAAATCACATGACTTCCTTTTGATCAGGAACATGGTCACCAAGTTTTAGGAAACAAAAGGATTTGAAGGAGCGGCAGCACGGTAATTAGGATGGTATTTAAAAAACCTATTCCTCACAATATCCTTGCAAGTTACACCTAGCACATTTCTTATAAAATTGAGAATCCAGTAGTGACCATTCCTGAAGACTGGCCCAAATGGAGGTCTTGTTCTTACCTCCTAAATGTGCCAAAGAAATTCCCTGTCTTATTGTTATTTATAGCTTGTATTTTCTGTTAGGTTGCGATTCTATTCTGAAATGCACACCAATTGAAAACTTAATTTTCTTTACCATCTTTGTAACATTCTGACAAAAAAAAAAAATCCACATTGTAATGTTCTAGATTGAATGATGGGTAATGCCTAAAATAGCCCCCTTTTTCCAAGCCAGGCTGAACATGATCCTGGGGTCACCCACCTGTAAAACTCCCCTGTGGCTCATGTTCCAGTTTTTCTGGCCTGGGAATGAATTGTTTTGCTGCAAAATGGATGTAAGGAGTGAGATAAGGTGTGTATAGCATCGAAAACCAGAGGGTAGGGCTGAAAATGAGGCAGTTCACAGCTCCCAGGGGGGCAGAGAGACTAGGTTACAAAATGCTTTGACCCTCCTTTCATACCAATAACAGATTTTCAAAATACTAATGCACAGGACCAAGTCCTATCTCTGCATTTTAGAATGAGTGTCTATGTACAGTGTAAGTAGAGCCCCACACACTTATCACATGAATTCCACAGGTTTTGCTTTAGAAGAAAGTTTTCTTATTAACTCCTTTGCAAGAGAGCTGACCCATTTTGAATTAATTTTGCCCAGAAGTCTGAAGTTTATTAGCAGTCAAAATAAAAATACATCCTCACATAAGTGTGGTACTTCCACACAGAATGAACACATACATATGAAATGTAACAGGAGCATGTGTTACCACCTTCAAACATAGGAACATCTGTGTCATGTATTACATCTTGTTGAAGGTAGTGGGGAAATACAGGACAATTCTTCCTCTACCAGCATAAAATTGCTTCTTCCCAGCTGAAAACACGTTGCATATTTTCTTTGTAGTGGTGTCATATGTGACTTTTGGCACCTGTTAATGTGGGAGGGTTTGTCATATCTTGTAAGTATGCTGAAGATGGACGAGTACATTAAGGATTCATTCCAGATAAGGGCCAAAATGGTGCTGAGCAGGGGATCTGTGCATGTGAGAGTGGTTTTGTGTGAGCCATGGATGGTGCAGAGTGATGGGTCTCCTGCCAGCACTGAGGGCACCATCACCTGTCCTGAGGTCTGGCCACTGCCAAGGAACTAATCAATTTCGTTTATTAGATTTATTTCTAATGTAGGAGGGCCTTTAATCTGAAAGTACAGACTCTTGTTGTTTCCAGTTAGAATGGGATGGGGTCTGTTTGAAACAATTAATGCCACATAACTGTATTTTTCATGCTAGTACATGGGGAGTATTCCTATTAAATCCTGGATCTTGAGTTCAAAAGGGACTCAGATCACAGTCTCACCTCACAGGTTTTAAATTTCACCCATCATCTCTAAATACAGTGCATTAACCCAGGCTGGTGATTTTCATCCTGAATGGTAACTCAAAGTACTAAACTACTGCCTATTGCAAGTGGGGAATGGGAACGAACTGAGATACCCCCAAATCCCAAAAGCCTCTCCAAAGGAAGGAATTAATGAATTGAGTTGTCCCTTTTGCTGCAGTGGGATATAAAAACCTTCCAATGCACTGGACACTCTGGCTTTGAAGGAATTTCTTTTTAGCCCTCAAACAAGGCATCTCCTTTAGCTCTGTGCATGCCAGCAAAGCAGGAACCAGAGAATCATGGAAAAGGTTGGAAAAGACCCTAGACACCAAAAAGATAGGCCACAGCATGCAGATCTCTGCCCTTTGCCAGGGACCATCCACCCCACCAGCTGCTGGAGGAGGGAGGAGGAAAACAGCAATAAAACCGTGCACAGAGAAAAAAAATTTCCTGGCTCCTGAAGGCACTGGGGAGGGAAATGTAATTCTAATTGTGGGAACAAGGCAAAGCAGCCTTGAACATAGTCTGACCTGCTGGTCCGTGAGAAACACACTCTCAGCCAATTCTTTTGAAAATGTCAGGAGGGAAATGTAAAAATCTTACAAATTGCCCCGTAAAGTTGTCAAATGAAACTCTGGGTTGGAAAATGGCATTTTCATTCAAACTTGACTGCAAAATAAAAGCATCATAATGCTCCTAAATAAAATGAAACAAAACATTTCACTTTAATAGACTCTTCATTTTGGCATAATAACATGTTCCATTTACCCTGAATTGATCCCCCCCCCCAATTTATTTTTCTGTTTGGTTTAATTTAATTGAACAAAAGAAATACATTTACCATTTCCTGTGTTTTAATTCTTAACCTTTCTGTGCTTTGAAACCTTTCTTGAAAAACCCTGGATAGCAGCTAGGTGGCATTGCTATTGTTTCTACTGGTTTTCTTGACATTCCTTTTGTTATGCAAAGATTGCATTACCTCAGTTTCCACAGATTGATGCTCAGAGCACATTTAGAGACAATTATTTATGATGTTCCATAAATTCTTCTCTGAATCACTGCATTCTAGGAAAAGTTGTCTATTTTCTAGGAACAGTCTTTTTCCTCTGCACCAAAAGAGGAACATTTTATTACTTGCAGTATTTGCTGACATGATCATCTGAACCATTAATAAATGGTTCCTAATAAAACTTTTCTGGCTTCCTTCTTAACTGTCATCTCAGCACTGAACAAGATGTTTTAGAAACAAAGCGTTTGAGTTAACCAATGTTTTTGCAACAGGAAGTGTTACAAAAAATGCTCAGTAAGAAATAATCAGTATTACTATTTTGCATGTGAACCTTTGTTTGAAATTAATTGCATGTGAACATTTGCTTGAAATTAATTGCACATGAACCTGTAAATTGAAAGTTAATTATATTCTCTGCCAAAGGGGAATGATCATATGGAGCCAAACGGCTTCATGGTGCTGGGTTAGTTAGTGATGCACAGAGCAATTCTGGAACAGAAATCAGTTCAAAAATCAAAATGCGTGAGTGGTCCTGGCTTCTCTGTAGCCAGGTTTTCCTTTACTAAGGAAGTATTTGTCCCAAGAGCTGATTGCAGTGGGACTCTCTTGGTGGCTGCCAGTGCTCTCCCAGAAGAAATTGTACTGAAAACCCACTGGGCCCATTTCCCAAAGGCAAAAAATCTTCTTTGAATACAGTAAAAAAAAGAACACTGTATGCCATCTGGCAGTATCAGGTGTAAAAATATCACAAGTTTTTGGAAATATTTGTTGTAGGTGACTGGCCAGGCTGTGTTCCTTGAGGTGTCTCTGGAGAAATCAACAGGGAATGGAAAGGATCTGGTTGGGGCTAAGGAAAACTTCCACAGAAAGATGATTCTGGCCTTGGGCAAATATCCATCAACAAATCTGAAAAGGCATTCTTACTCTGAAGTGGGGTCAAAAATAGGTGGCTGGGAAAATACAGTGTGGTAGGAGAGCTGCTGCCTTCCAGCTAATAAATAGATTGGGATGGGGGTATTTTGTAGACATCCACAGGCACACCAAGGAGATTAAAGCCAGCAATTGCTTTGAGGTGGATGCAAGAGCTGCAGTCACTTGGCCCAGCAGATCTAGAATAAATTAAGATTTAATTCAGATTAAATATTTTAAATAAAGATTTAATCCCAGATTAAAAGGACTTCCCAACCTTTAACACAAAATATATGCGTCACTGTTGGTCGATTTGTTTGAAAAAATCATTTTGTTTCCCAGCACAATTTGCCACTAAAACCCAACAGCACCAGTTATGAGTGAGGACAGATCCTCAAATGTGCTCCTGCCCTTCGGTGTTACAGAATTGTTCTGGGAACTAGTCATGGGCCTGTCAGGAAGCTGCATCTAGCAGCTCTTTCAAATCTGATGAGGGCCTTAGGTGCCCAAAATTTCCTTGGTTCTTTCCAGCTATATCCCTTTGTCCAATAAAAACTGCACACTCTTTGCAGCCCTCCACGGTCCTGGACAAGGGAGAGGCTTTAAGCATGGCTTTCCATTTGGCAGAAGTTAAAGCAGCCATAAAGCTTCTCTTTCTTATAGCTAAGCCAAATCAACTCCACGATTCCTCCGCCAGAAGGGAAGTTTGTGAAGTCACTCATAAATCTGCCTGCCTTATCTGCTTTGTCCATAAAATGACAAATCCAGCAGTTTTACGAATCTTAGAATACATGGCATTGTTTCTGTGTTGGTTTAAATATTATTCTCATCTACAGTTTTGTGAATCTGTAAAATCAATGAATATTTCTTACTGTCTGTTCCTGGATGTAGAATTTATGTGTGTGTAACAGATTTGACGTATGCTGTTAGAGCAAAATTACTAATAGTAAATATTCAGAGAAAAAAAAAGCCATTTTAAAACATTGCTTTAGAGTAGGAATGAAGGGGAAAGAAACTGAACTTACTGAACTTTAAATGCTACAACACTCATGCCTAGAAAAAAAAAATTAAATCATTCTCTGTTGCCAAATCAAAAGGATAACGGGTGGTCTGAAAGATTTTGACTTATCTAAGTTGTAATAAGTAAATAAGCAGCTTTGTAAGAATTTATCATAGCTGGTTGGATCCTGTGACAGAAGAGGCAGACTTGGGGTGCATTCAAAGTTTATTTGTGCACCAGTGCCTAGAACAGCGATCTGCTTAACAACCTCTAATAGCTCTTGGAGAGCAGGACACTGCTACTAAAGCCATGAAGAAAAGAGTTCTTGGCGAAATTGTATCCTCCACCGAATTAGCAAAGCTGTTGAACAAACCCCAGGAACATGAAAGAAACCTGAGATGTCGTGAACACCTTTCTTTTCAAGGGGTAGAAAATGTTCCTTTGAGCCAAAGCGAGGAGGTACTGGACAACTAATCAGAGTCCAAAATAACCACAAAAATGGTGAGATTTAGCAACTAACTTTACAGCAGAGAACACACCAAAAAAACCCCAACCCGACCCAACCCAAACCAAACCAAAACAAAACCAAACAACCAAAAAACCCCAAAACCCCAAACCAAATCCCAAACCAACAAAAACCCAACCAGTTGAGTTTATTGGATCTGCTCCTGGAAGTAAATGTTGAGCCAAAATGAATATAGTGTACTAAGTATCCAGCACGTACAAGAGAATTTTATAAGCTCATTTGTATGTAAAGCAACCTCACCAACACACACACAAAACAAATCAAATCTCACCAGAAACCACCACTACAAATCTGATCTAAAACTGACTATATATTTTTTAAGTCAAACTCCTGTTGTACTATTTGAATTTGTCCATGTATTTATTTTCTTATTTTTCCAAACCCCAAGCACATTAAAAATGGTGGATGTATTCAGATTCCAGATTGTGCTCATTTGAAGCTCAGAGGCTCTGTTGGTAGACAGTGAGTTTTCTACAGATACCAGCTCTGCCAGAAGAAATCTGACCTCTAACATGATTCCCAGGAGAAAAATAAAAATTGCATCATTTTTCTATCATCTGAACAGATTTAAAAAAACCACAATCCTCATGCAGTACCTTTATTTTTTGTTTGCTATATCTTAAAATTTCACTGGTTTCTTCTTCTGGTGGAATTTTTTAATTTCGTTTTTGTAATTTATTACAAGACTGTCTCTCATAAGTTTGTTGTGTACTTTTCCTTTAAAAAATATTTGTCTTCGAAGTGTAAGAAGTATTATTCTTATAAGACCAGTTCCAATTTGCCATATAAGTTCTGTTAAGCTTATCTAGTCTTCTGCAATATAAACAGTACTCTTCTTAATCATGATTTTTCAGGATTTTGATTAAGTTATGGTTTTTCCTTGCCTTTAAATTAAGATTAAAAAAAAAGCTGTGTTTTTTTCTTGGGGTGTTCTGTGCAGGGCCAAGATTTGGACTTGAAAATTGTGTGGATCAGTTCCAACTCAGAATAATCTGTGATTATTCTGTGATTCTTTTTTTGCAAAAACTGTAGTGAAAATATTTTTATCTCAGTTCTGATGTCATGGGTCAAAATAGGTTTTAATAGGTTAAAATAGAATAGGTTAGAAAGGAGTTAATAAATTAAAAAGAAGTTGCATTGTGGCCTCAACCTTACAGAGTTGCAGTTTAAAGCTTTGATATCTATGAATTTTTTATAATATCTCCCTCTTTTGTAGAAGGCAGGGTTATTCAAGAACATGCCTTTCAGAAACAACTGAATAATTTAGGATACCAAATCCTATAGCAAGGAAAAGTGGTCTTAAAGTAAAGACTCCGAAAACCCTCAGGAGAGAATTCATGAAGTCTTAGGTTCTCCTTGTCTGTTTCTTGGTTTTGAACTTGAAATCCAAGTGCTTTGAAATGAAGACAAATGAACAACCTGAGAGAATTTCTTCTCCTGACAGTGCCTTTGGGAATCTGTATTCTCACGAAATACAGCCCTGGCTTGGTTGCTTACCTGTGTTTGATGGCTGCACTGATAAGAAGAGATCATAACATTTGGGAATGCCTTGACTTGGAAAAAATCAGTGTCTCTTCCAAGACTACAGATAGGAAGCAGTGGCAAAAAGAAAACTGTTGTTAAGGAAAGCAAAAAAAGTAGCATTAAGAGGAGACAGGAATCATGGAAAAGAGGAGGACTATGGGGAGGTAGAAAATGGTAGGGGAAAATGAGACAGAAAGGATGAGATATGTAGAAAAGAAGGGTAACAGCAACGCTTAAGGGAAAGAAGTTAAGGAAAAAGAAGGCAGCCAAAGGTCTTGGTAAGAAGAAAAAGGAGAGAAGCAGAGATGATGCAAATGCTTCAGAGGAGCAATATGTAATGAAAAAGAAAAGGTAAGCCCAAAGAAATTGTAGGTTGGATGGGGCTTGGAGCAACCTCAGGTGGTGGAAGATGTCCCATGGCAGGAGGTTGGAACTAAGCAACCTTTAAGGTTCCTTCCAACCCAAACCATTCTATGATTTTATGGTAAGGAAAGACTCCTCTGTTGCAGATACCTAGAGTCAATTGATGAGCATTGCTGGGAAGCCTATGAAGGAGATAAAGATGAAACTTGAGGCAAAATAGCAGCAGAGAAGTTGCCTTGGTAGAGATAAACTGAGAAGAAATTGTTATTTGCCTTTAAAAACTCTTAATTCCCCCATGGGATAGAAAATGAAATCTCTGAATGTCTGTCTTCTGGTTGGTATTATCTTCCCAGACCTGTGAATATTGACCTGAGTGTTGAATGTTTAAAATTAGAGGAAGAATAATTTTCAATGTCCTGGAGGAGATAATGGAGTGCTCTCTATGGAGTCCGCAGGTGACACCAAGCCAGGAAAGACAAGGGATGCCCTTGAGGGCAGAGCTGCCACCAAAACAGTCCAGACTGGTGGAATGGGCCATGAAGAGTCACACCAGTCAAGAGGAACAAATGCAAACCCCTGTCCCGTGCAGGAAGATCATTTGCAATGGGATGAGTCATCAGTTTTGGGGTGTCCAGCTTGGGAATGACCTGGATAAACTAGAATGAGGTTGGTGAGGTAACCACACTGACTGGGACTGGAGTCTCTGCCCTTTGCATCTCCAATCCTGGTGTCAGTTCTGAGCCCCTCAGACAAGAGAGACATTGAGGGGCTGGAGCATGTCCAGGGAAGGGAATGGAGCTGGGGAAGGGGCTGGAGCACCAGGAGCAGCTGAGGGATCTGAGGAGGTTCAGCCTGCAGAAAAGGAGGCTCAGGGGAGACCTTCTCAGTCTCTGCAACTCCCTGACAGGAGAGTGGAACCAGAGGGGATTGGGCTCTGCTCCCAGGTAATGATTGATGAGGACATGAGGCAATGGCCTCAAGTTGCACTGTGGAAGTTTAGGTTGGATATAAGGAAAAAAATTTTCACTGAAGAGGTGGTTGTGCATTGGAATAGATTGCCCAGGGCAGTGGTGGAGTCACTGTTCCTGGATGTGTTCAAAATACATATGTATGTGGCACTTGGGGACATGGTTTAGAGACAAACGTGATCATGGTGCTAGATTGACAGTTGGATGTCTTTTCCAACCTTCACAATTCTGTGATTCCATTTATCTGTGATGAGAGGCCATGTGACTGGGGCTGATTCAAACTGACCTAATGTCAGCAGCCTCAGAACCTGGGGGAAAATGATGGAGGAGATGGAGAAGGGCCCTTCACAGCAGCAGTGTGATTAAGTGGAATTTCGAGAGTTCAGTGAATAAGAGATCATTATCTCTACAACTCCTGGAATAAAAATTTTCCCTTGACAGAATAATTTATATAAAAAATCAAGCTACAGAGGTTGAAATCCTAATGAAAGAATGTTGATGGAAGTCTAGTCTGAACCTTTCTTGCATCTAATACGTATTTATAATAGCAGCTACAGTATGAGTACAGTAACCTTGTGCTGTAATTTCATCAAACACTTAAAAACACATTACAGTAATTAATCCTGTACTTGCCCATGAATGTCCAGAACATTCAGACCATGATTTCCAGCTGTATGGTCAGCAAACAAAAAGGTCTTACCTCCATGTACATTTCACAGTACAATCTAGACAGCAGCGAGCATCATGTGGAAATCTGGCCTTTCATTATTTTCCAGGACATGCCATTAAAAAACCAAAGAGTTTGTCAGTCCTGCTGGTGAGGAAAGCAACACTGTTTATGATGTTTAGCATGAGAAATGGCCAATTCTTCATTTGAAATTAGGAACACTACTATTTTCTATCAGTATTTAGGATTTCTGTGATTGTGCTGATTCATTTCCACTAAAACCAACGTAAGGAGAAGGATGGAGGGGTGACTGCCCTCCTTTTAATGGCGGATTATGCATTTTCACAAAGAGCCACATGCAAGGCCCTTTGTCTAAAGTGGATTGAAAGGCTTTTACTCACTTTGACGGCAGTTGTATCAGGTCCTAAGAAGAATAAAAGTCTTATGAAAAGCTGCTGCTACCACTGTATTTGAAGAAGTAATTAATAACAAGGTTAGAGGGAGATCAAAAGGTTATAGTGGGTAATTAGAAATGCCAGGGAAATTGCATAAAAAAACCTTGTACCCAAAAAACTCAAAATAAAAAATAAAGCTGTGTGTTGTTATCCTCCCAAACAAAAAATATGTTTCTTATTTCTGTTTCAGAACAGAAAATAGACTATAATGTGTTTCTCCCTGCTACTTTAACCAGTCATGGTAAAATCCAGTTATACCAATAAGAAGCAATAAGAACGGCCTAGACAGATGACTGCTTACTCTTTCATTAGGGGAGCAGCCGTGAGAGCCCATTTCACTGCAGGCAGAGAATTAGAGGATTAGGTTCATTTGCTGCACTTTTACTTTGGGCTCCATGTGGTCTCCATCTGGAGCCCTCAGAGGAGGAGTGCTTGACAACACATGCTCACCAGCTCTTTTCCACTTTGTTGTTGCTGATGTGACTCCTGGTCCCAAGGCAATGCACCTCCCTGGGCTGCCCCCAGCCCAGCCCTGTGGTGGGTTGTTGCTGCTGCCCACCCATAACCCTCTACACGGGTGCTCGCCCCCTCTCCAGGCATCTCCTTCTTCCTTAGCAGGGAAGGGAAGGTCACACTTTGAGAGAAAATTATCTGCCAGTGGGAAGGACCCTGTCCTTGGCAAAATGGTCTTTTATTTTGGATTCTACACTTTCTACCAGGGTGGGGTGAGGGGGTGCTACCATGGAAAACTGTGTTGCAAAATGTGATGCTCACAGCATCTTCCACAGCGTGCCCTAAAGGTGCCTCCCCAGCCAGGATATCCAGGAATGGCATTTACAGCTGTCCAGAAGGGCCATGTGGCCCAAATGTATGTATGACCAGAACACCAGCTGCCATTGAGTAGGGGGCCCCCACTATCAAAGTAAAAACTATTGTCCTGCAGCAGGAAGGGTGATGAGCCCAAGGCAGTGTGTGAAGATAATGTGAAGTCTGGGTTACAGGCATGGACTGGGCATGAGGCACAGTCACTAACGAGGGATCAGGCTCATGGCAATGCAGGAAAGACAACAGATGACATGGAAACCCAGTCTTCCCTCCTTTTTTCTTCAAGGAGATCATACTGGTGGGAAACATGCCAACATTTTCCAGAGTCTCAAAGCTTGAGTAAAGCGTTATTACATTTCCATGATTCAGGAAGCAAGTATTTTTGATCTGTTTCAACCTCAGTGGCTGCTCCAGCTGTGGAAGTCTCCCCACATCTGCTTCACATGGCAACTTTGAGCCATGGAGAGCTGACAGTGACATTTCTCACTCCTACAGCCAAGACAAGGAAACCCCTGACAACAAGGTGTTGCAAATTGCCTGTTTCTTATTTCACACCAGTATGAGGTAGCACATCCCCTATTGATGGTGAAATCATGAGGCTTCCAATCTCTTACATCTTGTTTACATAATTCACTTGAGTTTTAAAACTCTATGTGTTTTTCCCTGTGAAATTTGTGCTTTTGTGCTGTTGAGTAGTCCCACCTGTTCTTGTTACCCGTTGGGGAAAGTTCAGAGTTGGGAGCCAAAGGGGAGAACATGAAGCCCTAGAGAACAGAGAAATTCATGTGCTGTGGCACTCTGGTCTGATGCAGCAGAGACCCAGGACTGGCCTCTGTGTGCCATCATGCTGCAGTTGGAGGTGCTGTCTTTCCACAGAGACATAAAACAGGTTCAGGTAAATTGCCATCATTAAAAAGCCACTTTCCCTGCAACAGTAGGAGTGTTACCTCCAACGTTCAAGCCAACTTTTAATTCCAGTAATTTACATGTTCCTCATCTAGAATTCTCCTGATGGTTTCAGCTAGATAAGGCAATTTAAGTTCTCCTGGTTGCTGCCACACTCTTTGGTGCTGCTCTGTGTCGTTACATAGCTGTTGGGTTTCATCTCGAGGTGGCTGCGCAACAGCTGTTGACAAAGTGATTCTACATTTACAACAAGTGTAAGTGTGTCGGTAAGGTTTGTAAAGCCATGTTGAGTACTTTCTGGATTAAATGCACATGCAAATGTGAGGCAATTACCATTAAGCGCATTTCCCCCCAAATACTGTTTGCAGAATCATCAGCCTTAATGGGAGCTGCCAGCCTGCATCTCAAAACGGACTCTTAATTCTCTCCAGGCATAATAGCAACATCAGTAAAAGAGGTACTAATAGCAAATGGCACTATTCATTCGAACTTATCAAAGAAAAGCTTCAACTATTTTGCTCAGCGCAGCAACTTCAAAGACGTCTTCATTCATTCATGTGCTGCAAACCAGCCTTGCCGAGGATGAACGCTGAGTAAACACTGTGAGAGGGAAAATAAGATAAGGCGCAGGAGAGGTTTAACTAAGAGAGAACACATTTCACTCTTCCCATTGCCCTATGTGGGTTTAAGTGCCTGACCGTGAGCCCTGATTATGTTGTTGTTGAAGTCCCCTTGAAGCACTGTGCAAACTCTTATATTCCGAGAAGACACAGGAAAGAATGTTGCCTTTGTTTCTTTGTGCAGTTCACCAGTTCTTAATGGACATTATACGGTCTTTGTTTTTTCAAAGTAGACTTCTCATCACAACTACAAAACAGCTTTTTTGTCTTCTGCAAATTCTTCATGACAAATTTGTCACTCATCCCTCTCCACATCCCTACAGAAACAAATCCCCCTCCAACGCTGGAGAAACACATGGAACAACAACCTCCATTAAATATTAGTACAAGCAGGAAAAGTCTAACTACAAATACTAACTTCAGATCAACTACGTTTCTGTCTCTCCTAATGTATCAGGTCCAGACTAAACGCAGAATGCAAATTTGACCCCAAGGAAAGCAGGAACATGAAATCATGGAGTAGTTTGGGTTTGATGACTTCATGGAAATACCACCTGCATAAGCATGACTGCTTATGGTCATATGATTGTTCCTGTTTTGGTGTTCCTGGCTGTGTTTCTGAGGAATCCTGAGACGCAGAGCCCAAGCCTGACCTTTGGGGCACCCAATTTTTGGTAAACCCAGGGGGACACAGAACTGCAAGCAGAACAGAGCTGCTGACTGTACGTCTTGTCTCTTGGACTTTCTGTGGTCTCTTGGAGGTTTAAGATCTCTTGGAATTTTTGAAGTCTCCTGGACTCTTACTTGAAGCATCTTGTGTTGCTTGGTTTTTGCATTTTTTTTTCGTTTGTGGCTTTTGTTGTTGTTGTTTTTTGTTGTTGTGTTTTGTTTGGGGTTTTTTTGTTTTGTTGTTTTTTTGGGGTTTTGTTTTGGTTTTTGTTGTTGCTTGGGTTTTTTTTTTCGGCTTGGTTTGTGTGTTTTTGTTTGTTTTGGGTTTTGGGGTTTTTTTTTGGGGGGGTGGTGGTGTCCTTTTTTGTTTTAATTTTAATTCTGTGCATGACCCAGGGGATGAATTAACTATTAACTCTGACTTCAAGTGTGACTTGTTGGGAAAAAAAAAAAAAAAGCTATGAATGGTCCTTGACTATTTCAAAGTAATGATGTTATTCATCTAATCCTGTTGTGAAGGTATCAAAGCAACATCCTTTTTTTTAACAGCTGTGTATGTGACATGAGCCAATGAGGCTCTTGGCTTCTTGCTGCTAGGCTTAAAGAGAAAAAAAAAAAAAGGAAAGAAAACGAATGGGCTTATTATCTTCTTATCAGTCTCTTCCTTTAGAAGTAGCTGTTCACTTTGTTTGAGTGAGACCAGCTTCCGCAATTCAAAGTCTGAAACCTTCATTTGAACCTTATGCTACAGCTGGGCAGGATTCTCAGCTGTGCACTGCACAGATAAGGCAAGAACTGATTGGGCTGGGAGGTGAGTAGGATCAGGAAAAAAAAGAGGAGGGCTTCTTGGGGTGGGGTTTTTCTTTTAGTTGTGAGGTTTTTTGGTTGGTTGGTTTTGGTGTTTGGTTTTTTTTTGTTTTGTTTTGTTTTTGTTTTTTTTGTTTGTTTGGGTTTTTGTTTGGTTTTTTGTTTTATTTTGTTTTGGCTTTTTTTTTGGGGTGGTAATGGAATTTTATTTGCTCCCATTTCCTGACAGCTGGAGATTGTAGTCCATAAAATACCTTCAAATTAGTTTACATGCCATCTAACTGTAAAATAATGTTATACAATCCCCCATACAGATACTTATTGTCTTACTGAGGAGAACAAGACAGAAATTACAAGGCACAAACAAACTTGACTTTCAAAGGTAAAAGCCAAGTTATTCCTGGTCATAGCCATAGAACCTAAATATCCACAGCCAGCTTTGTTTTTCACTGGTGTAGTTAGAACCAGTTAAGTTATACTTTGTCAAAGAAATGGGCTGTGTGACCAAGTTGATCTTTTGTCATGCAGACTTTTACACTGCCAAACCACTTTCCTCCTGTTTATTTTTCCAATCTGTTTAGATTTTGTTTGAGCCTATATTTTTCCACTCATAAGAGCACTATGTCTCTGAGCAACCTTGATATGTACATCATATTTGAAGCAAGTTATCTTCTCGGTGCCCTTGATTTAGCAGCTTGGTTTGTGAAAACTCACTGCTGAACTCTGAAATGGTCCTTTCTGAAGCTGTCTGTGCAGAGAAACGCTGATTTCTTGGTCTGTAGCCAGGTTGGCTGACTGCCCCTTTCTAAGTAGGGAGACTAAAGTGGATCTTTCAAACTTAAATTTAAGTTTAAATACTCTTAGTGGCGTAGGAATGAGATCACTTCCTCAGTTAGGACTGCCAGCGTTGCTGCTTTACATTGCTCAGTGGAAAAAAGAATAAAAATTGTAGACATTATTCGCTGCACAGATTTATGAGAATTTCCCATTTTATTCTGATATGATTTAAAAAAAGAAAAAATGTTTCATGACTGGCAAGCACAATATTTTTTCATGTGGCTGAAATGTACATTAATAATTTACAAAAGGAAAGAGAAGTATAAATTACATTTCATATATTGTTAGTCACTGACTGATTTCTTTTCTTTGTATTAGTTTCTATATTAAATATGTGTGGCATTCTTTCAGTTAGAAGAATTAAGAGGTAAGGCACCATCATCCAAGAAGAGCACAAAGGTAGATCATGAGGCTATTTTGATTCAGGTATTAAAGAGAGCTATAACTGGTACCTTTATGCAGCATTGCACTCTATTACTTAGGCACACCTTCCTTGTATTGCTCTGTATTGCATAATTTGAAACGTAGCTTAGAAACTTGATTTTTCAGCCATCATGCTTTTTGAGAAAGATTATTTTGTGAGAATTTTTTTTTGGTAAGGGTAAGTTCCCTGCTAGTTTCACTCACATAAAGGTGCATCTGTATCTAGGCAAAATTTCTCTGTGGACAAGAGATAAGAGGGTGTTTTAATCAGTCTGTTTGACTCTTCTTCATGATCTCTGCAGTCAGATGTAATACAAAGAAAAGTCTGGTTACACAGAAAAACAGAATCAATAAACTAAATAAAATTAAAAAACCCCATACACAAATCCTCTATGATATGCACTTCAGCTATTGGTAAAATGGTCCTTTTTTTTTTTTAGATTTGATTTTTGCCTCCCCATCCCTACAGCTTATTTTATTGTAATTTGGAGGAAAGATGCAGCTAAGAAAGGAAGCTGAGCCTCTTACCAGCTTACTCCTGACTAATTAAATCTGGGAAGCTTGGTTTTGCCTTTGGAGGGAAGTTTGAAGCTATTAACCTTGCAAATTGATAAATGCTGTGTTACAGTGGCTTGCAGCCCCAGGTAGGGCCCTTATCTGCTCTGTACTTCAAAAACAACCTTGGAAAAACCAAAATGTCCCTAGCAGGCAAGAACTTACTTTCCACACTCATGTTCTGATTTCCAAAGCATAAAAAGACTCTGTTTTTGTTTTTTTTTTTTTCTCCTGAAAGCAGGGCTAACACAACTGTAGCAAAATAAGAGCTTCACCCCCGCTGTTGAAGTTCCTCTGAGGAGGAAGCCCTTGTGAGTATGGATATACTCCTGATACAGAAGAAATTGTCCGTGTGCTAACTGGAGCAGCATTTGTACAGTCAGGCCCTGAAGCATCAATTTATTTGGGCTGAGAAGCTGAAACCTTTGAAATCATGTGGACTTCATGGGCCAGCAACATAAATCGAAAAGTCTTTCTTTTACACAGTCACAGGTTTTTGCTGTGGGTTTTTTTCCCCCTTTCTTCTGGAGTGATAATTACAAACATGGTTAATCGAGCTCAGACTGTGTGGTGAGGTGGATATTATTAATTCTGGCATTGTGTCCTTGCCAGCCATTTATAAACATGATGAGAAAGGATTTGGCTCTGCTCTTGTCCTACAGGGGACTCTGCTGAGACTGCAAACCAGCCCAGCATGGACCTGTCTATACTGTATGTGCTTTTTGCAGCTCAGAGGAAACAACTGCTCCCAAAACTCTGGCAAACTGGTCCTCAGAGCATAAATAGCCTATTATTCCTTCCATCACAAAATACTAGTTCTCACCCTAACTCTGATGTGCTTACACTTATTCCCCATCCCAGTGTGACAGCCTGCTTAATCACGGGGCTCTTTGAAGTTGATGCACATGGATCAGGAGAAGAGAATCCCTGCGCATCTTTGCCTTTCTGAAACTATGTGTTTTATTTTATTTGTCTTGGTTCAGAATGATTTCTGAGTCTCCTACAAGCACCACTCCTCTAAATTATCCCAAGGAAGTCCATACAATTCAATGCAAAAAGCATCTGGAAGGGTCAGTCCTTTAGTCCTTGAATGAAATCTTGCTTCTTACAAAGCCAGGCAGAGTTTTGCCACTGACTTCCCAGGAAAAAAAAGGTTGCATCCCTGTTGTTTAGCATTGGCTTTATCTGTAGACAACACATGTCAAGTGACAGGTTGTGGCAGTTGCTGACTGCATTTCCAGTAACTGTTCATTTGGTTTTATTCAGAGGATGCAATAGCTCATCTTGGTGGCTGCTTGCACCAGGCAGTGTCGTATCGACCTCCAGGAGCCCTCTCACCTCTGCTGTGGTGCAGGCATGTTGAGGGCCTGCACCATCCAGAGGGTCTCCGAGAGTTCAGAAGTTCTATTTTTACAAGCTGTTAAAGTTCCAGTAAGTGAGAAATGCATCCGCTTGGAGATAACACAAATATAGCACCACCAGTCAGTGGGGAATGAGGTTTTTACAGTGTTTTAGAAATGTCCCAGCAAAACCCTTTTCCGGTGCTTTCAGAACCCTCAAACAACTTTGCCCTCAGATAAAATAGGGTTGATCCTACCAACACCCACCACAAAAGTGGGGTGTGTGCCCAGTGTCAGCCCCAGGAGTTTACTGAGCACAGGAGAACCATCCCCAAGATTTAAAGCCACCCAGTAGCCTGAGTGCTTTGCTGGAGAAAGGCCAGAGCAACCAGTGTTTAGGGAATTAAGCTCCCAAGCTTAGCAGTAAGAATTTGAAGGGGCAGGCCTATAATTTCAGTTTGGATCCCCAAAACAGTCTAAATTCTTATATAGCCATCTCATGTCTCTTAAAAACAAACTTCTGCATAAGCAACCAGACAGAGGAACTAGATAAGGTGAAATGAGCAACAGCTGTGCTCACAGATTAATGTTGGATTCACACCACTACCTTCATAAGCCAGAGTCTATTTGAGTGAGCAGAGATTTAATAAATTGACTGAAGAAAGAGCTTTTTTTAGTGCCAGGTAAACACTTAACAGCTCAGGTGCTCAGGTCTGAGAAGGACCTCTTGAACCAGCAGCTGCATCAGGGGTCCTGCCCAGATGGGGAGGCCTCTTTTGAAGAGAAATGCCCAAGCACCTTCATATCCTGTGCTTTGTTTTGCTTCAAGGAAGGATGCACACACATCAAGGTGTGAATGAAGGGATCACTTGTGGATGAAACTTTTGGATAGATGGGGACCAGCAGCACCTTTACAGCCTCTCAGGCTCACACAAGCGCTTGGCAACCAATTCACAAGACCACACTGGAGTTTGTCTGAAAGAATGAAATTTTAAAACCCCAGTGGAGATATTGGCCTTTGAGCATCACCTGTTTTGCTCTTCAGTTGCACTTCCACTGGTCCTCACAAGTTGTTGATATGAGCATAGCACCTCAGAATCTTCCCAATGGGAAAAATTTTCACACTTTCACAGAAGTTGATGTATCATAACACCTAGGAATGGCATTATCTGCCTGGAATCTCATGGCTTGCCTTATTCTTAGAGGTCTCACCGCAGCTTGACATATTTTTCTCAAACTCACTGCAGTTCTTTCAGGTCCCTTCAGACATAATCTTCTACTGTTCTTGGTCCCACCTTGTCCCGTCATTAATTTTTAATTAAAATATTTTCCTGAAACATCACTTCAGGGCCTTTGTTGTTTCCTGAAGTTAATCCTTCTACCTGAAATCTTTATTATGACACGGCACTATGATTTTCTTTTTCTAAGTATGTTTTCTTGCAAGGAGTACCTATTACTGGGGAAAGTGAAAGTAGCTGACTCTGTTCCTACAAAACGCTATTACACGGGTCAGTTCACAAAATAATGAGCAAATATTTACAAAATAATAATCCAGGGCTATTGCCCCCTAATTCTGCAAAGTGTGGACCCTTTTGGACCTGGTGCTTATGCCTTTCTGTCAATGTTCAGTTTTCTCTGCCATCCCCAGCTGCTTCTCCACCAGTTGGCTTTCATCTGCTGCAACATCTTACCCCAGACTGCCTAATAAAATTGGCTGGGACCCATTGGTAACTGGTGCCAGAATAAGGCAAACTTACCTCAGCCTTTAGAGCCTGGTTTGCTTTCTTCCTAGAAAGGATGGGCACCTACAGCTGTGTACTGTCTTTAGGGAAATTGGAGTGCAGGGAGATGTCACCATGTGCTGTTTCACAATACAAATGCATTACAGTGTGATAGTCACATAAAATTCAAGCTGTTGTGTTCCAGCCACAAACACAAATCTGGAGCTTCTCCTTATGAATGCTGGGGCTTTATTAAAAAAATTGCTGTCAAATAATTGCAGTTGCCATCCCTGGTGAGGATTGCTGAGGCAAGCAGCAAGCAAATCCATCTTCCAGGGAAAGGGTCTGAAAAGCACCATCCAAACAGTTAAACTGGAGGCTTTAAGTACAGCTCGTGGCAATTTATAATTGCCATTTCCACATGGCACTAAATGCTAATGTAAAAAATACTGAGGACTCCTTTCTAATATGTTTCAAAGCGAAATTGGAAACATATTTCTGTGTAACAAGTCACTAGGCACAACTTCTTGGGGAATAATGGTCAATGTTTTATGGGATTGCTTGTTAAAGTTGTTTCTAAATGGGAAGGACCCCAGGGAAGCTGGCATGAACAGTAAACATTCAAAGGAATAATTTGTGGTGACAAGTGATTCCTTCAGTATTTATTTTACATTTAAAATTTGTCTGAATGGAGAAGGAGGCCAAGAATTGGCTAGGTCTGTGATTTGTTCCTGACTGTCTGTCAGGACAGGTTTCTCCAGGTTAAGGAAACCCCTGGGATAGTAGATAGCCCAGCTGATTCCTGGAAGCCATAAAGCCAAAATGATTTTGCTCATTGTCCTGTGTGGTTGCTGTGCTCACACAGAGCTCATAACACACGCCTCACTTTGGGTTGTTTCCCGTCCTCTGGTGAAAAATAAAGGGCCACAGTTTGTCTCTTAAATGCTCCATGAACTTCATTTTCCAGAGCACAGCAGTGCTATAAGGACCCAGGACACTGTGCTGCACTCAGAGGTGGTTTCTGCAGGAAAAAAATAACTATATAAGGAAAAAAGGATCATGATCCAGACTGTTCTGACATTCCCTTGATGACATGCACACTCATCCGTAAGTGTTGGGCCTTATGCGAACCAGCATAAGGACCCTGAAGCAAAATAAGCTGTTAATCAAAGATAAAAACTAGTTTAACCCAGTTTTTTGTACCCATCCATTAATTTTAATAGGAAGGACTTTGTCCCCTCTACTTCCTGAAATCTGTACAGGAAAGTCCCATCTCTCCTGGGCCAACCTTACATCTGCCACCTCACAAATGTTCGGAAAGTGAAGATTTCAGTGCAGCAGGTATCAAATATATGACATTTCTTTCACTGGTGCCAAACAGGATTTGACAGAATGGAGAAATGACAGAAAAAGAAATTATAGATGACAAATACTATTTCTCCAGTGGATATACCCTGGACAGATGAAAGGTGACAATCTTTGCAGAAACTCTGAGTTTTGAATGGCTGCATTTTAATCACATTAAGATAAATAAAAAGCAGACTCATAATGGAAAGCAAACACAAGAGGATTTCTGTGAGGCCAGACGAGGTTCATTTTGAATCTGAAATTGATAGTTAGAAAAGAGATTTGTCAGTGCTTCTCCAGATATATTTCCCTCTAGGAAAATAAACCTGAAAAAATTATCATCTTCTAAACCACTGACACATGTATGATTTTAAGCTGGGATATTTTTGTTTGTTTGTTTGGGGGTTTTTTTGGTTACTTGTTTTTTTTAATGGGACCAGTATTTGGGAATGTTTTCTGGTTCCGAATAACTGAAGTGAAATTTGCTGGATGTTGATTTTCAAGTTTATTTGGCAACCTGTCCACATTATTTGGCTATTTGAACCCCATTCAGTAACTGTAAACACAATTAGTGTTTTCTTTATATTCAAATTGTTACTGAACTACACCTTGAAGCTACTGAGAACCTCATTGAATGCTTTCAATTCTTAGAAAAAAATGATTATCTAGATGTTAAGGTGGCTTTTTCTTTAACAATATTTTTTACCCTTAGCCCAATTGTTTGACAAATTTCTTGACTTCTGAAGGATCAAAAACCCAAGCCATGGTTTGCAGCTATATTCAAATAACCTACATTTGCCCTCTGAGTGGGGACCAGCACGTCTGCCCCCATGCAGTGTTGGGCCACTTGGAGGGAAGGTTTGGTAACTCCTTTTTATCAAATAAACAGGATTTTACCACTTCTTTACTGAAGTATGTCAGCATATGGCTGGTGTTGTACAGGTTGGCATGAGCTCCCCCCATGAGTGTTCCCCAATCTGTAGAGGTATAACATGCTCTGAACTCTCGATATGACTATGAATACCAAGGATATTTCTACTCACAAGTCAGTCCTCCTTTTTCTTGTCTTGAAACTGAGTGTACTGATCTCATGTTTAAATTGAACGTTATGGAAGCTGGAGCTTATTAGACATTCAGGTGGAAATAAGGAACCCACAGGAAAGATGGAGGGAGACAATTTACCAGGCGTGGATAGACAAGACAAGGGGGAATGGCTTNTCCAAGGTCAGGTTGGACAGGGCTTGGAACCTGGAACAGGGCTTGGGATAGTGGAAGGTGTCCCTGCCCATGGCTGGGGGGGTAGAATGAAGCGGGTTTTAAGGTCCCTTTTAACCCATGATTCCATTAAATCTTGCTCAAATACTCTCCTTGATTTTCGTGGGACAAAATTATTTTGAAAGGTAACTTAGCCTTGCCAACAGGGAAATGCTGTGACTATGTGTTGTGAATGTACCTGGGTTGTGTAGATGCTGTATGTGTTTGTGCAGATAAATGAATAAAGTTCTGTTATTAAAGGTGCCTGTAACACTAAAGAAATTATAATGATAATCCCAGCCCTTGGACAGAAGGAGAAAAAGGGCAAATAAAAAAAAAAATCAGAGAGGACTATATTAAGAAGTGTGAAAATATCTATTTCACTGTTGTGCTGTCACATTGTGGGCACAGTAGGAAGTCTGTGGAGGTACCTGAATATGGAGGAGGCAGAGAGTCAAAGGGAAAGACAAACTTTGGTCTCTCAAATCTGGCTCTTTTCAAGCAGTTGAGGGTCCAAATCCCTCACATCACCAATGCAGGCCACGCAGGTATCTGTTATAACCACACACAGTGTCATATGTTTTTGCTTCCCCTCAGCTCAGGGCCTGTGGCAGCCCTCCAACATCCTCTTCATGTGTTATTGTACTGCTGCCGTTCCCCCTAGCAGAATGCGAGGTTCTTTCTCCTTTGAAATTATTTCCCATGCCATTCCCAGACCTTGGTCCTCTTCCAAGTCCTCCCTAATCAATCTAGCATTGTAGGATGTCAGCTCTCATTTTCTTTCCTATGAGCTTATGTGACTATACGTTTTATATTTGTGGTGTACCAGTCTTCTTTCTATTCCGAACTTTTGTTCATTAGTTCCTTTCTTCCCCAAGAGATTTTATTCTCTTTGGCCTCTCCCTGAATCATCACCAGCTCCTTCTTCCTCTGTGTAGCAAAGCTGTGAGAATATTTTCAAGCAAGGGCAAATCAACAAAATGCTTATTTCCTGATGTTGTTGCACCTAGTGGAGGTCCTGCACTTCGTCTTGGGAAAAGGTATATAACAAAAGGAGCAGTCTATGCTTCTACCTTAGGGCTCCACTGAAGGGAAGAAAAGAGCATAAACTGAGAATACAGAACGTGCCAGACTTCTTCTGGGGAAAGCTTGACATGACTGAGGGGCCAGGCTGCGAAGTAGATAAGCAAGTTCTACGAAAGCTCAAGAAAAGCCTTTGTTTTACCTTTACTTATCTATTCCTCACTTTGTTTTCTTCTGTCTCTTCTCATGCAAGGCTGGGTTGGGGTTTTGCCACTTGCAGAGCAACAGTGAGACAAGGTCATCCTATCCCCGTGTGCTGGTGCATTGGCTCCCCTGCCATGTCCAGCCCCTGAGGGGCAAAAGGAGATCAACAGCAAGGATCTGTTGCCTTTTTGCTCCACAGCACAAGTGCAGGACAGGCTCTGACCCAGGGATTTACCACAGGAAGTGCCTGCCCTGCCACTGCTGAGGGGATTAGGGGTGAAGGAAAGGGGGGAAAGGCAAAGCAGGACTGAGAAGAGCATTATTTTTTCCCCCTCCCATGCTGCTTCTGCAGGGATCACACACCACAATGCACAAAGAGGTGATGTCTTGCTCCTGGGCATCCCTCGGTGCAGCTGAGTGGTGGAGTTAATCGGGCTTAATTCCAGGGGCTTCAGTTTCCAGGCTGATGCTGTAGGGCTGAGGGAGACCATTAGGTCAGATGGGTTGATTTTATAGTAGGGAATCATCAGCCAGCAAGAGCTGGGTACAGCATGTTCTGGCTGTGATCTTTCACTTCTTTCTTGGCCAAGTAGGATTGGCAAAAACAAGTATATTTACTATTTTGTTTGTATATCATCCCCTCTCCTTTAATGTGTGTAAATAGTGATTCTCGAGATGATTTCTTAGATGCAAAACTTGATTTTTCTGAGGAGGAAAAAAAGGCTAATTTGTCAGGATTCAAACCGCATAGTGGATCATTACTCTGCTTCTCTGGAACAGATTTTATTAACAAATGTTTTCTGTTATTGCAGGAGAGAAATAATTGCACCATCAGCATCTATAGAATAATACATTCATCCCAGGGCATATATTTTTTTTAACTAGTTCTTTTGATTTTGAGCCAATGTATACTTGCAGGGAATTAAGAGGAAATGAGTACAAAGCAGGATGACCGGTCAATAAACACCATGGTGATAAGGTTTTACGTTCTCCTTCTTTGCTTGGCACGCTGCATCACTGAACCCTGCATGATAAATTGTGTCAGGGAGGACACAGTTTTCATTGTAGTGACAGCAGGACCAGTATCCTGAGCAAAATTGACATCTTGGCAGGGGGAGAGGTGAGGGGAGCCTTGTGCCAATAAACAGTGCTGCTTTGAATTAGACAGGAGTTTCCTGCCTTATCCAGAAATAACAGCCGTGGGTTCTGTCCCAGGGAAAGGTGAGTCTCAGGAAACAATGTAAGGCCTTTCTCACCCCAATTCAGTTTATGTACATCTTTCATGAGTGAGTGTTACAGTAAAACAGTGAAAGCCATGGCAACAACCGGCGTTGCTGGCGTTTCCAGTGCAAGCAAGGCTGGTGCTCCCAGAGTGAGTCACTGCCTCCTGCAAACAAGCCAGTGGAGAGCATCCTCCTGTAGCTGGGTGGGACAGACCGACTCCAGGAGTCTCAGCACCACCCCAGGAGCTTTCTATGCCCTGCATGTCAGAGCAGTGTCTCTGTCACCATCTGAAACCCACCAGCAAGGTGCTGTCTGCATGTGGCAACACATGACCCTTCCCTCTGCCTGCCTTCTCCTGTTCACTTGTGGCCCCTCTGTTTGGGCCAAGGACATCACAACAGGATGCCACGACAAAGAGAAAATGCTCCTTTAGTTATTTTGTTCTGATTTTCTGGAACAGGTAAAATTGTGGTTTTTTTTTTAATTGTTATTTTTGGTCTTGTAAAATTGTTTTTGTTTTGTTTTGTGTTTTTTGGCTTAGCTTTTTTTTTTTTTTGCTTTGTTTTGGCTTTTTTGTTGGTTTTGGGTGTCTATTTGTTTGTTTTGGTTCTTTTTGTTTGGTTTGAGGTTTTTGTGTTTTTTGTTTTATTTGGGTTTGGGTTTTGGTTTTTTTTGTGTTGGTTGGCTGATGGGTTGGTTTGGTTTGATTTTTTGTGGGTTTTTTTTTGGTACAGATAATCTGTTCTTCTTCTAGATAATTACCTTTTTCCCAGGCTGGCAACTTTCTACCTTTGTTGTCACTCTGGATTTTATTTTCAGCAGCGAGGCAGGGAGAACAGCAAAGGCAGCTCCATGATTGTGCAAACCAGCACAATAGATCCTATCATCATGGGAAAAAGACGGAGCTGCAGGAAACTAAGGCACCTATGGGAGCAGTGAGAGGATCTGAGCACAGTCTGGTGCACCCTGGAAGGGAAATGAGGAGTTTCAGCTCCTACCATGATACAACAGGACTCTAAAAGAGGGGCAGTGTTGAACTCAAGGGTGATCAGACAAGAGATAAGACATTGACACTTGCTGTCCCAGGAGTAACCCTCTCTCTACAACTCCCTGAATGGAGGCTGAGGGTTGTGAAACAGGCTGCTCAAGGAAGTGATGGAATGACTTTTCTGGAAATGTTTAGGAATTGTATGGCCATGAGGGACATGGTTTAGTGTTGGATGTGGTAGTGATGGGTTAAAGGTTGGACTTGGTGATCTCAGAGGTCTTTTTCAAGCTTAATTATCCTATGATTCTATTTCCCATTTGTGTATACACATGAATATCACATACACATACATTTATACACAAAAACATAGTGGATGGGTCCTTCCTTGCCCCTTTTCCCTTTTTTACAGCTGTTTTTTGTCCCTCACACCACCTCTTCTTGCAGACCTGTGAATCGATGTGTTTGCTTCAAATGGGGTACTAAGATCAGACTTTGTTTTACACCTGCGCTGAGTGAAACATGGTCCCAACGTATTCTCACAGCAAATCTGTATTTCATATGGTGTTCCAAGTAGGTAGAAAGTAATATCATTAAACCAGGAGGAACTACTTGGGCTTCTTGAAGCTTGGGTTGCAGAATAACCCAAGAAAATATCTGTAAGAATAAAGGGAATAAAATATAGAAAAAATAATTAAGGCAAATGGAAAAAAAATCCTAAAGTCTACCCCTTTCCTGGCATATCTAATGTACACACTATTGTCATTTTTGTTAAAAAACCAACTCTTCCTTTGTAAATAAATGAGCATATACATCAGTGTTTGGAAATTGTTCTGAAAGCATTACATGGTCTCTTCAAGTGAATTTTTTTTCCCTCCTGATCTCCCATCTAGTTCTTTAAGTAAAACAGACAGAAGTTTCGTTTTTGTTTGCAAGTGAAGTCACAGTTCCCCGCGGACTCACTTGTCTGACAGTGATTTCTGTGAATGTCCCCTTTTTACAAGATGTGCCTTTTTGTCCAAAGAAACAAGATAGAAATTTTTCTTGAAAAAGGATGATAAATCCCAACATGGCACAAGTTGTTCATATGAAAGAGTGAATAAAAAAGCTAAGGGTGCAATGGAAGCAATTTTTTTTTCCATGTCCTCATACCCTCCATCTTTATTTCATGAATTAACTAGGAACTTTGTTCCTAATAGTAAATTTTTAGACATTTCTTTTGGCTGAGCAGCTCTTGATTATGATTGTAAGCATCTTGGTCTTTGTCATCAGGAATTTAATTCTTTTGTCGGTTTAGTTTCTCATCGCGGAGGCTTATGTCTTTACCAAGTTTCAGGATCCCTCTGCAGTTATATATATCTTACCTTTTTGTGGATCTATGTGACCCCTTTGAGATGGCATGATGCAACATGGAGAGATCCTGTGGCTACTGTCCATTTTCTTATGAAAATACATTAAGTATTTTTTAATATTATGTATTTTTGTGTCACAAGGTTAAATAACACTCTAAACCAGCCAACTTTAAGCATACAAAAACGTTGAAGTTTTGTTAGGTAAAGGACACAGGCACGTATTTCTCACTTGTTTTATAATCCATGTGGAATAATATATTAATACTTTGGTTAGTATGAAGATCTCTGGTTCAGCAGATTGTAGTCATAAGACCTTGAATTTCAATTAGGATGTTACACTTCCACAAACATCAGGTCTGAGGCATTCTGAATATTAATATCTACTTCCCAAACATCCTATTGAAAAAACCCACCACATTGATCACAATAAAAATGAGAAATGCAAGAAAATAAAAAAAAGAAATCTGTCAAGTGAACTCTAGTTTTGTGTGTAATTGATTCTTCTTTCATGATGTGGCCATCATCTAAGAACTCTAACTGCAGGCTTGACATTATTAATGCAAATAGTTAGGGTTTAATAAAATCTTTCAGTTGACTCAAGTCTTTCCCTTGTGGGTCATTTGTAGCCCTGACTGTTAGCAACCAGGCTGGATGCTCAGCTCTATCTGTTGCATCCTGCGCATTGGGAATCTCACAGGCAGTGTAGTTGTAGGAGTGATCTCGATTTAATAACATTTTCATTTGTGTTTGTTATGACCTGAATGGTGGGGCCAGATGTGTGTATTCCCAAATTAAACTGCATATCTCTCCCTTGTGCCTTCCCTGGACCTATTGTTTGCAAACAAAATCTCTTGGAAACAGTGGTCTTTGTTCCCTTTCTTACTTCCATTCCTCCTGTCTGGACCAGTAAGTGTTAACACATGTGATGAAGGAAGAGTGTTTGTGAGCTAATACACCATATCTGTGCATGCCCTGTTCACTGGGCAAATGTTCCCAAAGATAAACCTAGTTTAAAATCTAAGCAAATTCTCCCTCTGTGATGGAAATGAGAATAATCTCAAATTCAATAATTTTTTTATGTGCTTGTAGGACATTTTTAGAGAACATATTTTTGTGGAAGTATCAGCACCTTCTTTTCATTTCATTATCAGACTAGAAATGTTTGCACCCATGAGTCCCTAGACTTGCACGTCGCAACAGGGAGCCCCTGGAATATCCTGGAGTGGGTACCTGTCACTTCAGCTGGAGTTGCCCAGGTGCTAAAATAAAGTAGGAGATACCGCTGGCAGTATATGTATATATATGTATAAATATATTAATCAAACAAGAGAGGACAGCAGGAGAAAAAACTTATATAGCAATTAGGGCATGCTATACAAATGATATTTTAAAGGAAGATATTATATTTTTAGAAGATTTATTTAATTTACCTTAAAGACATACTTCAAGGACCACAATCGAATACATTTATCATGGAGATTTGGGCTTCTTTTTTTTTTCTTTTTGAGGAGGAGGAGGAGGTGAGGCTGTTGCTAAAAGACAAGTCCTAATGCCTTTGCTTTGCTTTAAGCAGACCCCTCTGTGCTGAGGAATAATGACCGTACACCTAGAATTTAAAAAGTAACAGGCTTGATGACAGTGAAAATGCACTTGCTTACTGGCTGAGGCATTTTTAGGTTTGTAGAGGGTAAAGAGATGCATTTATTAAACTGTGTTTTTATAGCTTTAATTTTCACTACTTTTTTTTTTTTTTGTTAGTATAGACATTATTTATGATTGGTAGATGATTATTTCAACTCTCTGTGAGGTCTGTAGGCTTCCAGTGACATGTCTACAAATGTAGCTGCAGTGTATTAACAAGGAAAAATAATTTTATTCAAAAGATCCCACAACTAATTTGTGGAAGTCATCATGAAAGAAAGGCATAGAATAATTAATCAGTCAATTTGGCACAATGTTCTTTGCCATTTGCAGGGCTTAGTTCATTAGAACCTTCAGATTGTGGAAGAAATTTTGAGAAATGTTTTGAATTTTGAATTTCCATATGATTTTGAAAACTGAAAATGGCAGTGAGGTCTGTATATCTCCTATTCTGTGTAGTCCTGGCTTCAGTGAAGTGTCTCAATCGGGTGTCCTATATCAACTTTCACATAAGGTACATTTCATGCTCTGAGCAGCTGAATTTGGGCCATGGTGAAAACCATGGTTTTTTGTTGCTGTTGTATCTTAGTTACAAAAATCAGAGTTTCAGCCAGGGCACAGGATGCATTGAATTGAGTGGCAGTCGTTTCTGTACCAAAAAGTTGAAAATAAAGACAATGAGGGCTGAAGAGGGGGAGACTTAGTTCTTCTTTCCCTCCAGGCAACAACAATCTCTAACCAAAATGAAACCAGCTAATTGGAATCCTCTCTTTGGAGATCGATTGATTCCCACATAGCTTAACAAACTGCTAAAGCAAGCCAGGCTAGAATCAATTCTTGTTAAAATCATACAGTTCCTTAACCAGGGAAAAAAGAGAAATTAAAGAGCAATTAAACTCATAAATTTTAGCAATTTATATCCTGAAAAGTATCACTGCTCAGAATCAGAAATATTTTAACTGCCATTTGTATTGAAGACCAGCAGAAATATTATGGTTTTGGTGTTACATGTATTCAGACTCTGCACTTTATTCAGTAATTTTTTGTTCTGGAGTTTGTACTCCAGTTTTCCAGTTTTCATACTGGAAAAAAACCAAAACCAAACCTTTTGCTGATTCATATTATGATATTAATTTTACTAATGCTTTAATGCTCCCTTTCTGTTTCAGTCATATTGTAATAATATGGAAATTATACAAAGGAAAACTACATTACCAGTTGTGTTGCTAATAAAATAATGTAAAATAAAAATATCCTGTTCTGATTGAATGAGGTTTTGAGAGGACTGATGCTACAAAATACAGTTGAGAAAGCTAAAAACCACCAAAACCCATAACAATAGGACATAAGTTAAGGAAAGTGTTTGAAGATTTGTAGGAGAAAATTGTTTCTGAAAGCTATAGTCCATGTAGAACTGCTAGGAGTTAAAAAAAGAGAATATATGTGGGGGAAAACTAAAAAAATTATTACTCTGTCATTTTCTCTTAAAAGTGGTGCTTGTAATAACTGTAAATTTGCAATAAGTTGAGGGCAAGTGCATAATTTGTTATGTGTATATTGGGTTTCTCTTGCTGTCTGTCAGAGAAACCCCTATCTCATCATACTCCCAATTAATTAATTAAAGACCAAGAGACCACACTGATACATGAACCCACACAACACCCACAAGACCATGCTGTTGTGTACTTGGAATAAAAAATAACCTTGATATATTTGTAGGGATTATTTCTTTTCAGACTTTAATTTTTGCATTCCTCACTCCCTTCTTCACAAGAGAGGTGAAGTAGAGAGAGATGTATTTTCCCGAAATGCATGCAGTAGCTCCAGGATGAGGACTGTGAAAGAGAAATCAATAATTTTGGCCTAGTAAAACTCTCCTGGAAGTAGAAAGCTCATCCTTGTGGGGATGGGCTGTCCTGTGACAACAATGGGAGAGAAGGATATGGGTGGAAATTAAGGAATGTTCTCACTTCTTTCCCACTGAATGAAAAAACAGAAAATCAGAGACTGCTGCTCCACTTGCCCCCAGGTAACTCAGGATTATCTTACCTAAAGAGCTCCCTTTTGAGCTACTGCATCATGGGATGCATCAAGAACTTGGGACCATCCAGCCTCACTCTTTTTACTGCAATAACAAGGTACATTGCAGCGAAACAGACTTCTTGAGATGAAAAAAAGAAGATTGTAAATGCTGCCTGGATGGAAGACATGGATACTCCTACAAAAGGGGCCAGTCTTGTCCCTCCAGAGGTGTGCCCTGCCTGAAATCCTTGTTTTTGCAACCAAGGTACACCAAGTGTGACAGATCAAAAGTTGGTGAAAAAGCAACTGCAAAATCTCAAGTGACCAGAAGATAAGAGCTTTTGTGGCTCAAGCCAGCACAAACTGCCTCACAAGATTTTGGGATGCACAGAAATAGGGTGGAGATCAGAGCTGTGAAGCTTTGGGACATGCCATGCTTCCTGATTCCCTGGTGTTCCAACAGACAATATATCATGCCTTTTCTGAGCTCAGTATTGGCATCCCAAATCTACCAGAAGATAGACATAAGAAGTGTATTTTATTTACATATTATTTTTTCTCAATTCCTATTTCTCCATTAACAAAATTACATTGGCTCATTTCCAGCAATAGTGAACAATTGCCTGCATTCTTACCTTGCCTAAATTACAAACTCCTTATAATATGATGATTATAACTAAATTATATATATAGTTATATATTATAAATGAATTGTGATATAATATATGCCCCATCCCTGGCATCCCTTGGTCCAAAGCCAAGTTGGACAAGTCTTGAAGCAACCTGGGATAGTGGAAGGTGTCTCTGCCCATGGCAGGGGGGTAGAATTGGATGAGCTTTAAGGCCCCTCTGAGCCCAAACTATTCTGGAATTCAATGATTTTAGGGTTTTCAGCAGCCATAGGCAGATGGCGTCAGGCCACAAAGGGTGACACAAATATCCAAATAATGGGTTGAATGCAAAGACTGCCCTCTTTATGTGCTGGCTACTTGTGCCCTTATCCCGTAACATGGGCTGCTCCAAGGAGGAGGCAGAAACAAATGATGACTGCAACCTAAACTACTACGTGGCCTGCAAACTAACACTGCTTGTGTTTTTGCCAGTTCTTGGGTTTGCCCAGTACCAACTGGATCCCAACTCAGTTGAAAAGCAGCTGAGCTGGCTGCTAACAGTCCCCACGCTTCCAAGCACCCCTTGCTACCCTTCCAGGTTTGTTACTTTCCTGTGCTTTCCTGTGCTTTCCAGCTCCACGCTGTCTACTCTGATTTATTCCATATGCCTTAAACTGATATATGTCATGGTGTGGAGGAAGTCAGTAATCCGTCTCAAGTTTCTGCTGGATACTGCTTGAATCTATCTGTGTCTGTTCTTCATGCTGCCCACAATAAAGTCTGAAATGGCCTGAAATAACAGCTGTTTCTTTCTTTTAGGTGCTTGCTTTATTTTCTAATAGTCTACTTTTCAGTATTATGTGCTATAAACCCACACTTGGGCTTGTAAGTAAGATGAAAAGCAACAAGAAACATTATTTTTTTTTAGCTCAAGCTAAAGTGTTTAGCTCAAGTGTTTATTGTAGTGGAATTACTTCCCTGTGATCTCAGAAGTGCAGGAACCTGCTGCTTTGCTCTGTGCCACCCAGATTCACTCCAGGGACAGCAATGGGGCAAGGACTTTGACATATCTAGTATCTGAAAGGCCTCTCCTGTTTCTGGACTGCATGGCTTCATGGCTATGCTGGTAGAAAAGTAATTCTTACTGCACTCCCTTGTATGAAAAAGAAAAAAAATCACTCCCTACTTTAATGCAAATCTGAGTCAACTGAGCTATTTTTAAAACTAGATTTTAAAAACCTTCCTGCCAATATATTAAGGTACTGTATGCCCTGTTAAATGGGCACAGAACAATGAACTTTTCTATCCTGGATATGACCTACAGGAAACATTAATATTTCTGTAGGTTTGAATGTCATGAAATGGTTTGTAAAAGGGCCTTTGTCCTTTTTAATTGTTGGGGGGTTTTTGTTTGGTTTTTTGTTTGTTTGTTTTTTATTCCCCCAAGAGAGAAGGACTATGGCTCTTGCATTAAGAAAAAAAACCAGAACAAATCCAACCAAACTTGTAGGGCTGAACTTGTCTATTTGCATTCTCATTTATTCAGGGTATGTGTCCAGACTGACAGGTGACAAGGACAAAATGAAAGAGATAGTGCTTTCTTGGGGACTGTGAACCTGGAATGAATCAAGGGTCCTAATAAGACCAAACACTCTCTATTCTGATTGTCAGAGCCATAAACTCTGACTTTCCATTTTCCAACAATCACCTCACTGAAATCTACAGTAAACTTGGCTTTCTTGTAGTTGGTTTCTGAATTTACTTAAACAATTAATTTAGATTGTAATATTATCTAGTAAAATCTAGTATTTCAATTTCATCTGAATTATTTTATATCTTCTATTTATACATTCTCTTCCCTTTTTGACAATGAATTCTAAACTATTGAAATATATTATCATCAGACTTTTTAAAAAGTTTTCTCTTTAAATCCCTAAGAAATGTGCCAGTAATAAAGATGAGAACCAAAGTAATGAGATTGTGGGAAAGGCCTTTCAGTCTAACATTGACTTTCAGGTGGTCATAATATGGTGGTCCATATTACACCTACATCAAATGCAGTGGACATGCAGAAGCAATGAATGAAATGTTGTTTTAAATAGATTCATGAAAAGCAAATGACTTTGGGGGAAAGCAAGAACTCCCTTGGTAAATTACCACACATAATAAGAAGTAAATCCAGATAAAATCTTCCTGCTAGGGTTGTTACGGTCTTTGAGTATCTTTTTTTTTTTTTTTTTTAATTTCAATAAGTCATGAATTATCAATATATAAAAATTTAGGTCAAACAAATGAAAAATATGAACCACAGACTGATGCATAATAGTGAGTGCTGGAGTTATTTATCAACCTTGATCAATTTACTGATCCTGGAATTGGTCTCTACTTTCTACATTTCTTTTCAGTTTATGCGGGAAACTGAACAGAAACCCAGAACAACAGCATCACACCTGAACTTGCTGTTACAGTCGTTGAACTGGATGAGCTGGTTCGTCTGTTGGCACAGTGTAACAAGTTCCACTCATCAAAAAAAGGAAAATTTTGGAACTAGTGTTCTTCTCCACTGCAAATTAGGAATATTATAACAATACATAGCAATAAATAAAAAATTGCCATACTGGGTCAGATGAAAAGTCCTCAGCTTTAGACCCCTGACTCTGAGTTTGGCCAGTAAGTTAAGAGAGGTTTTAAAAAAGCGTGTGAGACTTGTGCAGGTACTCAGTAATGTAACAACAGGCTCTCTTGATTCTCTGTTCCTTTTCTACGAATTCCTGCCATTCCAAGTTATGTTAAATATTCAACTGATACCCTCTAAAAACATCATCAACAATTCCACAACCATTTGTTTTGCTTCTGTTTGTAGTGTACATCATTTTATAACCATTCAAAATGAATTTCTCTGCTTTTTTATGACCTCATTTCTCAGTATTCAAAGAGTCACTCATGGCTCCTTTGAGGCCAAGTGTTAATGAGTTTGACTACTTTGGTATCAGATGATAATTGCTTTATTCATTACTTTCGCTTTCTCCATACTAGTTATGAATATTGAAAAAAAATACATTAAATATTTCCATCCATTTTATGTAATGTGTATGTATTAATCAACATTAATAATTTAATCTTTTACTTTATAAATAATTAATATCTATCAAAAGGAGAACCACAGAGGGAAAAGTTTGAATTCTCTATGAGAAACACACCAACAGTCTTTGAGAATGTTTTCCTGAAAAATGTGTATAAAATGTAGTGCTTTTTCTTATGCTTATTCACAGGAGGGAATTGTTATCTGAGTGTTATGCACCATTTTGAGGAATACTGGTGTGGCAGTTAGAAAGTGGGGTTTTCATAGGATTTTACAACTATGGCTCTTTGTGAATCATCTGTTTAACAAATATGCACACATATCAGTGTCTGTGATACCTGATGCATCACGGTAGTCCTTGAGAAACTGTAGCCTGGAGAGGGAATTGTGTCCCTGAATTTTTACGTGGTTGGTTGCAGGCAACCCTTGGAAGCCTACAATTTAATTTTGGAGGATCAATAAAACCTGATGTAAACCGCAAGAGACTTCCTTTCCTCGTCTTCTGAAATCAGCTTTTATTATCTAGGCCTGGAGCTGGTGAAGAAAAGGGACGATGAAAAGGAAATAATCAATCCTCTCATCCTCCAGGATTCCTTCTGCTCTTGAAAGCAGAAGTGAGAACGTTGTTATTTTTACCCCTACTGTTGCTTACAATAAGCAGTGACAGGATATCTCCTCCACAAAACAAGGGAAGAACAATCTCATGTATTTTTCTCAGTTATACTTGTTGTTGTTGTTGTTATTTAATAATAATAACAACTATTATTTAAAATAATAATAATGATGATAGCAATAATGATTATGACAACAACACACAAAATAATAATAATAGTAATAATCATCATCATCTACTTCTATTACTACTATTTTATGAACATTTACTTTATTTTAATACTGCTATCCCTACTCCGAGACACAAAACTCCAAAGGAGGTAAATGTAGGATATGGAAACAGATACAGAAATGGGTAAGGCAGACCGGGAGATAAGATTTAGTACATCAAGATCATCATCGTTTTACAAATAAATCATGAGGCACTGTTTAGATTTTTCAACATGGTGAGTTATATAGGCCGGAGAAATCGAGGTCATTGCAGTCTTTTGCCCATGTACTTGTGCACGGGGAGCTGCAATTCTGCAAAATGACACTAATTATCTGAAGGCTGTTAAGAAGAAAGATGTCCCCATCCACCAGGGCACAGTATCCTGAGCACTGCCAAGACCCAGCACACTCCTAGTAAGCAGCACTGAAGAGTTTCATCAGTTTACAGTATCTGTGTTTTTTATGTTTTGTAAAATGAATTAATGGTATTTAAACTGCACTTTAATATAATAAGATGCCACTATTCTTCCAGTTGCTTTCCAGCAAAAAAATTGCTGAGGCACTTTCCAGCGGGAATTTTTGTTCGTTTTCTGTGGGTTACATCCCAGTTTCTTGGATGGTGCTTCTTATTACTCCTGCAGAAGTTTAACAAATAGTGTCAGTCTTATTACTGTTAGTAATGGACAGCAGTGGTTTGGGTTAGCTTAGACAAGCACTAATAAATCTGGACTTTCTCAACTCCAGAGGTTCCTTTGACCACCTCTTAAACACTCAAGTTTATTGCAAGTTTCTAGAAAGGAGCTCTCAGTCTGTTTGTTTTTATACTCTTTGCCTCACTGACCACAACCTGCTTTCATCCCGTGGCAGATAAATTTAGGTTTCAGTGGTGGGGCACTGATGCATTGATATCTAGTTCTCAAAATGCTATTTTTCTGGTTATTTTTTATCATCCCTTATGAATGCTTTAGAACTTTTAGCAAGTTAAATCCCTTTTTCCTCAGAGTTGTGTGGACACTTTTACTACTTTTTCAACCAAGTTCATGTGACTTAGAGAAGAAGGCTGTTCTTTCTGATTTGATCTTTCTGACTGAAAAATCACTAAACTTAAAGACCATCCTGATGGCCTAATTTCAGAGTCTACCTAAACTAAAAGAAGGTGAGATGCCAACTTTCTGAGGATGCAAAATTTCCACTTATTATGTACTTGACAGATTTCCACCCCTCCTGGTTTCAGGAAGAGATCTCTTGTGAATATCAGAAAATTAACTCATACCATTTCTTCATTTGGAAGGCATAACACACTGTAACTATTAATAATTACCAATGAGATTCCTGACTATATTTTTATCATTGGAATGTTGGACCTGAAAACAGCCAGAGAGGCACACATGCATACACACGGGGCTCCCAAAGAAAACATTTTCAGAAGAAAGAAGTATCCATAAAATTTGAAGTGCTAATTCATTGAGTTTAGATGATGAAGTGAATAATTAACAGCCTTCTACTGAATAATCTGGTTTGTAGATTATTGAATTTGTTGCCAGTGTTAAAATTTTCCTGTCTTCACAGTGCAGAATTTAAAAGTCTAAACCAAATAAATCAGATAATATCTTATCAAAATTAACTGTGTTTCCTCTACATTCCCTTGGCTGCACTTGTTTGCTAAATCCTTTAGCAGCAGAAAGTTGTGGACATTTGAAATATACATTCCATCCAGACTAAATATCTGTAAATATTCCTCTCTAAAAGCAAAAGAAAACAAAGCACGTAATTGTTAAAAATAACTCCAGAAAATAAAACCCTTATAAAAATATTTCTATTTTCAGTCACGGATTAATATCTGATTGATTCCCAAAATAATTTATGTTTTCAGAAACAAAAAAGTATCATTTTCATTACAGATTTTTCCCTGTAAGGTGTTCTTCCTTTTCCTTTGCAAAAAAAATATTGTCATTTACTGGTGCTTAATAAGGCACAGGGTGGGTGCACCGATGTATTCAGTGTTGCCCTTTGAGAGATAGACTTTCAAGTCACTGGGCAAATGGAAAACAAAGAAAACATAAATTCTCTGTTATACCAAAACACGATGATTTTGCAAACCACCCAAATGCAGTTTTAGATTTGCAGGTAACCTAAGAAACAGGTAAACCTGAGACATGCTTCTCCTTTCCCCTTCTCACTGCAGAAATCCCATTATTTAGTCTTATATGTGAGTATACTTATTTAACATTTGAGCTCAGAGCAGCTGGAGCTTATTGATGCTGTGTGTTTTGGTACAGAGGAGACTCTCCAGCCCCAGGATAAGACTCCCAGTGCCACACTTCTCACCTGCACATCAGGGGTCTTGGTTCTCCCAGCACCTCACACCACTGCAGCTACTGGTGGCACTCTTGCAAATAATTTATGTCTTAAAAGATGTCACCTAAAATTACCATAAAAACACAGGAAGAGAAACAGAGAACGCCTAAGATGCTCTTTCAGCCCATGTTCCTCACCACTGCAATCTCCCAAGATATCATACCCTATTTTTGTGAAGTTGGTGGGGAGAACAACTAACTAGGCATAGTCTGGATTGGGTTTATTGGTCACAAGTTTACACAGAACTTCTGGAGAGGTAGCTGCTTGCTGGTTTTGGGTGCTCTCCTCTGGCTCCTTTCTGTGGGAAAAGCTTGAGACGGAGGGCAGGTTCTCATCCTCTTGTTTTTCTAGGATCACTCTAATGGCAAGCACTCTTGAGTTCAGAGGCAGAGGCTCGGAACAGGAAATTGTATCTGGACTGGCAGAGCCACGGCCACATTCTGGCACCTTGTCTGTACATGTGTGCTGGAGAAACGCATACCTTTGAAAATGAACTCCATGTGCTATTTCAGAATGTTTATACATGAAAAAACTGGTTTCAACACCGGCTTTGGTACCTCTCAAATAAACGAGACAAGAAAGTAAAACACTACTGTTTCACAAGCTGACTAATCTGATCCTGATTTGGGGCTCTGCAATGTATTTATAATACTTCACAACATGTGGTGTCTAGAGGAAATGCTACCTTCTTTCAGCAGTCTGGGAAATGTGTTGTGAGACAGTCTAATGACAGGAATGATTCAAGAGGTTTTTCTGGCTTGCTCTGGCACAGTAGTAATATGGACACAAGTACTTTTAAATTGTGTTTTCAATACTTTTCATGAGATAGTGGTGGTCCTTACATGGTTTACTTCAAAGCAGAACAGATATCTCTGTCTTCTCTTACACATCTGAAGGCACCACGCCTTGGAGTCAAACATTGTGTCTGTCACTGTATATTCCATGCATCAGAATTACATGGAAGAATTTATCTTTCTAATTAAAAGGAACTATTGGAATTGTAAAGGTTTTGAACAAACCTTGTGCCTGTGTCTAAAAAGGTGCAATCTTTCTGTTTTTTGATTCATTCTGTGCTGGCTGCTGTGGGCAGTGGCTGTACCAGCACACGAGAAAAGTCATGAAGTACAGCTGGGTTAAAAGCTATTGTCATCTGACTGCTGAACCGCCGTAAAGATATTTTGGCTGGTGGCTCCCAACAGTTGGCCTCACCACAATCAGTGTTTGTTAGCACTGCTGGTGGTGCATTGTCTATTTTTATGCCCCTTGTTTCCTGGCTGGAATGCCTGAAAGGTGTCAGCATGTTGTTCTGGCCCGTCACTGCCTCTCAAATGTGAGGCTTTGATAAGGTGAGGTGTTGATGGATTGTAAGCTGGGACCAGTCTTATGCGGTTTGGGATGCCTGAGACCATTGCTGGGAAAAGCAGAGAGAGATGAGCTGATCGCAAGGCCTTTGGAATAGGTAAAGTAAAGAAAGGGCCATTTACAGGAAATATTTTAAGCCTGTTGATTGCTTGGTGACCCGCAGCAGACTTCCATTTGGTGACACATTTGGAATGCTCCAAGGCACACTCTGTTTCGGTATCTTTGGCTCTCCTTAGACCCCCACTGGTGATCTCATGTGTAAAGCGCTGGTTTATTAACTCACACACTTTACATTTCTACCAGCACTGAAATAAAAGGAGAATGAGGTTTGAACTCCTGTGGAGCTGAACTCGTCTGTGGAGACACAGCACCAGCCAAGACGGGCAGATATACTGTACTTTTGGGAAGCATATGGGATACCAGGGAGAATAGACTTGGAATGATGTCTGCTCCTGTGTTCTTTAAAAGCAGAGCAACACTTCGTGTCCTTCTTTTAGAGTTACAACCAAAGCTGAATTAATTTGTAAGTGAAGAAGTAGATGAATCCAACATTGTGCCTTTTTAGTTAAATGACCTTTGGAATGTGTCTCGGGAGTTTCCCATCCTCAGTCCCAGATTAGGTGTTGCAGTATGGAACACTATACTAAAAATGGCTGAACAGAGACAAGTCTCCTAGTTCCTGAATCTCGCAAGTGCTGTGTTGTATCATTCTTTGCATATGCTCAGATATATAACCCTTCAATATTCCCATCCTAAATTCCTCCTAGAACTCACTCCTCCAAAGAAAGATGTTTCCAGCTCACTGTATGTTTTGGACAAACTTCCACAGAGAAAAACAAGCAGACTTTGTTTAATTAGCTACAAAATAGTTGAAATTAATTCTATAGCTTAAGGACTACAAAAGTAAGAAGTGCTTGGACTGGTACCTAATAGTAGTTAGCATGTACTAGAAAAGTAAAAACCCAGTAAAATAAGGACATTTTACAAATCAGAAAGCTATCCTGAAGCTCAGATACTAAATCTTTGTCAAAAATCATTACTTAGACCATAAGAACAAAATATGGATTATGTATTCTTTTCTTGAAAGACCTCTTCATTAAATATTTATGGAGGATATTAATGTAGTATCAACAAGAGTCTTTCTCTAAATCAATGGACAATTCAATATGCAATCTCCATCAGTTTCTATGTTTATGCATTGCCTTGCTGAGATGTCAGGGGAAAAGTGCCTGCTCTTGTTCCTGAACAACAGTTATTAAATAAGCTGCATGGATTTTTCTTTGTTTGAAGACAAAGTTCACTTATTTAATTTGAAGTATTACTTTGAGACTCAGAAGAGTTAATGTACCAAAACAACCCCAACTGGTTGCTGAGACACAGAATGCACTACTTTCCCCCTTTCGTGTGTGCTCTCTTGTTTTTTAATAAAGCAAACAAATCCATCAGAACTCAGAGATAATTAATCTGCAGAGAACAAACTAAGTGAAAGACACTGACCATTTCTGCTTCTCCCCCCTTGTCCAGCAATATAACATGTGGTAGATCCTTTATCACCACAGTTAATTGTTTATACTACAAAGTCAGCCTTCCTTGCTGGCATGGATAATCTTGCCAAGTGGAGTTATTAGCTCTGGTCTCCAGCCAGAGTTTACTCCCAGACTTCATTATTTAACCATTTCTTTGTGCAGAGCTGGGTTGTCATTGAGGCTGGCATGAGTCACTGTGCTGCTTTTGTGCACACATTCACCAGGGCTGTGGGAACAAAATGAGGGATCTTGCACACACACAGACAGAGATATTGCAATAAGAGGCCTCATTTCCTCTGCCAGTAAGTTAACAGAGTGTGGAAAGAGGAACTTGGAAAGCCATGTGTGAAGATCACAAAGGACTCAGAACTCGTTTTTAAGAAAAATGTGGATTTTGTATTAGTATTCTTAATGGCTTGCAAGTACTTCCTGGGAAGGTCACTCTGCTTACTGGAAGCTTTCTTGTGAGACTGGTCCCCATCACCTGCGCAGTGTGGGTGCACGCACACAGACAAAACAATTCCTTGAGTAAAACAAATTGCCTTTTGAAGAACACAGAGGTCTGCAGCCCACAGTCAAAATATGATCCTGCCCTATGCTGATGCACTGCAGAAATCTCATAAAACCACAGTGTTGAGCCATGCTTTGTTTTGTGGTCCCCACAAAGGTTATGCAAGTGCTGGAGAGCACATGGCTTATCACAGTATTAAGTAAATGAAAGCTGCCATAATCTCTATGGAATCCTTTATTTATATAAATTGACAGAAAGGATGAAAATTCTGACTGAAGGAACGTATTAGTCACAAGATGAATTTTTTGAGCAAATGGTTGCTCATGTAGAACACAAAGAAAGACCTACCAGATGCATCACGGAAGTGGGTGTACAGAGCACAACAGCAGCATGATTTCCCCTTCCTTCCCCCAGCTTCACTGACATTTCAAAAAATCAGGGCACAAGGGTCCACGTGAACAACTGAAAGAGAAGTATTTTTCCCACTCACTGCATCCTCAGGTAACCATCTTCTCTTTTATTTTCTCAATGTTCTTCTTCAAATAGCACTCATAAAAGAAAATCTTCCGTGGTTCATTGAAAGGTTTAGTGAAGACAAGTCCTGTGAGCTGACAACATGTCCCATGGCTGCTGCTGGTGGTGCTGAGCTCTTCTTCTTGGGCTTCCAAAGCCTAATTGTGGTCTTCATGTTTCTGAAGAGCTAATTTTAGTGACAAGAGGAAAATGGCCTCTTTAAATTTAGTCCTGCCTCTCAAGGAAATAAGGCAGTCATTTCAAGTATTTTCTTGTAGTGGAGTTTCTAAATATAAAAGGAACATTTTAAATTTTTTATAAAAACAAGAAGAAATGGTTGAGGAAGACAGATAGGGATGAATGTAACGATGGGAACAAGGAATTCCTGCCTTCTCAATCTGACTCTTATCTCTGGGATCTTTAGTGCATGACTTGGTTCTTGTTCCTTGGTGCCCCTCCCTTTAAAATAGCAATTTTGCATTTAAATAAAAACCATGCAAAGTAAATCATCAGCTGATGAGGAACGATTCTTAGCAGATTCTTGGAAGGTGACCTTATAATTATGTTGTAGGATGGTTGGTTTACTCAAGTAAGATGTTTAAATAGCCACAAGAAAGGCTTTTTTGGCACTTGGTCATAATTTTGGCTTTTTTTCTAGCCAGGATTTAAGGCTCTGGGTCCAAGAGCAGCTGTGCTATGATCTGAAGGCTGGTAAGGCAAGCACAAGGGCTTGTGCAAGCATCAAGGCTCCATGTCTGACAGCAGAATGAAGAAATATGTCAGTACTGCTGAATCCTCCTCTATGAATCACTTAAGCTACTGAGAACAGGAACAGCTGGAGGCCGAAGATTTCCTGATATCATTTGGGGTCATGCACAATGGGGAAAAACTGACCCCATTTAAATCTGGTAAGTGCTCTGGGGCAAATATTTAAATTGTAAACAAGGGTTTTGACCGCAAAATAAACATTTTAAAAACACATGATAACATATGACAGACTATTCTCCTTCAGCAGAATGTGACATTGTAGTTGTGGCTTCTGGGACTGTGGAGCAACTCAACCTCAGGTTGTATGGGAAGGGTGAAGGAGGTGGAAGCTGAAAAGTGTCATTTTCAGAACTCTTGTGTAGGCAGTAAACTGAATTGTAAATTTTCCAGTTCTCTGAACCACTGCCTGTCCTGGAAGCAATTGGCCCTGCCACAGCCTTGCTCCACAGCTGCCTGCACCCTGCCACCCTTTCAGTGAGCTATAAATCTTATATTGTTCCATTCCTCAAATTCCACAGAAGGCTTCTTCTGAGAGTCTATTTTAAAAAGATTCTTAAGACACCTCTTACCCTTGCCTCATCTATTCTTCTCATCTTGTAACACCTCTTCTCCTTCCCTCTGTCTCCTTCTTTCCCTTCCTAATGCTGATCCTCTTCAGAAAGTATTCAATTTTCCTTAGCTTTCCCTCTTTTCTTTCCATTCTTGCTACCATATCTCAAATATTTCACACCCTATATCTGTGGATGTAGTATCCCAAATTGTTTGGGACCAGAGAGCAAAAGACCAAAAGTACAGAAAAAAAATTTGACAAGCAACAAGGCAGACACTGTATTTTGTCTTTGCAAGTCTTACCCAGGATCCTTGTTTGGATCCATCCTGCATGGAGGCAGGAGCCTGGAGAAGGCTCCTCCAGCCCCTCAAGTCTTTCTGGCAGATGGCAGTCAATGCTGGTGGAGGAGAGGGTGTTTTCCTCTTCTCTCCCTTGCCATTAATCTCTTCTGGAAGTTGTGGTTACAGCTCTTTCTGCTGCTGTCTTTGGTGACCCCAGGAAAAGCGACAGCTGTTTCTTCAACAAGCTTTCCTACCATCAAAGGAGTCTGGGAATCTGTTCTCAATTGTGGACTAGAAGAGACTGTGCTCAACAGCTTCACCACTCCCATATTTTTTACTCCCTTTTAGAAGAAGGAGGTATCAAATAACTTTCCATTTTAAACCATCAGGAAAATTACATATCCTCTACTTCAAGTGTATGACCTTGAAAATCATGGAGCAGAAGACCTCAGGAACTGCTCTCGTGGCTGTCCAAATGTAATTACTCCTTGTGTGATGCCATGGTGCTGTCTCAGATTTGGAGCTGCTGTCCGTGGCCCACAGCAATGCAGCACCCCAACACTTCTGCAGCCAAAGACCTTAAATTAAAAGCCACTAGACCCCTAAATTCCAGTGTGCATGAAGTTGGAGCATAGCCAGGCAAGCAGACACACACACTAAATAAAGGAAATTTGAATTGGAAATGCTTAAATGTTTCAGATTTAGACAAATCAGGGCCTTTTTTTTTTTTTTAATGCTGGTTCCTTAGTACATCCCTGCTAACTTCAGCTCAGCTCTGCAAGGCTGCAAGTGTTGGAAAATCATGGAGAGAATCACAAAATCCTGGAATGGTTTGGTTTGGGAGGGAACTTGAAGCTCAAATTGTTCTGACCTCCCTGCCATGGGCAGAGACACCTTCCACTAGACGAGGATGCTCAGATCTGAGCTTGAAATTTTCCTCTTTAGTCATGGAAATAATTGATTGTTACATACATCACCTTCGCTTATTTATCCATGCTAAAGGAGTGGTTTCCAGTTGTGGTTTTATTGTTTGGGATTTGTTTTTGCAGGTTGTCTCACGGGTTGTATTGCCTGAGCCTGGGAAGAACACTAAAGCATATTAACCCTTCACTGAAAACAGAAGAAACAGCTCTATTTGAAGAATATGACAGATATGGCTGTGGTGCTACCACAATTCACTCCATTAACTTTTTGAGTAATATCTTTTAAATTATTATATTCTATTAAATTGAAATATCACATTCAGCAATGTCACAACATAGTAACTACCAAAGCAATCAAATACATCTGTAAAACTGTTCAGGGGCCGATCCTTGAGTGCTTTAATGTGCAGTGACACTTTCTGTCCTTACAGATGGCTCCAATACTCTTCAGAAACATCACAGTGGGTTGGGGGTTTTTTCCCTAATGAGTTGAAACTTTCCTCTTGTGCCGAGGAAGTCAAAGCTACAACCCAAAACTTGTTTAGGCAAGCTGTAGAAAAATGAGGTTTGAAATACAGACAGAATAAATAGAACAAAACTAAAATGACAGGCAATCTCTTTCAACGGATTTCCCATGCTATTTGTTTATTTTTTTTCAAGCTATATGCTTTTGATGGTTTAAATATTCATGGAAGTGGAGCACTTATAGCTGAGAACTTATGCAAATTTACTCAGTAATGCAGAAGGCCTGCCTAAGATCTGGCTCTGCGGTTACAATGCGGTTTGACAATGTATAACAGGTTATTTATGTAGTTAACTTCAGATCTGGGGTTTAACAGAATTGCTCATTTTGCTTTTTTGTATTGTCACTTGGAAGATGCTCCTCCTTAGCTTGGATTTCCCAAAAAAGGTACAGAAGGATGTCTCAGTTTCTTTTTCTTCTCTTAGGCTATGCCATCATTTCCTTCCTAATCCAAGCATTAAATAAGGGCTCATTTGAATGAGGTAGAATTTTTATAATTTTTTAATGCATTTTTTTACTCATTTTATATGTGACCATGAGCCAACACCTGAGCTGCAGGTTTCTTTTTATTTTATTTCCTTTTATTTTCCTTTTTGTTATTTCCCTTCACTTCCCAAACCTTCGCAAACCTTCCCAAACCTTCCCTTCCTTCTCTCAGTCTATTCCACTGTCTCCTTTTCTCTGTCCTCTTTCTCTTATGTCTCTTGTTCTTTCTCCCTTTTACTTGCTCTTTCATCTCCCCATTAATACGAATAAAAGGTCACAGAAAAAAACAAAAAGAGAGAAACTCAGAGCACACTTACACCACCCCCAACCCCTCACAAATTACAGTACAGCACGGCTGAAACTTGAACCTGGTTAGGGAGAATATATAAACTTTACAAGTCTAATAAGAAACAGATTTTTAGGGCTTTGTACTTAAGAATTACTAGGAAATTGAATGGAAGAAATATTTAAGCACAACATGAAGATTTCAAAAGCAATGTTATCCTGGTCACATTTAAAAGCTATGATAAAAGTTCTGTTTATTGGTCATGATTTAAGGTAAATATGCATTTTATATCTGAGAGAATAACATCTTCACTCACTACCCTTGTATTATAGACCTTCATGATTATATCCATACATTTCAGTTGGCTACTAGTCATAATTTAAAAAGGTTAGGAGATTGATCACCTATTTCCAGTGTAATAAACTCAGATTAAAAGTGCATGAGGCTGAATCAAGGCCAAGTGAATTATAGTCTGAGAACACAAAGTTTTCAATTTCTCTTTTTATTTAGAACTTATGTTACCTCGAGAGTTTCACCACACAATTTTACTTTCAAGTTTGCACAATTCTTTGGTTTTACAAGTACCTCAGGAAAACAATTCTGGTGGAGGGTATTTTTCAAAGAAAGGAACAGAACATTTTCTGCAGAAAGAAATCGGGTGACTAAACACACTCTGAGTCTGGGGGATTCAATACTCTGGTTGCAACACCCTTGTCATTACAGGGTGGACAAGGAGGATCTTGAGCCGTCTTTCATCATTGCTGCATTGAAAAATTTAAGCAGAAGCAACTGAACAATCTTTATTATGCAGAGAGAAAGCAGAAAAAGTTCTGTTTCTAGACAGGGAAATGAGACCCTGTGAGAGGCTGAAGAGGATCAAACCCAACACCTCTCACTATTTTCCAAGTTAATACCCACTGCAACCAATATGTGCCCAATTGCTGTTTCTATGAGTGTAGCAAGATCACGGCAGCTGCAAACCCCTGAAAGACCATAAAAATAAGGTGATATTGGAAAAAGCAAAGTTTGCCTGGTTTCCAGTGTACGATGAGGATGATATTTTATTTTAGCTCCTCCTTAGAGTTTTTTTACTATAAGCTGATCAACATGATTTTCCTTAATCACTGTAATTTTAGATCCAATCCTTCAAAGTGTCAGCCAACAGGCAAGGATTCCCAGAAGTCCTCTATGCGATGTAGAGTCCTGCATGGAGTTCAGTAGTTGGTCTGTCCATTCCAGCCTGTGCTGATTTAGCAAGGTAAGCCTGTGCTGGAGGCAATTTTAAAGCTTTTTAATCTCACAAACCTTGATTTCTTAGACACAGGAAGAAGTGTTGTTTGAAGCTGATCCAAGGAGGGGGAGGAGGAGAGACCTGGCAGATGTCAATTTGAGCCCTAGAAATAACAGCCTCCCCCAAGCAATCTAACTCATCAAGCTAGTAGTTACTTAGTCTGATCCTGCACTGCCTTGTGTTTTATTTCTGCTTGGGTCTTTCTGAGAAGAGGCTCTAAAAAGGAAAAAGAAAAAAACCCACAACAGTGGAAAGCAAAACATACGTAGTCAACTATCTGCAAATTTCTGGCCTGTAGTAAAAAGTCTGCAATGCAAATGGTTTATTGATTGTGAGAATATTTGGTGTCACACAAGCACTGCGATATGTGTCTGATATGAAGCTGATAGACAAGATTCCACTTAGCTCAGAAAGTCCAGGTTTGTACAGTAGCTCAGTGGTTGCAACTGGAGCGGCAACTTGTGGGCCACTGACCAACGGTCATACAATGACAGACAATGAAATAAATCAGTCAAAAGAAATAGAACCAACAAATTCAGCATGGCTGTAATCTGTGCTGATGGCTCCCTGAGGTGATCCCACTGCCATATCTGATTTTTGTTCCATTAGGTGGGAAACTGTTTTTTAATGTTTGGTGCCATCAGATACTCTGGTCTTGGAGTGCACTAGGAAGGGGCAGGGGGGGGCAGAAAAGGAAAGAGGAATGATACCAGGAACATCTAGAAGCGAAATCTTAACTCCACTAAACTATATGGGAATTTTTCCCCATAGCATCGTGTCCAGAAATTTGGTGTGGCCGAGAACATAGGGCGTTATTAGGTCCTCATACAGGGAGGGAACAAAGAATTACACAAACAAAAACCCCCAACACTAAAATACTGCCTTTTTCTTCCAGCTACAAGATGGGTAAGTTCATATTTTCACTTCTGATGGTAAAAGAGCTGTGGTTCTCTTGACCACATCAAGCATAGGGCCTCTCAGAGTTTTCTTCTGGATGATGGCATAACTCAATCACATTTAACCCTTTATGGAATAGTTGCCCTGAAGAATGTGCAGACAATTTTTATACCTTTAAGGATGAGAACTTAGAGTGATATGTGAGTGTGTGGGTATGAAATAACATTTAAATACTTGTTACAGCTATTTACCCAAATCTTTGTTCGCCAAGACAAGCTATGATGATGATGACAACTATTTAATGTAAGTAACTCCACTGGCTCTTCAATGATACCTAACAAGGATGAGATGAAAATCTGTAACTTAACTTGGCACAGGTAACTCAGATTCATGGTGAAATCAGATACCGAATGTGTTTGCAGCTTCTCACCTGGTTTTCTATTCCCAGATTTGACACATTCTGGAGGGAACAGACATTTGGAGTCTTTCAGAGGCTCATTTTTTTAACTATGAATTTTGTCTCATTATTGAGAAATTGAACTTATGGCTACTGAATTATGGAGCTCCCTCAGATTTAGGTCAAAACTGACATCTGTGTGATTGTGTCAAATTAGTCCTTAGAAATTATAGCAAAATCCATGAAAATCATTAGGCATTGAAAAAAGACTGGAAGAGCAAAGGCTGACTTGGTGGCAGGGTCGTGGAAGGGGACACACAATGAACTAATTCACAGTGCTGATGTATGTGGTTACAAATTTTCACCAGAAATATTTTTTGCAGATTTTGAAAGAAAACATTTTATTTTTTTTTTTGTAGCAAAATAAATTGGGTGGCACAGAAACACTTGACAAACTTGATAGAACAGTTACTGCTCCTTTACAGCAACATCCGTCTCATGCATGGTCTGAATTCTGGACAAAGAAAGTAGCACTGAAAGAGAAAGAAAAACCCTACTTTTAAAGTTGGGCACCCTTCAGCCAAGCCATTCACTGTCCTTTTTGGGTAAAGGGATGAAGGAGGGAAGGCAAATGCTGTGCTAAAAGCATTTTATGGAGTGCGTTTTTCTCATGTCTTCTACATAAAGGCAGCACCATTTATAACCAAAGTCTTTGTTTTGGTTTTGGCAAAGCTCTGAAAAACAACAGTAGGACTAACAAGACCAAAAAAAAAGAAAAAAAGAAAAAAAACCATGTAGGAAAAACAAGGAAATAAAGTCAGTGCATCCTGCTGCAGATGTATAGATAAAAGACCCACCACAGCACCCGAATTTTAATTCTCCAAAACTAGAAATGTACAACAGTGCAGCAATTCTTTTTCACTGGGAGCAAAGTTGCTTGAGATATTACTTTCACCCAGGGACAGAGAATACAATTTATTTGTGGTTTTTTGATCTTATACATTAAAACAAAACAAAACTCTCCTGGACAAGCAGAACTGGTGCTAAGGTTAAGCTAATGCTGCAGCTCTTCAGTCCAGGAATGCATTTTTTATTTGTACTCAAGCCAAGTTCATTCACTTATATTTTCACTAAAGCCACAACCTTTTGAAGATGCTGCACTTGGACTTCCTCCCTGCCAAGTTTCTAAATTACAATGTGCTGCATCCATGAGAAAACTGAACGAGATTTATTAGAACAAGGTGCCAGAATGTTTCACTCTCCACCACATCAGATCCAGGGCAGAAGTTGTGTATGAAAAGACACTGTCAATACATTCTGTCTCTCAAATGTATAAAGATTTTCTTTTTCCTCTCCCAACACTGGTTGTAAAAACATTGAAAACAACTTGAAAGAAAACGTTTATTGATCTCTCAGGTCTCCTGGTGCACTTTCGCTCAAAAAGAACATCTGTGTCTCTTCCCACTTTTTTGTTTTCAAAGTAGGCTACAGACAGTAGAAAGCTCCACCAGTGAGATATAAACTATCATTTGTAGCTTTATTGATGAAGGTTTTATTGATTGGAAATTGGCTAGATAAGTTAAACAGAAAATCAAATGCAAGCTTTTTTTTTTCAGTTGGATTGAAGAAGAAAGCTTATCAAAAAAGTTCACTGTGTCTTTTTTTTGGAGTTTTCTGAGGGACAACAGGCCCATTTAGCTGCTTTCTTGTTGGCATTGTTGTCCTGGATCTCCCTGCCTTTAGACACAAGTCCAACTCTCTCACTATGTTGTTGATTTTGGTCCCTTGGACCAAAGGTCACGTAGGTGTCAGTTCTGCAATTCAAATCATCATGGTGAGGTATGACACAACATTTCTTCAGCTGGGAGAAAGGCAGTTTTTTCATTTCAGCCTTTTGGCTTATTTTTGTTGATAATTAAGCTTTCACAAAGTTTTCAAAACATTCCATAAAATACCGAGGTGACATTATTATTAGATATATACCATGACTTAAAATATTATTTTCCATTTCATGTCATGGCTTGAGACAGTACATTTTCCCTCATGTGTGATGTAGGAAATAACCCTTATACAGTCAGCATTACTGTGTGGTAATGTTGGCTTTATTATGGAGAGCAGAGTTCATCAGAGAGCCTGATCATTTCTTTAACAGAACACTTTGCCTCTATTCTGGGCTGATTTAAACTTACAAAAGTGAGAAGCTCCACATGGAAAGGAGAGACACAGGCCAGGAATAGTATTGCATTTGATACACTCAGCTTTTCCTTAGGGCACAGTAGCACCACAAACTGAAACCCTCTCAGAGAGAATACAGAAGGGTCTTTGAAAACTCGATTTGTTAAACATTTGTTCCTAATCACCCAAATGACTTTAAATATTTTAAAATGCAAATTGCCATTATCCTCTTCGAGCCAGAATTGGACTTCATGATTTAATGGAAATTGGTCATGTCCCACAGGCACAGTTGGATTTTTAAAGTACGAGGATTGAGTTGCTTCTCAAAATGTCAGCAGGTAAAATAAATTTGCCCAGGAAATTTATTAACAATTGCCACTTTCTCTATCCTGTTCGTCACGAAAGGTAGTTCTGACACTGAGAGGGGTGAGCACAGTGTGAGTATGTTTGGTGGATGTGAAGGGTTTCTTATTACCCTATCAACATCATGTCAATAGAGAACTTGGGAAAATCAATTTTCCTTTTAAGTACTAGAACACTAGTGGGGGCAGTGCAGCAGAGAGAGATTTGTCATCAGTTTCAGAGAGGTCAGCATTTCTACCTGTTTGTTTTGTTTTTTCCGCCAAGATTTAATTCTGTTCTCAGACTCTGAAGTGGTCTCTTCTTTTCAATATTTAATTTTGGTATGCTTTTATGTTCTGCTTTGATTGTTTAGACAAAGTCCACAAGGTGATATCTATACTGACTGGAAAGTATCCACCAGAGTCTCCTTTCTAGGGTGAATTTGTTTTAAACACATGAAACATGGCAAATGACAAAATTTCTGTTTGCTGAAGTGTTTCAGCCCTTGGTTCACTAAAAAGGGAGAAGATCCAGTTTCAGAATGTGGTTACTACAGCCCCTAAAGGATGCAAAGTATCAGCCAATGCTTAAGTGGCATTTAATAGTCCATGAAATGATCTCAAAAAACTCCTCTAGGCCAGGTAATTCTTTCTAGCCAAACTTGGCCAGATTTCCCAGATTTACCAGCCCACTGGCAGATCAGAGGACTCCGCCTGAAGGAGTGGGGGAATCCATCAACAGGGTGCCATCAGCCTCCTGATGCTTTGTGCCTCATCCCACCTTCTTATTCTACCTGGGAGCTGCCTCTTGCTCCTTCTGAACAGGTTTTTGGAGTTCTTGTCCTGACACCCACACCACCCTGACTGTACTGTTCCATCCAAGCCATGGGATGCAAAAGATTAAAGCTAATTCAAGGTACAGCCATGCATTTTCACTTTTCTCTTCCTCATCAAATGTTAATTCACTTCTTGCTTGCCTGTGCAACATGACATGACTAGAGCACCAACCCTGTATTCATGATAAATATATGTAATTATATGTTCATCTAAATATAATGAATATATATTGCAATATATAATAGATATATTCATGTAACTGCAAATCTCAATACAGAGTATCGGAGGGAAGCCTGAATAAGTTCTTCAGACTGGAAAGGAGATATCCATGTAAATGTGAAGAAAATATTCATGCAAATACATGGATACATGTAAATCCATATATCCAGAATTAACTTCCTGATCTTGGGGTAGAGGTGGAACAACGCGCAGGCCTGAAAGGTAAATAGGAACATCTGGTTTTGATGGGTTAAAATGTTTTCTGTATATTTCCTTTGCTGTTTTGGCAGATGGGGGCTCTCAAGCACAGCCTCTAACCCCAGTTCTTCTGCAGGCATCTAGAGGATGATGCAACACTGTGAGAGACCTGAAAACTGGCCAGTTCCAGGCTCCCAGCCTTTGTCTGTTTCTTGGAAGCACAGCTCACTCATTAAACATCCCTGGATTTTGCAAGCAACCATGGCTGTCTGGACCATATGTAAGACAAGCAGATTCACCTTCCAGTGGAACTGGGCTCTGGAGAGAGACTGCAGACAAACCTCTGGCAGATTGCCCTGTGTGGTTGTAAATGAATGTACTATTTCCTTTTCATGTTACAGTACTCAGGAGCTGAGACAGAAAAAAAAAAAAAAAAGAAAAAGGAATTGCTCTTTTGCCATGGAGAGCACATTTGAGAAAGGTACCCAATGAAACACTGGCCCAAACCCATTTTTTTGTTTTAAATTACAAAGCCATGGTGAAGGTACAGTTAATGCAGTATAACTCTAGCAGCTATACAGATGTTATCATACCCATCTAGTTTATTACATGAAAACTATAGTAAATCTGTCATAATTGCAGGAACACTAGACTCAAGTACTAAATCCTGTAGTAATAATGTGGTAAAACATGCTGAAGTGCAGTTTTAATCTGGCATCAACAAAATTTATTGGACAGAGTGGGGCTTGAGAGCACTGAGACCCCTAGAACGGTGTTTTAATGATTGGATACAATTTTTAACGAGTTATTCTATTTTCAGAAAGTCTTTCAGTAGCACTAAAGATGATACTTAATGAGCTAAAAGTGTGAAAGATCTGGAAGCTAAATTTGCTCTAACATGTCATGGAGTACACATAAATTTTATGCCTGTTGTGTTTGCAGATTGACAGTGCTTTGTAGTCTATAAAAAGTAAAGCAGTAATGAGAAATTAAGAAGGAATTATTGTTCACATCTATCAGCAATCGTGAATCCTTCCTCTTGTGTAACCAGGATGTGCTATAATATGAAACTCTAAAAAAACTTCAAGTGGAAAACAAATAACAAGTAATATATAGACAAGTAACTGATGTTTATTTTCATCATTGCTGCTTTAATACTTTAGGCTTATCTGAGTTTTGTCCCGTATTGTCTGTTATACAGGGAAGTAATCCCAAAAGTCTTGTGCTTCAAACCTTGGCTATGACCCACTTTCTCCTCTAGGCCAGATGACACAGCACCTGTAAAAGGTCTGAGGAATTAGCTAAGAACTAGCTGTGCTGGAGGAAATTACAAAAGGCTGGTGATAACTAAGATGAAATGGCGTGTCAGCCTACAGACATTGCTATGTCTTCGTCTTTCCACCTCTGCCTCAGGGGTTCCTGGCAATATTAACTGATGCAAGGGAAGTGTCTGTAACTGGGTATGAATACATGCATTTAAACTAACATAAATGATAAAATATACTTAAGCACTCACAGTCATCATGTGGTGCCCTCTCCAGGGTCTGTGAACACGTTTGCAGATGCTGCTGAAGTGCCTGTGTTTGGAACAGGCAGTAAAGTCAAATAAATGTGTGCCTGCAACAGAGGCTAAATAAAATAACTACAAACATTTTAAGCTAAAGCTTTAGGAGATGGTGGTAAACAGCCTGCAGTCATGAGGCAGTGACTGAAATAAGGAGTGGGTTTCTTATTGAACTTGGTGTCATTATATTCACTTTATAGCCTGCAGTCATCCTTTGGAGATTGCAAAGGCAGAAAGGGGCTGTGCAGATTATCTGCTGAGGCTTTCTGAGGCTGTGAGAAAGTCAGCTTGTTAGGAATATCAGGTGTCTGTTTTGAGGGGTTCTGGTAATGAGCTAGTGAAGGAAAGTGGGAGAGAGCCTGGCTTTGTGCAGCTCTGCGCTTCCCTTCTCACCTCTCCTTTCTTCCATGGACTGCGGAGCCCAGGCAGGGTCCTCATCCCTTCAATGCAAATATTTTGATGGTTATATCAGTAATATGACTAGCAAACTCTTTTTGCTTGCTGAATTAAGATTGGGATGAAAGGCTAAGGGGTTGGCTGTAGATTTTTTGGTGTCAGCCTTTAAAAACAAAGTTGTTCTCTGCAAAAGAATAAACTGTATTCCTTCAAATCTGTGTCTTAGTATTAAACGTGTTTTCTTTTCCTCTAATGAAGTTCAGGGTCAGCAGAAGTAAAATCCCACTTTCAGAAGTGGAATTAGCAGCAAATTGAGGGGGGGGGAATGATTTTTTTAGTGCTCGGGTCAGCAATTCAATGATATCAGCATGTATTAAATTAAAGTCCTTGGGCCTGTCTGTTTTTTTAGTCCAAGGTTGTGTTGATTTCTGATCATGATTCAGGTTTATTCTACTATCCTGTGAAATGTATGCACATAAAAAAATGTAAGTGGTCTCTCATGCAAACAGTAATGAATTTAGAGCTTGACACATTCTTTTTTATGGAATTATCAGGGATCACCTGCATCTGAAGTGATTTTTCTTTCTGTGCCTTTTAAGAGACTTGTGTAAACTCACACAGATTTAAAAAATGTCTAGATTCCTGTCTCAGTTTAACTTTCATAAAAAGGACAGATTTAAGCACAGGTCTGGGGAAGGAAATTTGGGGAACATAACTGTCAAGGAGCAGTGGTGCAGCTGAACAGCACCAAGAGTCTGAACAACTTTAAATAAACAAGACATCTAAGAAAGATTCCTTCTTTGAATATACCAGGGTCAGTATGTCCAAGTCTTCTAGGGACTTTGTAGGATCAATATTTTATAGAACAGATAAAAGTTCAAGAGATGTGCTCAGATGCAAAAGAGAGGGGATTTTGATACCAAACCCCTCTTTATAAAGAATTAATTGAAAGACTTTCTCAAATATGAAGTGCTGGTAGAACTGATGTAGTATGAAGAGGTAAAATGGTGTTCTCATGTTCTAATGTGGCTCAAGGACTACATTTTTTGAGCTGATACAGACAGAGTAACTGAAAAGTGGCTAATTTAACCCCTGTTCTTAAAAGGATTTCAGGGGATATCCAAAAGAGAAAGCCTGATATCTTTATTTGCTCAGTGAAGAACAAAGTAATGTGCATGAGATAAATCTGAGGAATTTTTTACCTGGTTTTTTCATAACAGGGAAGAACGGAGCACAAATCCACTGTAGTTAACTCACACTTCACCAGAACAGATCAGGTTAATAAAGTCTGTTTGGATTAGTGCTGAGCATTGGCCTGGGACATTTGATAATGTCACACCACTTTTAAAGAAAGAGCAGTGGAAAATGGATGGTCACCTGCTCCAAAATGTTCTTCCAGCCACCTGTGCTTCTGATAGTTCCTAAAGCAAGTGTGGTGCCCGTTTTCTATGCATTTGGTTTGGTTTTTTGCCTTTTGCTTCCTGGAATATATTGCTTTCTTGTGTCCATTAATCCATTAAACTGGATAAGACTGGATGTGGCAGTTAGTGTCATAGTCTACTAACTGTAGTGGTAGTGGATAAAGGGTTGGACTTGATGATCTCAGAGGTCCTTTCCAACCCATCTTATTCTATGATTCTATGATTCTAAACCTTCAGCCCATGTTGTATCTTGTGGTGAGGGGTTGTGCAGCTTGTTTGCATGTTTTGTAAGCATTCATCTGCTTTTGATTTGTTGAACCTGAGTATCAATTAGGTTCATTTGGCACTGTTCTCAAAAAGATCATTATTCAACATCAGGCATGATAAAATGTATGCCAGTCACCTTCTTGTTGTCTTATGTTTCTTTCTTCCAGTTTCAAGAATTGTAATGTTTAGTTATTTCTCATGCCAACATTTAATTGACCTTGTTGCTGTTCCCTGTAATTCCTCCTGTTCTGCTGCTATTGAAGAGACACAACTAAAAGTACTTGAAATTTTAAACAGGAAATTACCATAGATTTATACATCAAATAAGGGGTGGAGGGGCGTTTCTTGTCCAACATTCCTTTTCTCTAATTTGTACTTTGTTGATGCCTTGAAGCTTGAATTTTTTAACTTTAGAGATATTAAAAGTAGTTATATAGCAAATGTAGAGCTTTGTGTAGTAGAATACAGACTTCTGCCCTTTGGCACAGCACTTAGACACACTAAACCCTGTTGCCCATTTCCCCTATCAATTCCCCTGAATTCCAGTAATGTGTTTAGTCTTATTTTCAAGGTAGAATCATAGAAAACACCCCAAAATCTGCATAAGAAGATATGGACATAGACACAGCAACCTTCAAGCCCAGAGCTTTGGAGAACCTCCAGGAACAACACGTGCTCCGAGGAAGATGAAGATGAAGATGATAAAGAGGGGGTCCCAAAAAGACCCCAGACCCAAATCCCCCAGGAGGCGTGCCAGGGGTGCAGAACTTAATCGTGGACTAATGGGATTGGGTAGAAATCATTATTAAAATTGTAACACCCGTGTTTGGGGAGCGCACGGAACTTAGTATTTCCTGGAAACTTAGAAGCTCATTAAAACCCTTTATTCCTTATTTTACCTCTACCTAATTTGGCCGGAGTTTTTTTTCTCCCAAACCATTTTAGGCAATATTGTAAAAAAACCATGCAGGTATCTGTTACAACTTTTCTTCTACAGACTGGGTATGGTTAGTTTAAAGATTTGCTTTTCTAGAGGTTGCATCTTGCCCAGTCATGGAATCTCTGAATGATGATATAAATTTAAAAGTAAATTTCCTGTAGTTACAGTGAATAAAACATGAAGATAATGGTCAGTGCAAAGACCTAACACACCTCATTCCAATTTCTTTCTCTAGTGCCTCTGGCACTGCAGCACTGCAATAAGTTATCTAGATTAAAACAAGTTTCATAGAGGCAAACCCTGAGTGTAATGCAGCATATCTAATTCAATTTTTCTGGTTATTTGTCTAGAGAAACACCTTCAAAGCCAACCACACCATTTGGTTATCACTAGGCTGTGTTCATGATGGTACGATTAAGCCAGCAGCAATGTTTTCATAGTTTTAAAGCTAAGATGAAAAGTAGCACCTAGGATTTTCACACAGTAAAAGAGATTAATTTAACATTTTAACCAATTAAATGGAAATTAAACAGATCACTTCCAAACTACTCTGTTTCCACACCCCTCCAGTTGAGATTAACGTGCATTTCGGTGTAAATAAAAAAAAAAGTGAATATTTAAATGTTCAATAAGTTTAAATAGAATAGAATAAATAAGTCAAATAGCATATGTTCTTGGCTGTTGAAATAAAACCTAAATAACTTACTCTTTTTATTGTTACACAGTTTATGTAAATGTTTATCAAGATGACACCCCTCGGTGTTCCCTGTGCAACTATGATAAAGAAGAAATGCACATAGTGAAATTAATTATCTGTTGGCCGAACTTTTTCCCCAAGAACTGTTTGGAGATGGTGCTTATGATGAGATACCACACGGACAGTAGAATTAAGCTCAGTGCTGTGTCATTTGTACTCCATCATATTCATATTTTAGAGGGAAGATCCTTTATTTTAGATGGATGATCCCTTATTTTAGAGAGACAATCCTTTTATCACTTGACTCTGTCAGTTTGCTATGATAAAGCATGCACAGAGGACAACATTTGACACTAGACAGATCACACCTAGTCTTCCTGAATTCTCATTTCTTCATGGGAGATTTGAAGCAGGAAATAACTTAAGTAACTCTCCACAGTCTTTGAACAGAGACAAATTTTGCTTTAATCCCTCTAGGACAAGAAGAAATGGCCTCAGACTGCAACAGAGTAGGTTTTGGTTGGCTACTGGGAAAAATTTCTTCTCCAAAATAGTGGTCAAGCATTGGAGCAGGCTGCCTAGGGCAGTGGTGGAATCACTACCCCTGGAAGTGTTCAAAAAAATGTGTGGATGTGGCACTTAGCCAAAGTTTAGGCTTTGTGACCTTGGAGATCTTTTTCAATGTTAATAATTCCATGATTCTGTGATAATAAGGTCCAACACTCCAAGATGTAGCTAGTCTTCAACATACCAGCTAAAACTTCAAAATAAGTTTGGCTTGATTCTGGAATTGGTGTTTTCTATAATTTCTTAACATTTCCCTTATGTCAGTACAACTTTTAATTTGAAGGATTTAGTTTCTCGTGCTGTAAATGCTGCCTTCCACTCCCCTGTTGAAGGATACTGAGTGAAAGCCACTGCTCCAGCTCTTTCAGCTGTTCAAACAAGAGTGTGAGAAAGTTTCAATGTGCTGCCCTAACTGAATATCTTACCACTGAATTGTTTTAATATTGGCATCCACTATGCTTTAAATTAGAATCAAACCACATTAAAGTATAAAATGTGTCCTTTAAAACTAATGTGGACATAGATTTTCTATCCCATCTCAGCATGAAGCTGACAGAGTATCTCTCAGCTATGCCTGACATACTTTCATTCAGTGAAAAATTGTAGTTCATAGGTAGCCTATTAGACCAAAAATCAGGTTAGTGTGACACTATCAGTAAATATAGAATTATTTTCAAATTGATTCTCCTTTTTGTAACTTCTGACATTCGGGTGGAAAAATTCTCAATTTTAGCACTGCAAGTCTGTTAGTCAACAACATGAATACTATGAAAGAGAAAGAAGTGTGAATATTTAGAATTTTTTTTGTAGAATTGGTAAAAGAAAGAATAACATTAATTCATGATGGATGTTTTATTTTTTTATTTAATAATAAATAATTAAAAAAACCAAACAAACAAACAAAAAAACAACAAAAAAACCATTGATGCTGACTCATCTTTACTTGTTTTCATAATACCTGAGTGGAATCTGATCTTTCTGGTATGGTAGGTCAATTTAATCACTGAGCCCAGCATATAATGGGTCATATTCTTGTCTCAGTTACACCCATGCAATGACAAGAACATGAGGTCAGTGATATTCTAGGGGTGTAAGTGACAACTAGTTTTCACCCATCATCACATCCTCTTTGGACAACACACAAGCTGGTGACATTCAGATGGAACACCAGGTAGCGAAAAAAATGTTTGATCTCATTAAAAACTACAGTGGCCTTTGTGTTTTTTACTACCTCAGGTAATCTGTTGAACTTTTGAGAGGTGGCTTATTAAGAAAAATTTCTGCTTCTGATGCATTTCCAAACTGGCTTTTTCATATTCATAAACAGTGCCTTACTTTTCTGTGATAGTTCCTTGGAGTTGTAGGTTGCAGATGGTTACTATGAAGACAATCAGGACATGAGCAATTAAAAAGCTTCATCAGGCTCTCTGGCTCCTCATGCGTACACAGCAGAACTTACTCTTCTTTTAAGGTTCTGATGCGATAGAGGAGTCCTTAGATATATTTCTCTTATGGTGTGATTTATTTGGAAGTAAGATTCTTGAAGTAGAAAGACACAGCAAGAACATCTAATATTTAGTTTTATGTTCTGTGGTCTCTACAATATGCCAGCCCAGAACTTGAAGGCAGCACTGGGGCATTACAGGTGTAAATAGGGTCTGTGTGGCACCTTTAGTCTTTTAAACTGTATATGACATTCAGTTCTGCTTTGTCTTTCCTGGAAGTCGATTTTTTTATGATGTAGCTGGGAGCAAATGAAGTTCATGAGGATTAGTTTATCATGGAACAGCAACTTCCAAGCACAAGCAGGTCATGCAGGAGCCACTTCGTTTACGGCCTTATGCTTCCCAGTCCTGCTGTTACCTGTGAAACAACCAGAGACTCTGGCTGTTTCTGCACACGTGTCTTCATCTCATGGAGTTGAATTCCTGTGAGCAGAACAAAGGAGTTCAAGCACACTAAACCTTGCTTGTCCTGAGGAAGTTCATCACTCCCAGCTGTTTGCTTCCACCATGAGTCATCAGATGCTGCAATTGACCTCTAGGTTATGCTTAAAATGGAGGGCTAAGCTTCACTCCTGCCCCTGTCCAGTCCTCTTGTCTCCCAGGCAGAGGTTGGCGGTATTCCAGACTGCTCCTTGGGATGTGAGCTGAGTCCTGGGAAAGGCAGGATCCACCAGCTTGCTGGAATGCTCTGAGATTACACTAATGTTCAAGGGAACGTCCAATTCTCTGCGGTAACTTAGTCCAGGTTTCTCCAGAAACGGTGAATCCCAAGACCTCCCTTTGAATCACTCTTTGCTGTTATTACTGTCCTAGTCCACTCTGCTCTGCTAATGAGCCCAAGCATGACAATGTGAGGTCAAAAGTGTTACGAGTCTGTTCACCTTACCATGACATTGGTGTGGCTTGTTTCAAGTTCTCTTGCCTTTGTTTTATACTTCTGCTGTTTTCTCTTATGCAACTGAAGAGGTAAAAATAATACACTGGGGAAGAGGTAGAGATGATATCTTCAATTTTTTCAGGAAGTTGAGTTGTCAGTTCAGTTTTTCCTCAGCCAAGGAGTTCCCTCTTTTCCACATCCATGCTGGTGTTTCATCACTCAGCAAAGGAAAACACAGGACCAGAATTTCCTCTGACACTTTGGATCTGCAGCTTTGCAGCCTGATGGCTGACATGTCCCTGGAAAAACATTCTTGGTTCTCATCCCTATTCCTATCTCTATGTTGTCTGTAACCTAGTGATTAGTGGTCTTTTAAGAAGCTGAGGAATGAAGGATTAACTGTCATTAGTTTAAAGGAATGTGTGGAACCCCTGTCTACTGTTTGGGTGGTAGTTTCCGTTTTGTTTTATTTGAAAAAGGGAAAAAAAGGGAAGTGTATATGTGTTAGGAAGGTCCTGATCAGTTTGGTAAACCTCATGTCCCTTCAAAGTCTTCAGATTTTGGGTCTTTTTCATGTATAAGCCAGACTCAGGATTGCACAAGTATGAAGTACGTCAAATCCTCTTGCTGAGGGAACATAACAGTGACAGATCAGGTAAGGAGGCCACAGTCAGGGTTAGGCTGTAGGAAAGCAGGGTCGATTGTTGGTTTGTACTCTCATGCTTTCCTTCAAGCTAGAACATGAGAAATCAAGATTTAATTAATAAGTGTGTTAAAATAGACAGGGAAACTTGCTGTATGTCCCACCTGTGACAGCGGGGTGTTTTTTTCCCTGTTGTGTGCCTGTGGCACTGTTAGAAGAAGTGATTTAGTGGAAATGGCAAGGATTCTAAAGATTATTTTGGCCTTTGATCAGGGATGAAATGCACTAGTGTTGCAAATTCTGCAAACAATGTCTTTCACCACAGTTTTGGTTAACATCCTCTTGAGCACTCATGCTCATGACTTCAATGGGAGTCATAGATTACATAAAGAAGAGTGGAATTTACTCTCTTACTAGTCACCAGGAAAAAAAGAATGCTTAAAAGATAATATTTTTACAATTAGGCTTTTAAAACCTCTTTGAGAGTTTCTGGTCTGCTGTTTGCTCCACCCCTGAAACACTTAATTTGAAATCCTCAGTTCAATAGGACAAGGGAGTTAGCTTGCAGTCTGGGAAAATGTCTTAGACTGAATTAGGATGAAAAGTCAGACTAGAAGCTTTACCAGAATTCCTCCCAAAAGATATTTTCACATGAATATTCCTTTTAAGTGATTTTTTAAAATTTATTTTGCAAAGGTAGAGGAAGGATGGATAATGTTGGTTACACTAACCCAACGAATTTAATGTTGGAATCAAGATAGGCTGAACCATGGTGACCCAATATGATACTTTGCTGTGGTGTGATTGTAGTTAATTTCTTAGAATATGTTTAAAATCAACTTTTTATCTCATTGTTATGGAATAAAACATGATTTAGCTGGTGGGAGATGCCTCCTGCAGTTTTGAATTAGTTGTTCTTATTGAACTTATGATTTTGGAAGCCAAGAAGTTCTTTTGCTACTTTGCTCCATGTGCTTTGATCCTTCTCCAGGGCTACAGTAATTTGGATAAATTTGTTTTTATAGAAAGAGGTTTCTGAGCATACAATATATACCACAGTCTTCCTCATAAACTGATTCATGAAGGTATTCACAAGACAAGGATAACTTTCAAAGAGCAAAGGCAAAAAACTCCATTCTGGTAATTTTGTTTCAGAATATAAAGCAAATAGAGTGAAATCTGTGTAGAAGACTGCCAGCTTAATAAATTCTTGTAACTCTGGTCTGTGAAGTTGCAAGTGAGAATGAAATTGTGGTTTTTTTTTCTTTATTGTATTTCAATGCTGTTCATAAATTTTATTGCTGAATTTGCAAGTAAATGGGGAAGAAAAAAAAGGTGAAAATTTCCTATTTGTGTGACTTGGAAACTCAGCTTGATTCTTGAGCATCAAGCTGTTTTTTCAGCAATTATTATTTCCAAAGGGTGGGGGAAGTTCAATAAGCAAAGCAATCCTACTAGTTAAACATAAATTTAAAATAATGTTTCTCATTTCAGTGGATTTGTGCACTAGTAGTCAATAGAGACTAGATTTCCAGCTGATATAGAAGTACTCATAATTTTAGTTGGGTGGAAAAAAGGTCCTTATTTCTAAATTGTCTGCAATTGCCCCATTTCCTGGAGTGAGATTGTGCTTTCCTTCCTTGAGATTTATGGAATCCAGAAATTCATGACATTTAAGTCCGTGAGACTTTCGTATTTTTAATAACTATTCTTTCCAATCAGAATAAACTGAGATGCAACAGAAAAGTCTCTTGTCTTTTCCATGCAAAAAACCCCATAAATTATTTCTGTTCAGAGAACTATTCCAGTGGGTTCTCATTGAGACTCCATGGAAGACCATAATCTAAAGCAGTAACTCCGAAATAAGTTCTATAGGGGAAACTGCATAAAATNATAGACATCAATAAAATTTCACTGATCTAGAATTTGTTTTTTGGATAGCTATGGCTTGGGGTTTTTTCCATTACATGTAGTTTTACACTGTATACTTGTCTGGCCTTGATTTATTTTGCTTGGTCTGATTTCCATAGTACCAAAGGAGATTGAACTCATACCTGAAATACTATTTACTTCTGTCTGGAAATCAGGCTGTTGTGTTATTCATAATACATTGCTTATAATATACTTTGATTTTTGTCTAAAATTGGGAGTTCTGATTCTACACATAGTTGGAACATGTGTTTACATTTGGAGTTAATGGGAAGATTATTCCCTTGTTTGGGATCATGTTATACCTTCTTAGGTCAAATCCTTATAGAGACAGGGAGTTGGATGCTGCAGAATGAAAGGAAGCTGAAAATGGCTAATTTTTATTTTTGTTTTACTTCTTACGGTTTGGTTTGCTACAGTTCTTTATTTCAGAGGCATCTGGGTAAGATATTGGTATATTAACCATCAAATGCAGGAATGCAGCAGCAGGAGCCATTGCCTTACAAGCCTTTCTCACAGTAAACAGCCACAATGTGTTAGACCTGCCAAGAGGCAAATGTGATGGCAGGGGTATTAATCTGAGCTCACAGACCTTGGTAATGCAAAGGACATGTTATAACATCTCTTCTACTGGCAGCCACTCCATGAGTTCTTTCTGAACCCTGTGGTATAAATAGAGTCTTAATACAGTAATCCCTCTCAGTTTCTCCAGTGCTATGGTGAATCCTCTTGCATGTGCTGTCAGAGATAAGAGGGGACAAGGCTGTGGAAATGAGGCTACTTTTTCTCCTTGTATTGTCTTTTTAAAAAAGTTGGCATTCCCTTTGTTATATTTCTATAAGTGCATGCCAGGGCCTCAGTAAATCTGAGCTAAAAAACACTTCGCCTTAGGAGTTCATTCAATCAACCAGACAACAGAGCATGCAGTATCAAAGGCACAGAGTTCAGTAGCCTCAGATGCTGTCTAAGAAAAATGTTATTTTTCAGGTAAAAGAAAGATCCTTTCTGGAAAACTGAGCTGCTGCACAGGTAGGGGAAAGCAGATGACATTTCTGTGTGACTCTAACAACAGACCCACATCTTGGTAATTCTTGCAACTTGTGGTTAATTTCTGACACCCAGAATCTTGCTCTAAAAGTAAAAAGCAAAAGGCACAATTAACACTGGAGAGCCTAGATGCAGGCACACAGTGAGGATGTCTGTATTTTCACTGCTTCCAGTTCCCTTTTGCTTTCAACTCTGCTGAACATTAATCATTTGAACTTCAACATTCCAGGTGAGATGTGCGCCTTGGGCTAACTGTAATTATGAGGAAAATATGGGTTTTTTCCCTTCCAAAAACAAGAATGAACAAAAGCACATTATTTTGATCTTGTTAGAAGGAATTCTGGCAAATTTTCTCTGAGAAGGTACAGCAATCTGAGTGTTGGCAGCAAAAGCTCCTTTTATGATGTATGTTCTTTTGAAACCCTTTATTAATTAAAAGCATTTTAAAGGGATTATTACTCTAACTCTGGAAATGAAGAAGGTACTTGTCCATATTGCATGTGTCAAAGCCTAGAGTCTGGCAGGACTTACACGTTGGAATTTCACATGTAATCTCCTATATAGTTGGATTTTGGTTGAACACTACCAGTGAAGAGGAGACTCTCCAGTGCTTGACGTGCATGTTGATGTGAAAATGCAAAAATGGAAAACGGTTATTAAGGTGGAAACTTAGCAGAGAGTGAAATAAAGAGAAGTTGGAATTAAGTGGATGAGAAGGGATTAGGTGATGAGGAGTGGAAAAGGTGACACAAATTTGAACTGGACAGCAAGAAGACTGAACCCACTGTGATAGGGTAGAGGAGAAATGTAGGTGAGAAGGAACTGAGGCATGTGGGAAGATCTGGGCTTAGCTGAACACGAAGTCAAACCACCGAGCACAAAGACGTGAAAGAATATGGTAAATGGGATGTAGAAGAAAATGGTAAATAGTGCAGATCTGTAAGGGGAAAAGAAGGAATGAGACTGTGCTAAATCAAGAGCTGGCTGACAAAATGGAAGCAAGAAACAGTTGCATTTTGAAAGGGAATATGGAAACTGGTCAGAGATACTGCCAACAGTGAAAAACTGTAGTGAAAAGAGGGTTGAAAGCCAGAGGATGAACTGGAGAGAAGAGAGCAGAAAAGACTGAGAAGAGGCAGGAAGCTATAATGAGTGCACTGTCTGCTGGAAACTGGGGACAGACATGAGGTGCACATCTCCTCTCTCCTCTCCCCTTCTCTCTCCTCTCTTTTCTCCTCTCCTCCCTCCTCTCTTCTCCTTTCTCCTGAAGTGGCAAGACAGGATATTAGGTGATTCAAAAGGTGTGACTCATGGCACACTGAGATATGATGTCGTATTTCAAGCTTGTTTTTTTCCTCCTGGATCTGAACCATTTCAGAAGCGCTTCTCGAAAGAGTGGAGATAGACTGCTGTTATTAATTATGACACTGCCTTTAATCAGAGGTTCAGACTGCTTTAAAAGCTACCTTTGCTGGTTTTTGAGCACATGACCTTGTAGTCTGGATGATATTATTTTACTTCACTTCAGGTTTTTTGTACGTGTTTGTGCAACATGCAGGTGATTTGGTACTATTCAGGCTCTGGCCTCTGTAACATACAAGAATGCCTTCTTAATCATTTTGGAAAGGAAAACATTATAAAGTCTCTAGTATGTCAGGAAGAAGGGTGGGGAACAGCTGACTTCAGTGAGGTCCTAGCAGGAGCTGGCATGGTGGTAATATGTAGTCACATACTGGTTATGGATGAAATCTAATCCACTTAAACTAGAATTTAAAATAAATACCAGCAGGGAAGAGAGGAAAGGAGTAATGGTGGAAAGAGACTTGTATAAACAACTTTCTTTATAACCAATTTGTATTATTGCATTTCAGCTGAACAACAGATATAGTCCAGGTTTTTCTGGATATGGAAACCAGACGTTTCTTAAAGCAAAACATTAATCGCACTTATTTACTACTGCAGTGACAGTGCACATTTAAACAATGCATATTTTCTTTCCTTTTTAAAGATTTATTGAAGTAGACAACTGCAAGTGACTCTCAGGAGCCATTCAGGGAGTCAGATTTGCAGCCTAATCTTGATGAGGAAACCATTGGTCTGTCCTGGTGGGCCCCTGAAAATAAGGAATGTTTCCGTCGGGGCATTGTTGGTGAGGTAAGGAAAGGCAGGGGCAATGGAATGCAGGAGTAAGTAAGTGGGTGTTATTTTTGGGGTTCTTTCTGAAATTAAACTTATTTGATTTGTGACCCACCGCAAGACAAATTCATTGTAACTTTAAATGTTTGATTTTGCTTTTTTTTTCCTTTTAATTTTGAGAAAGGTATTAAACTCATCCGTGCCATCAAGAACATCTAATAGTTTGATTTAATCTCTTATGTCTAGCCTAGAAATCCTGTCATCTGACAGTATCCAAAATTCTTGCCTTTGTTTTGAGTACTGATTTCAGGCAACAGCTGTGAAGGAATGAAAGAACCGGGAGTAAGGTAGGAGGAAGCATAAATAAGTTGGGATATTGCAAACAAAGTTTTCCCAGACACATGGAACTATTTATTCAACCATTCAGCTGCTGCTGGGGGTTACCCTTCTTCTTCTGACATCTGTCTTTGGGGACAGACACATTTCCTATACCATTTCCCCTTTTCTCCCAGCTGTGTTTTGGATATGGAAGGAATTGGGCTCCCTGAAATGTCCATTAGTCTGCTTAGCACCAGAACAAGGACAAATATATGAGTAATTTCTCAGGACAGATAGATATGGATAACTACAGTGACTTGGGTGATGGTAAATTCCCAAAAGGAACATCAGCATAAAAAACATGTAAGGAGAGAAGTAGGTAAAGTGGCAGGATGAGGTTCATCTCCATGGCAATACACTGATATTTTCTGCTTGTGCATGTACAATTTTGTCAATTTTTGTTTGAATTGCCTACAAAGGCTCCGTCTTCATATCTGAGGAGAATAAAACCATCACAATATGAACTAATGTGGGAAGAGTTTTGTTGGGTGATTAAACAATTGTGCTGTTTTCTTTGTTATTGCACTTGAAAATCTTGCTCTGAGGCTGTCGAACCTGCACTGGAGTAGGTGTTACTGAAAATTCACCACTTTAAATGAGCTTAGTGGGTGGCAAAAGCGAGATGTTAGAACCTGACCAGGGGAAACCATAAACATTTGTTGTGCAAATAGATTTGGCTTCAATTGGGCAAGCATGAGTTTGGCTTCACTGAGCAATTTTGAGAAGGAGTTGTCTCTAGGGAAGAGTAAATCCCACCTTTCTTCCAGTGTTACTTTTCTAGGAAAGGTGCTATTATCTCGTAGCAGAAGCTCTGTTGAGCACCTCCCAAGGAGCTAAGAACTGAATTCAGTAAAAGGCATAATGACTACGTGTCAGATAAGACAGTGATGAACTGTGTGCCTTCAAAGAGAGAGAAGGAAACTTGCTTTCCTTCTGTTGACATCAGAAGAAAATCCACAGCCCACAGGACATTTAAAAGTAGATTTTCTATTTTCAAAGGAGTATATTACTGCTAATACGATAATTGCCTCTGGCTACTTTCCTTTGAATTCCTTTTTTTTTTTTTTTTTTAGGTAGACACGTTAATTATTTCATCATTTAAATCATAAAGTGGTAACAGTCTCTCCATAACACATAAGCCTTTGCTGTAACATACTAATGTAACACGTCTAAATGTGAATAATTTTTTTTTCTTTCTTGTCTAATAAAAATAGCCCACTTTGTTTGCTATAATTTTCTATCAGATAAATCCCTTGTTTAGAAGTCTCCCAAGTCTGTTATCAGAAGCAAGGTTATGATTTTACGTATTCTTTAAACATGAAAACAACTTAAGTTGCATTTTGGATGCTCATTTACGTTAGTACAATAATAGACAAAATGCTAATAAGACTACTAGTGTCCTTTAAGCAACTTTGCATCATCAAAATATTACCATAATAAATCATTACAGTGATAAAAGAGGCCTTTTTCAGGGTAACTTTGGTACTCAACATTGGTCTTATTAATGTGCATTACCTGAAAATCATGAAGTAAAAAGTGTAGCCTTCAGGCAATTTTCTGTAGAAAAACATTGAAAACAAAGTATGAATATGAATGAGATATTTAAAATACTTTAAATTTGAATTTTCTCTTTTAAAAAAATGGAAACGAAAGAATCTAATTGTATTTGATACACTATTTAGTATAACTGGCACTGCCTAAAGAGAGCATTTCAAATAAATTCACTTTTCATACAGAACAGTAGTTGAACTCTGGTGTTAACAATGAATTTTATAGGTTTTAAATTCCTCTGAGCTGTGGTGAAATGAGTGATATAGCCTACTGCTAGGCAACTCTGGAAGCATTTGGCTTTGTTTTTATATTACGTGCAGGGAGGTGTTGCTTTCACTCCTTTCCGTGTTAGTCCCAGTAAACTTCAAGAGTTTCCTGTTCTGATCTTGTGAACTGTTTGAATTTAGGCCTGGGTAACATTTATCTGGTTCAGAGCTTTGTCTGGGGCTTAGAGCTTTTTGTGGTGTTTTTTAAATGCTGCATTTTGGGTCCCATTCCATGTATTTAATTTGAAGACATTCCCCTTGTCTCAGGAGCATGACAGTGGAAATTTTAGTCACCCTGAGAGTAACAAGCAGTTGTATCATCAAATTATCTTATTAATGTTTATGGTCCTTACCTTTTGGTGATGAGAACATGTTTAATCTGAGTGGTACCAAATAGCTTCCCAGTCTTAATTTGGTTTGAAAGCCTGGCACACAGTGTGCTTGGAGTCAAAAGACGCTGAGAAGCTCTCCAAATGTTTAATATCAGAACATAAAATGAGTGTTTGACCTGCAAAGGAAGTGGGCTATATTCTGTCCCTCTTTAAGGAATGTGCAATTATACACTGTGCTTTGCTGTATTTGGATTAAACAGACACAGTTCTGGGCGTAACAGCTCAGGTGACATCCTTGTGTCTGTGTTGCTTCCACAACACTGTGTCCCACTTGCTGTTTATCGTTAAGGTATTTTTCATCTGATTATAAAGATTGATATAGATGTATAGAAGACTGGTAGGAGTGAACCATGACCAACACAGCTGTGGAGGTCTTTGTAAAAGAATATGGTACAGGCCAGAAGTCCAAGTGGTTTAGAAGGATTAGAAAAATTTATGATTTTACAGGCACATGTTTAAGAGGAAGAATTAATTTTACATCTCTCTCTCTCTTTTGGTTCTTTTCAGAGTCATGATTACTCCCTTCTTCAATAAATAATGAACATAGACATTAAATCAATAATTTACTTAAAGATTTTATAGACCCTTTGATTTGTTCAGCACAGTCTTCCAGGTGTAGTTTATGCCTGTGCTGGGTGGAATGGTGTAAAGGATAAATTTCATAGCAAAATTATTTCTGTTGTGCTAAAGGTACCATAATCACCTAAGTGCTTGATGCCAAAATGGTTGCTTGTCATGAGGAACTTCAGGATATTTATTTGCAAAGGAACAAAAGCCAGCGATGAGTGAAGCAACCTAATATTTCACAAATCTCAATGTAATTACCCAACGTCTCATGGGATTGAGCTGAACTACATTGGTCAGTCTGACTTGCAAGATTCCTGTCATATGGGTTTAAACTTGTTTTTGCTTTGCCAAGGGGAATACATCACAGGAGTGCATGTAAGTCAGCATCTCAGCTGGCTGAGGCTAGAGGGGCCCAAAACCATACTTACTGCAAAACATTTTAATTTTAAAACCTGTGAAAAGGACAGAATGCATATTCACCTATTAAAAAAAAAAAAAAAAGGGCACGGGATTTTGAGGGGTTTTCTTGGTTTGTTACTTGGGTTTGTTTTGGTATGAGTTTTTTTCATGAGTTTTTTTCCCTCAAAAAGAATGTGCAACTAGTTAGGGAAACGGTACATTCAAAAATGGTTCTAAAGGGATTTAGTGCAGGCAGAGCACACAGCAAACCTGAAGGCTGAAGAAAACTTCTCCAGGTGTGTCTTTACCACCCCTTTTATATATGGAAGTGACACAGTGAAATGCAGCTTTTTCGTGCTTTAACCGAAAAGAAAAATGGTACAAAGTGCTCCTGCTGATCTGATGAGTTTTGAGCTGCGGAGTAATTCTGCTGAATTTAGAGTGTCCCCTGGCCAGTCTCAGCTCCCATGCCGTCACCAGCAGGGGGGCTGCTGGAAGTTAAATGGATTAGGCAAACTAAGCCAGTCCTCAAGAGAGGGACATGTGATGCCTTCTCCTGCCCTGTTCAGGATGAGGAGGCAGAGATGGGGCTGGGGAAGAGACTTCCAGCAGGAAATCATGATAAAAACTCATTGCTGGTGATCTCCAGGACTTTCTTGGAACTGTGCCTAATCCTGGTTTTAGTGTATCGGTTGTGATGCTCTGGTGCTGAATGGCAGATCAGTGGAGCTGTGGATGGAGGGGTGGTAGGGAAGGACAGTGATGGCGCACTTAAGATGTTCTCTCTGAGGTGAGAGGCAGCAAGAAGAGATGTCTTTTACCCAAAGGCACCAAGCAGCACAGCAGGACCTTTTCTCAAGCAGGGTAGAGTGAGCCATGTAGAGACTGATGTGCAGCTGGAAGGATTCCAGCTCCAGTTGGGTTAGAGCTTCAAGTGGTGCCTCCTGTTGCGTGTTCATGTCAACAGGGATCCACAGAGTGACTAGGAAACCTGAGACAGGTTTTTTGGTCTGTGCTAAAAAGCTGGGGAAGCATTGGCTTACTGAGCTTCAGGATAGGAAGGGAAATGATGGGACCTTCTGACATGCAGCTTTCTGGGAACCTGGGAACAGCTCAGGAGGGTTTACAAAGCTACAGACAGCCTGGGTGTCCCCTTCCCAGGGCTCAGGGCCTTCTGACAGGCAATTCTTTGGAAACCTGATCAGCTGAGGAGATTTGCAAAGCCACAGACAGCCTGGGTGTATATTCCCTTCCCAGGGCTCAGGTCTCAGTTGTCCCGACTCTGTGTGTCGGGCTCATTGGAGTGCATTGATTATTAACCTACATGGCCTTTTCAGTGGCTGCTTCCAGACTCCTGGCAGCCTCCCCCAGAGAGGGATCAGGCACACAGTGTCCTTAGTTTGCCTTGTTTTGCTGACGTGGGAGGGCAGGGTATCAGTCAGAAGGGATGTGGTGCTTTGCGGTGATGTCGCCCCATTCAGAGCAGCTGGAGGACAACCACCAGGGTCATATTCCTGCCCTCACTGCCTGCTGTGGTGGGGCTACCTGGAGGCCAGCATACCTATTCCCTCATCTGAGTCTATCTCTGATAAAAGGCTGCTGCAGAGGAGATACATATTTACAGTGTATATGTTATTTCAAGCAGATACCCTAATAGCTACTGATGGGCTTACACCCACCAATCCATGTAATCCCTTCTAAAACTGCTCATGCTCTTGATCTCCATGACATCATACTCCATGACTGTGAGTACCACAAGACAAATACTCTGTATAACAAAACCAGAACAACAAAAAAAGTCTTTGTGTTTGGGGTGTTTTTTAGCTCTTCCAAAAAATTTAAATATTTTTCCTGATAATTCACTAGGTGGCCTCTACCTCTTATGACTTAGATTCATGACATGTCCCTCATCAAACACTTCTTTGTCAGGAATTTTATAGCAAATTCTACTCAACGCCCCTCCCCTCCCCCCCCGAAAAACAGCAAATCATTAGATATAACTTACTAATCATTAAATGACATGTTTTAGTGGTAAACACAGCAGTCTGGGTGAACAGTTGGACTCAGAGGTGTCAGAGGCCTTTTTCAATATTAATGATTCTATGATTCAAAGAAATTAATATCAGTTGCTGAATTAGTAGTTCAAATGGGTGATTTTCAGTTTTTAAGAAAGATTTTTGTATTTATAATTTTTTTCTGCAAAGAAACCTGCAATTTTAAGGTTAAGTAATTTTTGGACGACTTAAGAACTCTGAAAGAATCAGTTTTGAGCTATCCTGGAATTCATTCTGTAACTTGTAAATAATTTGACTTGCTTTTCAGCTTTTCCTTCCATTGAAAGTTTGTTAAAATTAGTAAAGATATGCCAAGCTCTTCCATTACAAAGTTAGTAATAAAATGTTGTACATCCATCATTGTTGTCGTTCCTAAATAACTCAGTAAAATGGGAAAGGAAAACACCTTTTTTGTGAAATTCACTTTGCAATACTTTGGAGATGCTTCTTTTCTAAAAAGAAATAAAACTGGATTCATGACTATAATGGGCAGAGAAACTGGGAATTCTGTGCAATGTCATCTTATGTTCAAATTTATAGACACTTGTGCCACAGTAGAGTAACATGAAAAACAAGTGTAATCCATATTTAGCAAAAAAATGGCACATGGAAACATTGAAATTCTTTCCTTGTGAGAATAAAGATAACCTTTTTCCCCATGTACTAGAAAAAAAAAGGGAAAAATATTCCAGTATTTTCCTTGTAATCTTGAAAATAAATAAATTTGCTTGTGAACTTGGAAAGAAACAGTTGTCTTTTTCAAAAAGTGCTTTTTTAAAAAGTTTTGGTGGGTTCAAGGGGTGAAATTCCACAGCTCTGTGTAGGTAGAGCAAGGAGAACCTGAGGTCAAGACACCAAGCAGCAGAATTTCTCTAGAAAGGTCTTCATCATTGTCTAAATGAGTTCTGGCCAATTACTCAGTGAAAATATATTCCTAGGTAAAGTTTTTTTTTTTTTTTTAATAATGTAATGAAGAACATGCTTTCTTTAATGAAGGAAATAAGAAATACCATCATTTAGTGTTAAAACTTTCTTCATTTTCCCTGGGAACCAAACAATATTTTTTTCCCTGTCATACCCTTTGACAATTTTTTCCTTGGACTGATGTTGCATAATTACATCAGTAGGGAAGAAAAACAAGCTTCATAAACCTTTTTGGTTTTTTGTTTTTGGGGTTTTTTTCCCTTTCTTTCTCTTTTCTTTTCAGTAGGAACATACTGTAAGGGGTCATCTATGGAAAAAAAATGGTATTTTTTTTTTAGAAAAAGTGGTATAAATAGTGTAATAAATAAGTAAAACAAACAAAAGAACATATAGATTGTTATCTTCCTGATACATGCATTTTTAACACTTACTGTTGCATTGTTTTGGAGAAGGAAAATTTAAGTTTTCTGTAATGAGCAAGGCAGGCAGTGAAGTGTGAGCTTGGAAAATCAGCTCTCTGTTTGCCCTGCTCTGGTTCCAGTTTGGTTAAACATGCTGCCATTCCTGCTGTGCATAAAAATGATCCTCCTCAGGAGCTCAGGACTTCTGTGCTGCTCCCTGAATTATTCCAGAAGATTTAAGAGCAGACCCAGAGTGGTTGTGTTTTATACTCATTGGGTCTTGCATTTTAGTGGAGCGGGCTGAAATGATGGTGATGTTCAAATGCAGGGCCACTACTGGATTTTCTTATCGGAGTATCTCTGGGCAGGAATTGAATTGGAAGCCTGAGAAAGACCTGGATATGCAAAATCCCAACTGAAAATGTGGGAGGGTGAATTAGTGTCAGGGACGTTGGGTAAGGCGTGATGAGAAACACGCATGAGGCTTCACTCCTGGGTCTTGCCACTACCTCCAAGAAATAAGCTCCAGCTGCGAATTTGGATTCACATTTCAACCCTGTAATAGTCCAAAGGTTTACATCTTCAGGGATTTGTCTTAGGCTCTTTCAAAGACAGAAGTCAACTAAAAAACGTTAGATCCAGGCTAAAGTTTAAATCTAGACAGTCACAGAGTCAAATGGCACTTGAGTTTGGGGTTGTGGCTGGAGCCAACGTTAACCTCTAAATACAAATTCACTCATAATCCAACACACAAAAGAAGTCAGATAAAGCTGAGAAAGAAGCTGCAGCTAAATGAGAAACAGATTTGTTGCTAGTGCAAATGAAATTAAAGGAGTATGCAAGCCAGCCAATGTATACTATTGTGAGGCACAATGTTTAATGTCCCATTTATGATAACACTGAAACACTGAGTAGGGCTGTGGCATGAATGTTCCTTCATGCAGCCTGATTGCCAAGAGCTGGCAGCACATGAAATCTTCCCACTCCAGGCTACTTGCCTAAAACCTCCTACCCCTGCCTTCCCTCTGCCTTGGCACTGCAGCAGCCCTTTTGGAGGCTGTCAGATAGGCCTTATAAAGAAGAATCTGTGAGAAAAATACTGGGATTTTTGTATATTCATGTATTTAAGATGCTAGCCACAACATGTGGGCAATTTGCAATAAAAGCTGTGTATCTGTGTTAGGGATGGGTGCCTTGAAGTATCCAATTATGAAGGCCAGAAGTAAAAATATTTGTTCTAAATCTAAACATTATTGGACTTTAAATTGGTGATTTTTAAGTTGTAGAGATTTACCTACCCTCTATGAAGAAAATAATTAATTTTCAAGTTATAACTGAGAAAAAAAGGCATTATTCACTCCACTTTCTTCCTCCTGTTCTCTATGCCTCTCTCTACATAATTTATTATTTTTTTAAAATTTTTTTTTTTACTAGTGTTTAGACCTACTGAATATGGTGCTTAAACCATGCAGTGTTCAAAGCATATATTTCCTTGTATTTCTGAACTTTCTTCCATAAAAGTCTAAGGGAAGATGATCTCTAATTTCACTTCCTCAGCATGAAAAGTAAAACATCTGGTTGTCTTAGTTTCCCATCCCAGCATCTGTCTTTCAAGACAGCAAGTAAGCAAGTGACACGCTCAAGATTAAAATTCAAAAATCTGCTATGTACATGTTAACATGGGAGAGCAGCAGTGGAATGGAGAAAAGCACACATGTTTCTATCACACTCATAATTACAGAGCGTAGATAACAGCCTGCAGTTAACACTTTAATATATCCTGGCCCCTGCTCTATTTTTATTGGCCATTGTCAATGGGAAGTTGATGGAAACAGCTGGCTGGGGATTCCCCTGAAATGAATAGAGCCATCTGCTGCCTGATGGTTCCTGCTTCCCTCTTCCTCACACACACAGACCCTGGACATCTACTTGGGACAAGTGAAGATGCTGCAGTGGGGACAAACAGAATCACTGGAAGGGGATTTCAGTAGGACTTCAGTTAGAATATTCTGGAAATAATTCTTGCAGTGTCAGCTTGCTTCCATACTGTCCATAGAACCCTTGGGAACAGGGAAACTTGGTAAGGAGGCTCTGTGTGCTTCCATGTCTTATCATGAAGCAGTAACTGGGCCCAGTGGACCACATGACACTTAATTTGCCCCCTTCATTTTTGGTCAAAGGTTGGACTTGATGACCTTGGAAGTCTTGTCCAACTTTATTGATTCTTTGATTCTAATCTCTGATCTGTTCCACTTACTTGTACAGTGAAAATGAGCATTTTTCCTTTTTATATTAATTTCTACATTCCCTTCAATGGTCAATATTATTATGATGATAGATATTAGGGGATATTCTTCTTATTTCAACTTACTTGCTCCTAATAGAGCTAGGCCAGGACAACCCATCCTTCAGCTGTGAGCAATACTTTTAAGACAGAAATTAAGGTTAGTGGTGGAGGAGTGGTACAACCATCTTCCAGTTTTTCTGCAATGGCTGTTAAAACCGTAAAATTGGGGTTTCCTCAATAATCTCTTGTGACCTATTCCTCATTTAAGGTGAGATTCTACTATATTTGGTTCTCCAGAGAAAGCCTGGCTGCTGCAGGACCTTAGATTGTGTTTGTGTGTGGAGCCAGGTGGGGATTGGGCTCTGCTTCCAGGGACCAAGGGACAGGACAAGAGGAAATGGCCTCAAGCTGTGCCAGGGGAGGGTCAGGTTGGACATGAGGAGGAATTTCTTCTGGAAAGGGTGGTCAGGCATTGGAAGGGGCTGCCCAGAGAGGTGGTGGAGTCCCCATCCCTGGAGGTGTCCAAGGACTGTGTTTTGGGACTATGCACTCAATGCCCTGGGCTGGAGGACAAGGTGGGGATTGGGCACAGGGTGGATTTGATGGTCTGGGAGGCTTTTCCAGCCTCAATGATCCTGTGATTGTGTGATCTTGTAGCTTCCCAGACAGTCCTTCTGGTCTCTTTTGTAATTGTCCACTCACGAGGGACCTCTCTCAATTTTCAAGAGCTTCCAAACATGAGTGTGACCTTATAAGGGCACTCACTTGGATGAACGTGCTCTTGCCCATCCTTTTTCTTGTTCCCCCCTTCACTGCTAATGGGATAACACAGGAATTAACACAGGGGAGGGGTTGGTCTTTGTATTCCACAATACAGTCAAACAGCATGCACTTATCCTTCATGAAACTCTGTATTGCAAGGACGTTGAGTGACACTAGGAATAAATTTGTCTACCCTGCTCTGGTTTATTTCCTTATCTGGCTTATATGTGTGATAATTCAGTCACTCTGGAATTCTACAGGCTCTATGAAAAGCCAAGCAAGTAATTTATTCATTGTTTTGCTCTTTCTCCTTTCCCACATGAATGGTTTCTTAATTATAAAAACGTGACTTGAAGGCTTGTCTGTTTTTGCACTAATTTCTACATGTTCTTACTACCACAGCTGATGGTATTAGCAGTGACAATAAGATCATTACTAATGATTGGGTAGCTTTATCATTGTGCATACTACTGGATTTGCTACTACATGGCAGACGCTGCCTTTGTACTGCATAACTAACTAAAATGTAGGAAAAAATCTATTTCAGTATCAGAGATCTTCTGTTTATTTTCTTATTTCCTGTGCTTTGATCAAAACCACAAGCCACCATAGGTCTGAAAAGGAAACAGCAGTTATCTACGCTAGATTAGTAGTGGAATTAGAAGGTTTTGTGTTTTGTTTTTTTTTTAATCATTCCACCTTTTTCGACGTACTCAGTGGGTCTGGTGAAATAAATATTGTTTCTCTTCAGTCAAATACAAACGTCAGATTTATGCAGCCATGCAATGAATTTAGCATGATGATGGTATTGTAATAAATTCACAGAATAACCTTTTGTCTTTGCTGTGTACCTCTAGCTTTTGGATGCAGAATAAAAACATGGACTAAGCACATAAGAAAGGTGTTGGGTTTTTTTTGTTTTGTTTTGTTTTTTTAAAACTAGAAATTAAAAGCTATGCATTTATTATATTCTTCCTCATAAAAACCTTTGAATTCCTGAGTGCTTTGGCTGAGTTTCCCTAGGTAACCAAACCTTCGGTCCTGACCTAAGCCTTTCCTTCCTATGGTGATTTGCCCATCCCTAATCATAATGTGAATAGACAGTCTAGGACAAAACACGTTTAAATCCTCTTAGCTGTAAAAGGAAAGGAACGCAAGGATGTCTGGCTGATTTCTTCATCAGAGGCAGAAGGTACACACCCATCATACAACAAACATCTGGACTGCATCAGACTATCTGGGTGGAGGGGGCAAATGTCTTTGCTGAAGTGTTTCATGAAAGATAAAATATCTGCCTGCTTCTTCAAAGACAAAGTTGTTCTAAGGTGCCTTAATTCTGTGTTTCCAATTAGTTCGAAAACTTCAGTTGCTCATTTTTAAACATGACTATAAAATACAGATTACATTTTGAAAAAATTTAATATTTCATTTCTGTTTTGAGGAAGGATAAAATCTAAATTTCTTGAATATCCTATTGTAAATAGCAAGTCTACAAAAGTGACAAACAAGTCCCACCATCGTGCTGGTTTTACAGGTGAAAAAAACACAGGTACAAAGAAACTGAACAATTTGATTTCTGTGAACAAGTAGGGTATGTCCACGTCTCTACTTCCTCAGAATCACACTTTCTCACATTTCTGCTCACTGCTGGTCTCTTCTGTGATGTTACAGGTGTGGTTTCACCAGGTGATTTTAGCAGGTGGTTGTGTAGGAGAAGGGTGGAGCAGCCCCTGATGGGGCAAGGTGGGAGCAACATCCTGGGACTTATCTTTAGCTGCTCACTTCCCTTTGTATCCAAGAGCATTTAAAAGGCACATCCTGATCATCCTAACACAGTGTGGCTTTCTGTTGATGGTGAACATCATTGCCATCCTGAACTGTGGCAAAACAAACTATCTGCCCACGTCTGACCTGCTGAGACCTCGTGATTTTGGTTTTTGAGGTGAGGATGTTCCTGTGCCCTGTGCACTGCAGGAGGGTCTCCATGATTTTCCCAAATCGTCTCAAATAAATGTAATGCTGATGCTTACTGCTGTGTGGGTGGAAGTACTGACTATCAAAGTGTTCCCCAGCTGCGAAGACTCATTGCTGGCTCCTTCAGGAGGACCTGGAAATGAGAGAATAAGAGATCAGCCTGGCTGCGCTTCCCATGTGACCCTGGATTCAGATGGTTAATCTTGAAGGGTTTTCTGTTCTCCTCCACCCACAGAGAAAGGGGGATAATAATAGCTGCCCGTATCATGGGGGGAGTGTGAGGATTAATAACTTAATGCCTGCTCTCTGGCACTCTGCTGACAAGGGGCTGCCTGAGTGCTGTGACAGAGCACAGAAGCTTGCTGGGCAGGAGTTGTTCACTTCACAGTGTTGGGTGGGGAGACGGGGAACAATCAGGCGAGCAGGGGAGAGGAGACGACAGCCACAAAAGTTAAAGGAAGAGCAGAGAGTGGGCTGCAGTGCCCAGCAAGGAAACAGCTTGCCTGTTATTCTCACCCACTGCATGTACGGATTTGTGTTATAAATTCCATCCTACATCCCCAAAGGAGACGTGGGTGTCTCCTGTGTGCTGACATGGCATCCTGCATGAAGCAGGAGCAATTCAGGGCAGTTCATCCATGGGAGGAAGAGAGATGGAGTAGCAGAAGACACGGAAACCAGAACCACATGCTTAAAGAAATTTGTAGCAGCAAAATCCTGCCAAGGCTTGTACTTGTGCATGTCCAGCTAGGCATAAAGGATCTCACAGGGTTTTCTTGGGTACTGAGAAGGTATCATGGTCAGCTTAGGTCCCAAATTAGAGGCCGTGATTCCTACAGGCACAACCATGTAACTTTTGTGGACCCTCTGTGCTTCTTTTTATTTCTTTTAATTATTAAACTGTTTTTGCTTCAGGGTTTTTTCTTCTGCTTTCCTCCCATGTAACTGATCCAAAAAGAAAAACAGTTTTTCCTCCAAGAACTTAATCTATCAGCTATCAGTGACATGGACTAACAGTTTATGCTTTATGAGAAATTATTTATATTAAAGATCTCATATGCCAGAGCATTTGGTGGGAATTTCTGCTTTTGCAGAATATTTGCATCACTTGATTCACATAGTTACTGACATGTTATTATGTCTGTGTGAGCATGGTCAGGACCTGATGTGAAATTCTGGGTGATTTAAATCAGGACCTCTCAAATGTCTGTTCTAATGAGGATCCAGATGTGAGCAATTACCCTGTTATCCTGTAGGAGAGCTGGTGGTGATGAGTTACACTAGAGAGAGTTTTGAAGGTGCTATCACTTATTCTGAAGGGCAATAAACACCTCTCTCCTTCACTAGATAAATTCAGATTAAAGCAGAAATGATGGTGAAATAGCAGTAGCACTTAGGAGTTTGATCTAGACCTAGACAGAGGACTTTACCAATCCTTATCCTAAAAAAAAGCCACTGACCAGAGAAGCTGTAGCTGCCCCATCCCTAGAAGTGCCCAAGGCCAGGCTGGATGGGCCTTGGAGCAACCTGGGAGAATGGAAGTTGTCCCTGCCCTCCCGGGGGAGGGGAGGATGGGACTGGATGAGCTTTAATGTCCTTTAATGTCCTTCTAACCCAAACCATTCTGTGACTCTATGATTTCATTAGATTCCCATCAATAGTTCTGTAAAGTGTTATTTTTCTGGTCCTTTGCAAAGTTGTCTGTAAACTGCTAAGTAGGATGGTGTCCTACTGCCTTTACTGGCCTTTGTAAAATCCAGCCTGACCCAGCTGGGACTTCAAGGTTTTTTTATGGTAGTGTAATTACAAAAAAATAGAATAAAAAATGTAAACACTTAGCCTTAATGACAAACCATAATTAGTACACTCAATCTCTTTCTAGCACCTCCAAGCCCTCGGTCAGAGGGTGACACATTTCATGGGAGCAGTCTCTGATTTTCATGGTTTTGAACAACCATCTTTGTAGATATGTCTTACCTCAAGGCAGAAGGGGGCTCCGTACATCCTGTTGGTACAAAAAGCCTGTTTGTTGGTACAAAAAGCATTTTTCATGCCTTAGACTTTCTGCCATATCTGAGATCTTCCAAAATTACAGGTATTTGTGCACATATATGATCAACAGGTTGCATGCCTTCATGGCATGTACCAACGCCAAGTATAATTGTCCATTTTTGCCATTTTCTTCATCTACTTTACAACTCTGTGATTCAGACCTTGGGGGATATTTATAAATTGCTTCTATCACTGGAAAGGGAGTCAAATGCATTTCAGGATTGCTCTGTTGTTTATTGTTGGTTTTTATTTTTGTTTTTCTGGAAATGTCATAATCCAAGTTGCTCATTGACAGTTGGGTTCCTTCCTGTGTAAGAAGTGATTTTGATGCTCAAGTCTTCCTTTACTCACATGAAGATTTTACACAATTTCTGAAAATCCTTTGTTCTGCTGAAGCAGTATGGGAGCTCAAATATTTGTACAGACTAAAGAGCAGCATTTCACTTTTACAGAATCATTAGGGTCAGAAAATACATTCAAGATCATCAAATTCAACCATCCACCTCCACCAGTTTTGTGGGAAGGTGTCACTAAAATGTAATTTATTTGGTGGGAAACACTACACTATCCTTATAGGGGAAAATACACTCAGGAGGGTCAATCCTAATTCAGAGAATAGAGGGGAGGAGGGAGACAGAGAGGAGGGGCATGGGACATGGGACAGGATTTATCCAGGCAGAAGCAAAGTCTGAAGATCTGGACTGGAGCCAGCCTGGAGGTCTCCTGGAGGCTGTGCCCCAGGGGCACCTGTTGGGACAAGGCAGGGAAAGCAGCGACAAAACCAACTGCCAAGAGTTTTTTCGGGATGAGGGGCTGATCCCCAGCACAGTGGCCTCCTTGTAAGGCTCACACCTTCTGCCCCAGTGGCAAGTCCAGCCCCTCCAGATTGCTGGGACTCGGCTGGAGCTTCCCACAACCTGATCTGTGTGAGAGGAGCCGGGTGGTGCCTGGAGGGGGGCCAAGTCCCTCATGGGATGCCCTGGGAGACCGACACGCTGGCCCCGGGTCAGGTACAGCTGCCCCAGCCCCACAGAGGGTTGGGTTTGCAGCCATGGCTTCAACCCCCGCTGTAATCATCCCCTTGGCTGCCCCTCACAGCAGGACAGCTCCCAGATCCCTCTCACCACCCCCTAAAAACCACAATGAGGTGCCGAAACATGGAAGCTGAAATCCCCATGTTATTGCTCTGCAGTGAAGCAGGAGCATGCCTTGGAAACATCTGGCATTGGGCTGGGAATTAGGACCAGATATGGTCTTTACAATGACCAGGTTATTGCACATCGCATCATGGCCAGCAACAGGGGAAATCCTTGTTTTAATTCCTCTAAAAACAGAGCAGAAAGCACATTATATATTTATTTTCTTGGCAAATGCGTGCCTTTGTCTTGAGGCTGTCTCTTATTCTGGATAAACTGAGGAGAGAATCAGTTTTCTGTGATAAGCCTGGAGTAAAAACAAATTATAATTTCTTATACCCTGCAGAAATTACATGGTCATGAATGTCAGTGTAACACTGGTCTTTGCACACTAACAGCTGGGAATGGGAAAGACGACACACACTGGTTTTCTCTGTTTTTGCTTAATAAGTGAGTGTCTAGGAGAACACCCACTCTAATGAGTATCAATACTCCCTATAACAAGAAAAAGTATTTGATCCATCTTCTCTGTGTTACAGCTCCTCACATAAATAGGACAAATAACAAATCTATGCTCTTTTCCTAAATAAAGGTGGGCATTCCTTTTTTTAATAAATTCAGTGATACTTCTGAGTGTTGGGGAGTTAATTTTTTTGGGGAGTGGAGGGGACATTTTTATTTTGCAGACATTATCAGTCTTGCTCTGCACAAATACTGAATCTCTAAGTTTTGTCTTTATCGTTCAGAATTGATGTACCTTTGGGTGCTTGAGGCTTCCTCCTGCCAAGATCTCCTCTGATATTGGGAAAGATTCACTTTTGTCTGACTCTGAATAACTTTTCTTCAGAGTAAAGTATTTGACATTTACTCTGGAAGATTCTCTGCCTTGTGATCAGCTCATTCACCTCAAACTTTCCCATTTCTTCCACCTCCTTTCCCACTCACAGCTCTTCCCAGAATCTCAGAACTAAGGGAGGGATGGTACTGGGAAACAGGGGTGAGTTGCCAAGGTATCATTTTGTTACACGAACACGTGTGTTGGTTGTTCCCAGAACTGGAAAAAAGACTGGTACAGAGGAGTCCAAGAGTCACACAAAGATTTTGAAAGAGTTGTCTCCCAGTTTAATGGCCACTTGGATCTGTAAGGAACTAAAGAACGCAATCTCTGTGAAATAAATTAGCTAACACTACTAGATTTGTGTAGAAGCCTGTAGGAGACATCAGTTTGGCTGAGTTCTGTAGAGGTAATGCCTGTCATGCTATGAAGGTTAACAGGAGCAGTGAAGTGCTTTATAGCCAAGCTGAGCCTAGTTATATGCATAAACACGAATAAAACTATACAATATGTATAATATAAAAGCCTTAGCCCTAACAGTAGAAGAGCCAGCCCAGTGCTGCACATTTTTGTCAGTTTTAGTTACTTTTTTTCCAATCATGCTACTATTCCATTTATTCTTGGGTTACTTAGTCCAAGATTCACTAACAGAGAATTCATGGAATATAAAATTCCCATTCTCACTGACAGTAATACTTGTCCCAAAAAGTGTTTTCACGCTGACTGAATCAGAACAAAATACCATTTGTATTCAGTCACTGATCATAATTAGCTCACAGCAGGCATATCTAGTACCAAAGACAGTGAGCTGAAACCCATGTGGGAAGTTGGAAGGGAGGAAGAAATGGTGTAGAAAATTCCAAATATTACATACCTTTGAAAAATATCACACATTTTGGGTGTGATACTTTCCATGAAAATGCCTGTCCTTCCCTCAGTATAGGATTTTATGCTTTAGATATAAGGTATGAATTTCCCACCAGCTTAAAATGGACTGTTAGTGTAAACCTAACAATGTAAATGTGATTGGCACTACTTCCTATAAAACTTCTGTGGGAGTCTCCTAATTCCTTCACAGTCCTTTATTTTTAACTTTCTAAAACCTGATTTGAAGACATTTTTTAGTGTTATACTGTATTTCAGTACAATACACAGTTAAGATAAAGAAGACATAATGTAATTTTAGTTTTCTGTCTAGATTCTTTGTCAAGCATTATTATGTCAAGGAAGAAGAAGAAGGCAGATAAAGAATGGAAAAAACCCCCAAACCCTCAAGAAGCTGTTGTTATATATTATTTAAAACCTTGATAAAAGAAGAAATAAAATTTCTGTTCAGGGAATAATTTTTACAAATTACCATTTAGGTATTACATATTGTACAAAATATTAAGAACCTCCCAGATTAAATAGTGCTCACATCTTTTGGCTCACACAAAAGAACTTTTCTGGGCGAAGCTTAAAATGGGCAGGATGGTCATCTTTGTTTGAATTAGGACAATAGGAAGTGGGTTAAACTGGAAAAGAGCAGGTTTAGATGGGATATTGGGAAGAAATTCTTGGCTGTGAGGGTGGTGAGGCCCTGGCACAGGTTGCCCAGAGAAGCTGTGGCTGCCCCACCCTGGAAGTGTTCAAGGACAGGTTGGACTGGGTTGGGAGCAACCTGGGCTAGTGGAAGGGGGTGGGACTGGTTGAGCTTTAAGGTCCTGTCTGTGATTCTATGATTCTTTCATGCCAATAAATTCTTTGAAGACACAAAGAGGATTTGAGGGATTTTTTTTTGGGAAATTTCCAAAATGCAGAAGGCTTTCGCCTCTTATGTGTCATGTAAAGTACAACTGAGCTTGAAGAGAAGGCGACAAGAACAGGACACTTTTATATCTCTCACATGCCAACCATTAGATGTCCCTAGTTTTAGGCTGATATTGTCTAGCCTATTTCAAGATAGAATAGATATCTTCACAATTTTCAGTGTTTTTTGTCAGAGGTGTCTATAAATGAAATCTTGAAGCCATAGTAGTTTTGTAATCCAGACTTAAATATTGTTTAGATGAAAAGTTGATGTGTTGCAAGTTTCCCATTTAATTTGTATAAAGTCTTTGTTCCACCAGCTGGATTTCTTTTCCTGAACAGTATAATACTCACTGAGGTGTGGGCTGGAACCAAGAACAGGAAAAAAATAACTGGTACAAAGGACCAAGTTATTTAGGCTAGCAAAAGGAAGGTATAAATACCTTCTATTGTTGGATGAGAATCAAGTAAGGGGCGCTTGGGAACAACCCAAATGTACAGGAAAATGATGGCCAAAATGTAACTCTTGTGCATCACATGCATTCTGATGTCCACCTGTAGGGTTTGGAACCTTTTAAGAGCTCAGGAGTAAGGACAGGACAGATGTTGTGGATGCACTTCCTGTAAGAAGATATGGAGGAAATCAATCTTCTGTGTCTCAGAACTTCCTGGTGGGGTCTGTGAGTAGCTCAGGTAGTGCCTCCTAGAGCACCTTATATTGTTCATGTGTTTGGGTCTTCAGAAATCATCTATAGGCATCCCTACCTTCAACTATGGTAAATAATTGTATTTCATCTTCTGCCTAACTCTTCCAGCACAAGGCTCCTGCAAATGGCCCTGTTAATCTTATCACTTGTGTCTGTGGATGCTCTTGTTCCTCCATCCTGCAGGCAGGTCCTGACCCATGGCTGAGCTGTGCCCTTCACCTTGTGCCCATGAGGCTTTTATCAGTAGCCTCTTACGATAGGTCCTGTGAAAGAGTTTTTGACAGTTCAAAAAACAAAAGAAAATTGCAGTTAAACCTGCTTTAGGATTTGTCCTGCACACTTGAAAATCAGTTTCCCTTTTAAAGAAGACATTTTTTTTTTGTTTGCTATTACGTCATGTTTGGGACACTGACACATTACGTTTTAAATCTTGTTTCAGCTTACTCATGGCAATAAGGTAAATCATGGCACAGTGCTATTTATTTTCCGTTATTAAAGAAAATAAATCTGAAGTGGATTCACATTTTTAAGTGACAAAAGTCATGCAATTACTTTCGCTAGCATGAGTTCCTGGGTGCCTGAAATAACAGAGCAAATTATCATATGATATAATTTTTACCCTTAACAGTCTTATTTAAGATCTTGGCCAGAGAAACGTTAGATCTGGACTTAGATTAGAGTTTGACTTCGATCTGACATGCTCTCTTCTCAGCCTCATCTCATGAGAGCAGTCCAGCTGACACAATGGCCACAATAATAATGCATATTGCTGAGCCACACTTCCCTGATACGATACTAAAAAAATATTACCTATTGCTTAAAAAACATTCAATAAGAAGTTTGATGCTTATTATTTCCTTACATTTCCTTACAACACCTTAGCATTAATTAATAACTGCTGAATACACAGCTGAGAAAGCTGTGTCATTGCTGAGAAATCCAAGAATGTCTGTCTCAGTTCATGCCATTAACTTCTGATATTAGGCTTTTGTAATTTTGGCCAGAAAATTTAAATATTCTATACATGAAATGTTCAAAAATATTTTCTTTCTTGTCTTACATAATCTAGAAATGTATTAAAAATTAAAAAGGGTTATTGTGCATTGAAAGCATACAGCAGAAATCATGATTCCAAATTGTCTTTTAGATAGAGGGGTTTTCTTCACCCGGAAATATACTTCGTAATAGACAGCCTAAGAATACCATAAAGCAGCTCCAGGTTGTAGATACCTTTGTTTGCATTTGATTCATTTCTCTGTACATTCTTACCACTTTATTTTTGAGACAGTGTGGAAACTCTTTAATAAGATAAATAGATGGAAGCAGCAGGAGTGTAAATATAGGTTGTAATTTTAGTATGGGCATGGAAAAAGAAATAACCCACCTTTTATGATTTTAAAGCTGAAGGTGCTGATAAACTAGACAAGAAGAATAAAAAATGGTAGGTACATGTATTTTTCCTACTAATTAGGAACAACCAACTACTGAAGTTGAGCATGTCAATCTACATTGTAAATGGATTTCAGTGTTGGTACTTGAGACTGACACCTTTGTCATCTGAAATTACCGTGAATTTACAATATTTTGGGAAAGTTCGCCCCAAAAATAAATCTCAAATATTTTTGGATACATATGTCCTAATGGTGGCATCACACAACTTTCCACTTTTACTCCCACAAGACTGAAAATTGCTACTCAGACTCCTCCCCAATCAGCAGATCATTGATGGATTCACTCTAAAGCTCCATATCCTGAAGCTTGTTAAAGTGATCTACACTTCAAACTGTTTTTCCTTGCATGTCATTTGGAGTCGGATTTACTGCAGAAAAATACTTGAGAAAATTATTTTGAATAAATAAAACTACCAGAAAAATACTGGCAATAGAACAATCTGAAATTGTAGGGTTCAGGATTATCTGCAGGTTTGTTACAGGGGGGTTTTATTTCCAGTCTTTGCTGTGTGGATATTCATGAATCATTACAATACTTGTCTTCTCTTGGGAAGTCTGGTCATAAAAAAAAAAAAAGAAAGAAAGAAAAAAGCATGAAACATGCTGAATTTTTCTTCAAATACAGTGTGATCCCAATCTTACTGCATTTGCCTGTATGAGAAATGCCTCTGATAGACACAAGAGAATTGAAATAAAAATAAAAAATGAATATTGATACATTTAGATTTGACACAATATTCCAGAATCCTGGGGTAAGCTTTGGTTGTCCTGTGCCAGAATCCCACCAAGGTGAAACTTAAAAGCTTTTATGACACAGCTCTTGCTCAGATGCTAAATTTCAGTGCTGTTACCTTCCAAGGGCAGCTTTCACTTCAGGAGCTCAGCTCCTCGGATATCTGGAATTTCCTGCCAGCTCTGGGCTGCAGTGAGGAAGGGTTGTTATGCACTCTTAGGTGAGGAGCCTTTTATGTCAGCAGCACAAATCAGTGCAACTTTGTGTTCCAGTGGGGATCTGTTGTTCCAAGGAAACCTGGCACTTCAGCTGTTGCTTCCATTCCTTCCAAATCCCGTTTTTCTTCTGAAACATGAGGCTGTAGGTTGTAGCTGGGGCAAAAAGCCTCAACTTTCATGCAGGCTTGAAACTTTGGGCACATTTGTAAAAAATTACTTTCAAATGTGTAAAAGGTTTCTGAGAATTCTTCATGAATTTGTACGTCTGGAACTCTTTTTAAGCTTCATTATAAGTATAAAGCACATGATGCTGTGCCTTATTTCTGCCTAGGACTTGGACCTTGTTCCTCACCACGTTCCTCATCAAGGCACTTTGCCTTGGTTAATCAAAGTGAGGCTAAGGATTAATTGCCATGGGATTATTTTTCCTGACTGTTTCGTCAATGAAACATAAGTGGCCTTTACACTAAAATTCCTTTTCCTGCTTGCAACCTTGATTCTGTGAGACTTCTCTATGCTTACCCACTTTCCACCCAAGACTGCCAAATCTCTGGCTTTGTCTATCTCCTCAACCGCTCAAAATTTTTCAGATTATTCTGTTATAGAAAGGTATTTTTTTTAATATGTATTGGGGGTTTTTCCCCCAACCTGGTGTGTTCTACTTTAGAACAAAATCCACTTGAGAATGCAAACTTTTCCATTAGAAAAACGAAGAGGAAGAAATCCAGCTCTTGTCACCTTAATCATAAACAGTGTTTCATCAGAAAACTGCCCTGGCTTCAGACACTTTGTGTGGTTTCTGTTACCCAAAAGTCCATGTCTGGCCCCAGGCTTATCAAGTGGCAGTGGTTGTCTCTGGCTGGGATTAGTTCCATTTAACCCAAGACAACCTCTTCTGCTGGAGACCTTCCTTATGTCTTTTGCAGGTTATATTGATTTATATTTTCTACCTGGTCTTATTTAGCATTTTGAAAAATCTTGAATCAAACAGATTTGCAAGAGCGACCATAACCTTTAAACACATTTTCTGTGAAGAGGATAACAAAAGAGATCAAGCAGAGGAGAAAACCACCAAAAAAGGTCAGATTTTAAAGTGAACTTAGTGTTTGATTCATAACGAGCGAACAAGTGGAATTTTATTCCATATGGGACGTCACACAGGAGTACATGGAGCCACAGGGCAGCCAACCACAGTAGTACCTACTACAGTTTTTATTACTGAAATGATCAGATGGGGCACACAGGTGGGAATTTTCACAAGTGCTGTGACACCTGCAGATGTGATGGTAACAAATATCTTCAAAAATTGCCTTTAAACTGAGGAATAAAACCTGAAATTGTAGTGCCAAACAACAACACAGATGAAAACGAATTTTAAAGAGTCATATAATCGAATCACATAATTTTTTGGGTTGGAAAGGGCCTTCAAAGATCATCTCATTCCAATACCCTGCCATGAATGAAGGGCAAAGTCCTGCTTTTGCTGCAGTCCGTGGTAGTCTGCTGAAGATGCTGATTTATGTGGTTCATAGTCTACACTTAATCCAAAGCTTGCACATGGTTTCAACCAACAAAGACATAATGGTTTAAAAACTATGCACTTTGGAAATCTGTATGAACTCTTAACACTGAAATTGTTTATTTTAATGCCTAAATCTCCAGATAAATGTCTATGATAAGTAAAAGTGATATGAATCACAGAATCACAGAATGGTTTGGATTAGAAGGGAACCCTAAAGATCATCTTGTTCTAAGCCCCTGCCATGGTCAAGGGGTCCTTTCACGAGATCACGTTGTTCCATATCTTATATCTTATGACTTAAGATGTTCTTCAACATTTTTTTTTTCAGTTCATCTTGCAACAGCAATGTGGCTCAGCCACTCTGTTGTCCTGACAAAATTAAAACCTAAGAATGAGGTTGGTCTTTGTCCAAGTGGCCTTATCACAGTTACGTGGGAACAACAAACCAGCCTGTGGACCTGGTTCTTTTGCCACATTGCTAGCAGAGGTTTTAATTTAAAAATGTGAGAATTCAGGCACCTCAACAGCACCTCCAAATGAAAATTCATGTTCCTCTCTGCACGAGACACCTGGGGACCTGACTTTCAAGCTCTTCATGAGATTGGTAAGGTTGCGCTGCAGTTTGCGTGCCCTTCATTATCTAAAAACAAGTGATGAAAGCTTTTAGTAACAAAAGGACATTTGGTGAACAAAGGCCAGTTGACTTTTGAATGAAGAGCAGATCTGACTTTTTGTACTGGTTATGCACAATGTGGCAGCCAGATTAGTCTCTGCAAAGAGGCCGGCGCTGAAGAACCAGATGTGAACATGAACCCTCTCCGGATGATATTTAAAAGAAGAAATGAACAGAAATTACTTTTTTTTTTTTTTTGCTGAGACAATGGCTGTGCCTATTAAGTTTTGCTATTTTACCTGATCTCTGCTGCTGCACAGCACCAGGGATGTTATCTATCCTATGCAGGGTCAAGGAAGCTGTGCAGATGTGGTGCTGAGGGCCATGGTTTAGTGTTGTTCTTAGCATTGCTGTGTTAATGGTTGGGCTCCATGATCTTGGAGGTCTTTTCCAACCTCGATCCCATGATTCTATGGATCACAGGTTCACCTACAGTACAGGACAAGATGGTCATTTGCTTTGTCATCTGCTAAGTAGTGCAAACTGTCGTTAGAGGCGAGCAGCCATGTATTTGTTCTCCTACTTGATTGAATTTTGACAACCAGCCATAACATTTGCACAAGCTGGCAACAGCTTTTTCTGGTTTGATTTACTCCCTAATGTAAAAAGGAGATGATAATCTCCTTTTTTTGTGGAAAAGTCCTCTTTTATCTCCTTTTTCATGCTTGCCTAAAAAAACATATTCTTTTTCAACCAGATGTAACAGGAAAGAGGAATATTCCCGTGTTTCTAGTCTCTTCACTTTTCCTACTGCTATGAAACAGATCTACTTAACTTCTGCAGAATTCACTGGTGTTACTTTTAATTAATCCTACAATTTCAGTCACCCAAGCCTTTACAAATGTAAAGGACCCAAGAACAGAGAGACTTTCATTTACTGTTTGTGTCATTTCTAATTATGTCATTTGATTTCCATCATGGCCTCACAGTTTTCCTTGTGTCTCTCTTCTAGGCTGCTCGTGAAAAGGAGCCACCAAGCAGGAGCCAGGAAAATCCGAAACAATGGTCAGGAAAAACTAATTCCTGAGAAAACCAAACCACTATTCTTTCTTCACTGTCACAGCTAGAAAGGCAACAATACTGAGTATCTACCTTGTACACATCAATAGCATTTTTTAAATAGCTGTTTAAAAAATAATAAAAAAATTAGCTGTTTTTAAATCAGAAAGGGAGGAAAATGTTGGGCAAATAACCTGACAGGTGTGACAATTTCAGGTGAGGTGCTATTTCTATTAGACTTAGCAGAAGTAGTGTTACATGAGATATCCTACATGAATAAATGAATGATAATACAACAACTGAAAAAAAGGAATTATTGCATGTGAGAAAGGAACTGTGAGAAATGAGAGGCTTCCAAGTATAAACATAATGGAGCACTATTATCACAAAATAGAGCACTGTTGTCACAAAACAGAAGAAATGGGGCTAAGTGGGTTCAGGAGGCATCTCTGACACGAACGATGTTGCGGCAATTTTGGATCAGTTGAAGGAGAGACCCAAGATACGACTTAAAACTATTTGGTCTTGTTTGGGTCTTGATATTTCAGATATCAACAGTTTTTATATTAGTTCTCACTACAAGTAAGTCTAATTTATATACTCACTAATGGATATTCAGAAACAGAGAGGAAAACCCAGAGTGTTTTAAATCTATTTGTGTGTTTTACGTTGATGTACTCTTTCTTCCCTTCAGTACACACATACTTTCCCTCCAGTGCAGGGTATTTCTCCCTCTCTCCAGTGCACAAGCTCTTGTTTGCCAGAGCATGTTGCTAAACTACTTCCATTAGCAGTGTCGTAAATCACGGGGACAGCCAAGATTAGTTAGCACTTTTTGAAGAGGGATAGTGTCCAACTGGACATAATTTTATTGTCATTCTCCATGAGCATTATCTGGTAGCATCACTCACATTTGTGAACTGTAAATTTTGTAGACATTTTGAAGCATTGTTCTTCTTTACATTGACATTGAAAATTTTCCTTTTCCTCCAAAATATTTTATTTTGAAATAGGGAGTACTAATGCTTTTTCTGAGATAGAAGGTGTTGATAACAGTCTTATTTCTAAGAATAAAGCCTTCAAGAGAATAAACCAACAGCTTTTGGAAGTAAAGCTTCTTTAGGCATCCCGGGTGAGTTTGTTCCAGACAGGAATGCAACAGAGAAATAATCACTTGGAAAGTGGAAATGGCCAAATTCTGTGCCAGCAGCATAGCAAAATAGTATGATCCTGGTAATTTCAATTAAAATTGTGATAAATTGATAAAATAACTTTTAAAGGTATTTCAGTTATAGTTGTTTAAAGGATTAAGGTCAGTTTCAATCATCTTGGACAGAACTCTGAGTAGGTCCCACTCTTTCAGCAAATATACCCTTCTCTCTCCCTCTAAAAATACAGTTTTTAGGGAATGTTCTTCACATTACTTCGTGATCATTAATAGCTCATCAATATTCCTGGCTCCCCTAGAACTGGAACTGCATAAGGTGTTGAAAACTCAACCAACTTGCTTTGTCTCTCTTTGTCTCTATGCCGGTTTCCCCATCAACAGAGTGATATGCTATAACCAGGAGTGGTTTTTAAATTAATTATTCCATGTTCAAAATACTCTAGATTGAGTGTTTAAAAAAAAAAAAAAAAAAAGAAAAATAGTCTTTTTAAATATAAGAGGAACTGCAGTAGAACTTGCTCAATCACTTCCAAGGATCAGGCATTGCAATGCAGCTTCTAGAACTGGATTTAGAAAAGTTCAAAAATGACTACTGCTACACTTTGGAGCTTGCTATTCTATAAATTTGCCAGTTTATTATTGTCTAAGCAGATTTCACTTACTTCTGTCCATATCTGTGGCCTCAGGCAGCCTCACCAGCACTGGCAGATGAAACGGTGCTGCTGCACAAAGTGTTGGCATAGGAATGTCCTCAGATGTCCTGCACCTTGTTCAGTGCTAGGGGTGAAACAACTCCAGGAGTGAATTTGGGTTGAATAGGAATGGGACCTTGCTGCTTTCACTGAAGAGGTTGAAAGGTGTATAATAAATATTATTTCCAGCACCCAAAAGGGAGCCCACAAAAAAGATGGAGAGAGACTGTTTACAAGGGGCCTAGAGTGACTGGACCAGGGGGAATTGCTTCAAATTGACAGAGAACAGGTTTAGATTAGATATTAGGAGGAAATTGTTCCCTGTGAGAGTAGTCAGACCCTGGCAAAGGTGGTCCAGAGAAGCTGTGGCTGCCCTATTTGTGGAAGTGTCCAAGGCCAGGTTGCACAAGGCATTGGAGCAATCCAAGAGGTATCCCTGTCCATGGCAGAGGGGTAGAATGGGATGATCTTTAAGGTCCCTTCCACCCCGAGTCATTCTGTGTTTCTAAGGTAGAGAACTTGATGCTCACCACAGCTGTAAGAAAACCATGGAATTAAACTTTCTATTTTCATACTTGGTAGTGTTGTTACCTAATATCATTTTTCCTCATGTTCTCACTACAGTTGCTTTCTACTACTGACTTTTTTCCTCCAAAGTGTTGATTGACTTCAGGCATAGTTACAAGCTACGGGATTTGTGTTTTAAACACATGAAATTTTACACAGGGTTAAAAGAATTCTGAAATAATGTCTCCCAGGTCCCTCAGACTGGGTGTTCAAAACTAGTGCACACTACTTATATAAAACCTCTCTGCAAGTACTCCAGAGGTTGCTGTCCTGGCTGTGGCAGGGCTTAGGTGAAAGGCACGTGTCTAAATGTAAGGAAGAAATTGGGAAGGCTTTGGACCTGGGGTTTGGGGCATAACATCCCCAATATTATCAATATCTGTCCCATATTGCCAGCCCAAAGTTGCTATTCCATGGTTTGGAAAATGAGGCAGTGAGCTCTGGGGGAGACAAGATTCTTCATGTTCCTTAGCCTTGGATGCTCCTCTCCTCTCTGGGGACTGCTCCTACCCTTCGACCATGACTGAAGCAGCATAAAAATCTAGTCCATGCCACTGTTCATCTTTTTTCCGTTTGCTCTCATCTTCACTGGATATTTTGTTCTTTCTCAAGCAGAGAGTCTGTGCTTGATCAAGGACTGGTAAACTCACTTCAAAACCACCCCCATGGACTCAGGATGCCCCCAGGAAGAGCTGTGGTGGAAAATGCTAAAGTTAGGTAGGTCTGGAGCATAACCAACTCAGATCAACATTTGCAGGACATGGAGCACAGCAGACACATGCACTGTAGGGTCAGATATCACTTTACAATGGTGGTAAAATGGGTCTCTAAAGGCTCTTTTGTTTTCCTACTTCTCCATCTGGATTCTGAACCCTGATACTGACAAAGGGCAGGTGGTGGCTTGGGGCTGGTTAGGACACGATCTGCTGGCTCGTCAAGGAGTTGATAAATGGCTCCCCAAAAACAGTCAATTATTCCATAATGGAAGTGAAGAGGATGGAGCTTCCATTCCTACACTCAGGTTGAGCACTGCAGCACTTCTCTGTGCATTATGTTGTACTTTTTTATGACAAGGAGCAACGGGGTCTGTTTGTGTGTGCACAACTCAGAGCCACTCACCACGGCATACTAAATAAATAAAATAAACTTGTCATGGGGAGCACTTTTATGGCTCGTGTCCTTTTTTTCCTTTAAAATATATTTTCCAAATGTGGGATGAGTGGTCTAAAGGTAGTTCAGGGAATAGCCCATATTGTTACGATTCTTGTGAGCATATATTGAATCATTTGAACAGGTCTGCAGGACAGCAAGATCATTACCTCAAATTTACAGAAAGGAAAAACAGGAAAATGCATGAAGAGGCTTGATCTCCGTGGTTGCAGTGTGTTGTGCTAGGAAGGGGCTGCACAAAAACAGGAGTGGAAAACAGATGATAACCAGGAAGGAAAGATGAAGAGAGTTTAACCAGTTGGGTCTTCCTCTCTTTTTAATAAGATCCTGTACTTCTGCTTCTGGAGAGGGGACACTCTTTCTTGGCAGACATAGACTCAGAAGCCAGGTGTGGTATCTACCCTGGTCAGGCTGGGTAAATATCTCTGTTTAGGTTCCCCAAAGGTTTTGGGGCTTATCAGCTGAGTTACCCTTTTATAATTTGAGGGGAAAAGGCGAGGAAATTTTGACACCAGATTGGAGCATCCAGTGCCAAACGGCATGGAAGAACTGTGACTTAAGTTTGGTGCACCATTTTCAACACCACATTATGTATCCTGGTTAACAAGCTTCTCATATGCTCATGTATGCAAAATTTTATGGATGGATGTGAAATGAAGAGCAGGATGATGCTACTTTAGAGACCAACTCTCCCTGCATTGAGACCAGTAAACGAGAAAGAGCATTGCTCAGAGGAAGTTTTCTTTCAAAATCTATGTCATTGTGTTTGCTGCTGGACAAAGGCGAATGAGCATTCCATGTGTCAGTAGGGAAGGAAAGAGTTTAAAAGGTTGGAAGAGCAAACACGGAAATCTGGGCAGGAGTTGTCTGGGGACATTGTGGACTCCCTATCGCCGGAAGTGAAATTGTTCCCTGTGAGGGTGGTGAGACCCAGAGAAACAGTGGCTGTCCCATCCCCGGAATTGTCCAAGACCAGGTTGGACAGGGCTTGGAGCAACCTGGGCTAGTGGAAGATGTCCCTGCCCATGGCAGGGGGTGGGACTGGATGAGCTTTAAGGTCCCTTACAACCCAAACCATTCTGTGCTTCTGATTCCATTAATATGAAAATGGTGGTCAAACCATCCGACCAAGCTGTGACCTGCAGCAGCTAGATTTCAAAGGGTTTGTTCCTCCTTGTGAAGAGGAGGAAACAATTCTTATTACTTTCAGAAGTCACCATGACTCTGGAGACAAAATCTTTTCTGTGCCTCCGGTCTCTTGAAGAGGGTGTCATTAAACTATCAGATGGTTGTCAGAACATATTCCCTGGCAAGCAGGGGCACGTTCTGTGCATGGCAGTGTTGTGGGGAAGAACTCACTGTTTTAGAGTGCTCAGAAACCCCTCTTCAACAGGGAGCCCAGCTCAAGTCCACCAGCCTCAGGTACATGACTAGTGATGGTGACAATTTTAAGTGCCATCTTTGGTATCAGGGTTTTATGTCTGTAATAAATAACAAGCAATTCAAATGTCAGGAATAATTTATCACTAGGAAAGGATTTTTTTCCCCTGTCTCCTGGAGTCTTACCAGCCTGTGTGGATAAATCGTGAGAATCTGGAGGTAACAACTGTTCCAAAGAGACAAGGATCAGTCCGTTCCCTTGGCTTCCTTATTAGCTGAAAAGGGTGGGGGAAAGAAAATGAGCATATAGCTTAATAGGAAATCAGGTCTGTAAATGTGTGTCTGCTCTGGCTTATTCATGACTATGATACACATGTAAAATATGCTGGTGGTGCTACACAGTCAAAAACACAGCTTGCCAACACTGTTAAATTACTATTTATTTCCTTTTAATTCCACTGGGTGTGACATTTATGTCCAAATACATCTGTCATTTGGTTGGAGTTCTCATTAGCCCTACTACAGCTCTGAAAGGTTATTTAAGTTTTTGCATGTGGGAATGACCAGCTGGTGAAGATTTTAGAATTTAAAAGGGTACTTTTATATTTTGACCTGACTTGAGTTCACTTTACAAACAATAAGTCTTTTTTGTTTTAAAACAAGTCTTTTCCAGAATAAATGAAACCATATAGAATTTTACCCCTTTAAAACCTCTTGGTCTTCCTTTAGGGGGAAATACAGTATTTTAATCACCGAGTTTGTCAAAGGTAAGTGCTGTCATGAATGAGTGATGTGAAAGGCTCCTCTGACTATTTATGCATGATGTAAACAGGTGATGCAGAGGACATCAAGGAGGCCATGTTTAGATTATATGTGCTTATACTGTTTTGAAAAAGAGATCATATAGTTTAATTGGGACTATACAAACTTGTGAATTGGTCTACAGCTAAACTACACAAACATGGCAATTTACTGAAATGTTGTGGCAGCTGGATATGCTTCCAGCTGGACACAGACACTGAGTGCTTCCCACTTAGAGCTGGGCTGGAGGGAAAACCTCCTTTCCTGTGGAACAGCTCCCGAAGAGCCCTTTCAAGCAACGGAAATGATGTGAATCCATGGGATGCTCTCAAGAAAGTTTGGAATTTGAAAGAGGAGTGACTTTCTCACTCCTTAAGTAATTATCCTCTCTGCTGACATACCAGGAGCTGGCAGGAGTAGCTGTGTCATTGGAAATGTTTATACCCAGGTCCTTCAGAAAATATTGGTACCTCCCTCCCACACCAGGAAGAATTACGTGAGTTAGCAATACACTCTTTTTGAAGGTCTTTTTTATTCAGATTAAGGAATTGCTGGACAATCTTCCTACAGCTACTGGTCAAATAGCAGGACACAAGCAAGCTGCAGTGCCAAAGGCTATCTTACTCTGAAGCCTCTGAAGCCTTAGTGAAGGCTCAGCCTGGCTGATGTATCGTAAGAGGAGCTTGGGTTCCATCTGTCAAACAGGCAGAGACAAGGGTACACCGTGAAGTGTCAGGTCATGTACCCACAATCCAATGAACAGGTCATGGAATTTAGGCAAAACCTCTGGAGATTCATTAAGTCCTGTCAGATACTGATTAACTGAAAAATACGGATGTGTCTTGAGGCACACAAGCCGTTCAGATGTGAAACAGAGCCAAAAAATTGAATGCTGAGTATAGGTTAGTTCTTTATCTGACATTGGCTATGTTGGACCTAAGGAAGATCCTTCCTGTCTAAAAGAATGTGGTTTTTGCCAGCTGTTAGCAGGTCTTGCAGAATGACTATTTCTCCACACATTTTGCCTTATAGCCTCAGGGCATCATGAAGAAAGGTGCTTTATATAAAAGAACTGTAATCAAATAAACAATTCAGGCTGCATGTTCAAAACCTGTTTTTTGGTGTGTAGATGTATCTTCCACACTCGGCACAATGATTACACTGAATTACATGAGCCGAAGGAGAACTGCTTTTCTAGCTAGCCAAGCGCCATAAAAATACATGTGGAACCTATATGGGCCTCCCAACAGATGCTGAAAGCACTCATCAACTGTGCGTGGAATGATTAACAATGCTCAAATAAAACAAGAGAAAAGGGAGGGAAAAAAACCACCAGGCTGGAAAACCTTCCTTAGCTGGGAATATTTTGACAAGATAATGCAGTCTCTGCATGAGTATAAGAAGCAGGTTTAGATCACACTTTCCTGGCTCCTTGTGGTTTTTACCACGGTTAGCTTTTTAAACCATTAGGAAGATACTGATTTTATTTTCTTTCTGATTTCTTTTCTCTAGAAAGTAGTTATGGCAGAAAAGGGAGAAGGGGGGAAGAAATCCCTGGATTGTGGAGAGCCATTAGATGGTGGGCTCTCCCACTGATGCCAGTGGGTCAGAACTGGAGACACTGAACAAACTGGAAGAATAAAAGCCTCAGAGCACTAACAGAGCAACTATTTCCTCCACCACACTGCAACTTCACCTCTTAGTGACAGTGTATTTCCACTGCTCACTGGCTGTGGTTAAGGAAGTGGAAAAGGCATTCAAAGAACAAAATTGTTCCAAGAACATGAAATCTTGGATTCCACTTTGTGTTTCCTCCTCCACCAGCTACATCTGCCCAGTTGCTTATCAGTCTCTCCAGAGTATCAGACCTTTACAGTGATCCCATCTCTTACTCATGCTTTACTCATTTCCCAACATGGATATTACTGATTTCTGATTTAGCCTTCCCAAATCCCTGCTTCAAATTTGAGGCAATTTAGAGTGCAGATGTGGATGGAAGCTAATACAACATTAATCCACAGCAAGTATGTGCAAGGGTATAAATTACTCGGTGTATTCAAGGAAGAACCTGTTCTGTTGCAACATCCATTATGTAGTTTAGGTAAAAGGATGAAGTCCCAGTGTGGAAATACTTTTGCACAGTAGTAGATACAACTACAGCTTCAGTCACAGCAGCTCCACACAGTATGAAGGTGTACAGACTTGCCGTGATTGCAAACTCCTGTCCCCCAGCCAGGAATTCCTGATGCTGTTTCCTTGGTCACCTGGGACAGCCCTGATCTCCTTCATCAATTTAAGTCAAACCCTGCAACTGTGCAACTGCCATTTTAGGCTATTTTAGCACCTAAACACTTTTCGTAGTAAGGATTTCACTTCTCTGCTCAGTCTGGGACTCATAGCAAAGGCTCGGTACAAGGAAAGACTATTTTCCCCAACACCTCTTCTGACTGAGCTCTTTTGGAACTTATGTATTGCTCTCTGAAAATGACACAGTTCAAACCTAGAGTTCAAAGATGATTTGTGCTAAAGCTTTATCAAGTACGTGTGCCCAAGTTATACCTTCCCTTTCTTTATCACTGCATTTACACCTTGGTCAAATATCCAGATAGTCTTGGTTTCTGATTTCTCTTTTGCATGAGAAAAGAAAGCAAAATGGTTTTAAGGTTCTCACAGGGGAAAACAGTATTTTCTTCATATCTTACTAAAAAAGATGAAGTATCAATTTCTTCAGAGAAATTCTTTCCAAAATTTTGGAAAACAAAGAACTAATTATGAGGCAAACACCTGCCTAAAGCAGTGATTTCAAAACAATTGTAGTTTGTTCGAGTTTAAAGATCCTGTGTTCAGAAAGTTTTGTTGAGCAAAAATGAAGCTAGGACATTATGAATAACCTGCAAATGTCCTTTAAGGGGGAAAATAAAAAAAAAATCCCAAACTAGGAAGTATCCATGAACAAGCTGCATTTAGGACACAATGAGGAACTGCTGTATAAGAAATAGTGTTAAAGTTTGAACAGCAAATGACAAACAGAAGATGCCTGTTTGTCTAAACTTCTTACATGATAAAATGTGAACAGAGAAGGTTTTTGCAACACAATGCCTCCATGTCAATAGTTTTCACTTTCTCAGAATTAAAAATTTCCTTGTGCTGTTTCACTGATATTCACACCTGAACACAAGAGATGATTGAGAATTCATCTGATAATTAGAACAGTGTTTGATGAGTTGGAATAGTGTGAATATTGTAAAAATGTCATTATTTAAGCAGTAATAAACAGAATACACTGCTTGATATAAAAAGTTACCAGATGATTCTTTGCGTATTTTGAATGTGTATATACCTGACAGTCAAAACTCAAGACTTCTTAAGAATTTCCCTTCCCTCTGTTTAGCATCTTTGAAATCTGAAATTGCGCTGCTTTGATGCCATGTTTGGAGCAGTATCTACAGTTAAAGTTACAGGAATAGATTTTGCCTTTCCCCAGATCTCCTGCAGAGTTCAAAGCTTATATATGTACACAGAATGGTCACTGTCTTACAGCCCTGTACTCCTCTGAACCTGCCTCGTTTATAGACAGTGGTATTTATTTGGCCTAAATTGGAGACATCTATGTTTCCTGACTCCAGAGTAGAAAGGTTTTGGATGAGTAATTCTGATGGTGACTTAGACAGGCAGATACATGTGAGATAATTCAAAGGTCATAACTAATAATTGCCTTTTTTTCTAACTGCAGAGTGATCTGGATTGATGAAAACAAGTTTCTCAAACAAGAGTAACAACAGTTGACAAACCTTTCAGTGTGTTTTACTGTCAGCTTTGTTCACTCTGATCACAAACCTTTTCAGAACAACAAATTCTGCTGATAGACAACTCTCCCAAATGCAGTGAGTATGAACTCACAGTTGTCTGATGTGCTCACGCCCATCAGGCATCGTTAAACAAGTCACTAGATCACTAAAAGTGCGCAAGATTAACAAATAAATGCTAATGGCAGGTACCACTAAATTACTAAAATTACTAGAAGTAATTTAACCTCTATTAGTAGTGAGTATAATGTAATTGTTTTCTTCAACTTTTAGAATATTGTGACATGCAACTTCCTTATCTGCAGCCAACTGTTCATTTTGCTGATTTAGAAATCTTTTATTACACACAACGGCAGCAGCAGAGCCTTTAGAATCCTTTTCTCACCATCTTGAAAAAAAGCTGGGGAGTGATCTACCCAAGACCCAAACCTCTAAAAATGAATAAATGTGATATTTTACATAGAGCAGCCAGGTGTCTCAAGTCCCACATCCGTGCCTTCTCAGCAGCTACTCAGACATCACTACAGTTTTGGTCCCTGCTTTTACTCACATCTTAACAATAAAAATACTGACAAATTATTTGAGGAATTAAAAGTTTAAAAACAAATAACTGAATGTAAGTTAGGTTGGAGGTTGCATTTTTAGAATGAGAGCAGTGCTATCACTCACAAAACAAGAGGAACTGTTCAGATAGAAAGAACTAAAAATACTTTGATAAACACACTCTAAAATCACAATGTTCTTTATTCTTCCAAGGGTGGCCTTATTGCTATGGTTAGAAGAGACACCCTTTCTACATTTACATCAGTGCTGACTCAGCATTAACAAGCACATGTCATCTGGGTTGTGATCACTAAAACTGCACAAGATGGTGTGTTTGCAGGGGGTGTGCACCAGGAGACAGGGGGTCCATCATGTGGGAGGAGATTTGGTGACACTTTCCCATCTCTTCATGGCAGGAGCTCTCCCACACTGTGCTGTTTGGCAGCAGGGGACACTCTTGAGGTGCTACTGCATGAAGAGGATGCTGAAGGCCATCACGACACAGCATACAGCAACGTAGGGGCTCTTCCGCTCACCTGGGAGGGGGAAAAACCCAAAAGAAAGATTCAGGAGTGACTAAACAGATCCAGGCTGCTCCTAGTCTAATATGCCAATTATGATACAGCATGTGCAAGTTCACATTGAATATTTCTGTCTGAAGAAATGCTATTAGAGGTACAGTTGTGTGTTCAGGAAGAACATGTACGGCAATGAAAACCCAACTGTAGGATACTGTTACATAAAGACAGAGTTGCAGCTCTTTGCTTTAAGACAGTGACTTTAAAGAAGGGCATGTAGTGCCCTTCTTTAGGGCACTACAGCACAAGGAAGAATGGCTTCAAACTCAAAGAGAAGAGGTTTAGATTGGATATCTGGAAGAAACTGTTCCCTGTGAGAGTGGTGAGGTCCTGGCACAAGTTGCCCAGAGAAGCCGTGGCTGCTCCATCTCTCGAAGTGTCCAGGGCCAAGTTGGAGCAACCTGGTCTATGGAAGATGACCAGATGCCTGTCTCTTTTACTTGTAAAAGGGACATAACACTGTAAGGACGTGGAGAGGGTCTGGCCCACACATTTCCATGAAAAAAATGGTCAACAGATCACAGAAGTTGCACAGACATCTCAATTTCTGACTGTTTCAAACAGCTTCTCCAAGGTACACCCCGAATGAAAGTTAAGTTTTCTCCCTTAACCCACTTTAGTGGCAAAAGCAATCATGAGAGATCTATTCCCCTCCATTTGGACCAGGACAAAATATTACAGAGGTGTCTTATTTACCAAGTAAACTATGAAAAGAAAAAAGGAATAATCTTATGTGTGGAACTGTAACACAGTTGGGGGTTAATTGAAATGTTAACCAGACTGATACCTATTTACATGAGCACTTCCTCCACTTAATTAGCCAGGTATTTTTACACTTCTGCTTAAACTTTATTCTTCATGGGTCCACTGACTTCTGTCTGGAGAGACCAACACTGGATGGCACTTCCAGCCCTCAGAACTGTCAGGAAGTGTTAACACTGCAATCTGTCTTTGAAGTGAGAAGATTCCTGTTTTTACACATTCAGAAGCACAAAGACAGAGCTGGGACTGTTTGCTTTAAACAAAATTCAATTTCCCTGTGCTGTGCCAGGTCTTTTGTCTTACTCTATAAGCTATCTTATCTTGAGACATAGTTTTCAGAGAACTATTGAAGAAAAAAGAATACCAAGGCTTCCGAGTTTAGCATCAAGGTGCAATGCTCATGAAAAAAAAAAAAGTAATTTTTACCAGCAGGACCTTCAAATACAGAGGCAACAAACTTTCCACAGAAAGAAAATAAAAAATAAAATAGTTGCAGTGACAGCTCCCATAAGCAGGAGTGCCTGCCACAGTGACATTACAAGACGTTGCCGTGATCTGGCATATATTTAATTAAACTTCAAATAACTCGAAGAATTAACGTCTGCAGTTTCACATCTGTTTAAAATAAATTTTGAGGAAGTCCAACTCCTACGGTTCAGGGTATTACAATATTCATATGGGTTATAGTTTTCTGCTCCTAATTTTCTTAAAAGAGAAATCACCATGTGGCAGGATTAAACATCATTTTGCACAACTCTGTAAATATGTAACCACTTGCCTGTGATTAAGATCTTATGCACATGTGAAAAGGTTGTTTAAACATACTAGGGATGTTAAATGTAAAGGAAGCCAGGACATATTTTCATTTTTAGAAGCCTATGCTTTGTACATGCCTTTGTGATTAACACAAACAAAATGACAGAAATTGTCCCCAAAGCCCATTTTCACCTCTCAGTCTAAAAAATAAAATCAAATTGGTCCACTCTAGATGCAAGCTGTAATAGAAACACAGTTAATAGAAAAGAATATGCCTGCACTTAATTGACCAAAAAGAAGATGGCAAGGTAGGGTGAGGAAAGGTATTCTCTTCAACTTTGAATAAACCCTAAAGCAGCTCGATTTTTACATTTGTTTTCGCTGGTATAGCTCAAAATTCATTTCTGCCATCTGCCATCTTCCCAGTATCTTTCAATTACAGCACTAAAATTGGTTCTGCTATGTCTATTATCTAAATAGGACAATATCTGCAATCATTTTAACAACTCCACAAAGGGTCTCCACAAAAACCCATTTTTTTGTATCATTGCTTTTTTACAAATTGAAAAATGTATGTCATGCCCCCCTCAAAGCCTGGGAATGCAGAAAAGGGAATCACACAGGTTTTCTTTAGTTTTAATGACAAGTAAGAAGAACAGTTACAAGCTCATAGTTTCTGCTCTACATTAACAATGAAGATTGAACAGCACTGTTTTGATGATGGGTAATCTTTAAAAATCTTGGATATACCTTAAAAGTTGAGACGAAACTTCTGTTGCATACTCCAATTTCCCTCTCAAAACAAATTCAGGATAAGGATTAAAATAAATATAAAACCAATGTTATGGGAAAATGTCAGGCATCAGATAGAGCTGATCAGCCTGTCTGCAGATGTCATTTGACACGAACAGATTTCTGTAATTCAAAAGTGCACAGAAGCGACTAAAGAAAGGAGAGAAAAAAATACACTTGTGCTTAAACAGAACCTCGATGCACTATTAATTCCATGTTTTTTTATTACTATAAGATAAATATCTGGCTTTTTTTCAGTAGTCCATTAGCATTTCAAATAGACTGCAGTTTATAAGGAAGTATTCATTTCTTTGTATGTTAATAAGAATTCCCCTGTGGTTATTTCACGTGGCAAGAAGTGCGAAAGAATTCTGAAAATATAACACCACACACATGAATTGACATCAGAATACGCAGGCCTTCCATGATGCTGATCTAAGACAATGATATTCTGCCACCTTATTTCATGGAGGTAAAACCTGCATTTTTTAAGACAAAGGGTATATATGGATTTCATTGCTACAGAAGAACATTAACCTAATAAATAATGCCAGAAAAAGCACAGGTCTTAAAGATCTTAATATAAAAAAAAGAATTACCGATCCTGGCGCACTTCCAAAATATCCCCAACAATCTGCAAAGACAAAATAAATTCATTAGGCTCCTGGTTTAATAAAATAGTCTAAGTCTACCGATTTTCTTTCTTCTATGTGAAAACATAGAAGACAGTAGTCTGTCTTCTTGACCCTCTTCTGGGCATTGGAAACTAGCAAATACCTGCACAGAGGGGCACAGGCTACGTACTACACAAGAGGCAAAGTTCCAAGTCTAGTAAGGTTTTTTTTTTGCATGCAAGAAAAAACAAGGTGCATTTAACTCAGTCTGTGTTCCAGATTCATTTCATCATGAATTCTGCAGTCTACATTAAAGTACCCCACACAGAAAATTATGTTAACAAAAAACCCCAGAACTATACAAATATTGGGAAATACCAACAGACCTCTACACCATTGTATGTGGGGAACTTTTTATGTTAAAGGTTTTGAAGTGAGTTTTCCTGCAGGTATGAGAGATGATAAACTTGAGTACTTTAAATTTAATGCTTTGTAGTCTCTCTTTTGCATTTCCCTTAGAAACAGTGGATAAAAATGCCTTTTCTAGCAGGCATTTTTCTTCTCATAGGTGTAATCTGATATAGAATGCTTGTGTTAAAACAGTAACAAAACAATTCTTATGGTTTGTTCTTACTCCTTTACTTACAATTTCTTTGTCTAACTAAAATAATCTCACACTGACTGCTCAAGAGGAGCAAGGCCAAAGACTGCTTTAGGGTCTGAGGAGAAGGGGAAGAATATGAAGCATCCTGAACAAGAAGGCAGCTTTCAGCCGTATAAATGTTGGTCAAAAATGTTCAAAGCTTGCCTGCAGGAAGGTTTCCTTCATAATACATCTGCTTGCAATGCAGTAAAAATGCCTGGATTCAATTATATTCTATATTTATAGATTAATGGAGCAAAAAATAAAAGAAGAAACCTAATTATTTTTCCTCCTTCTCCTGATACGCTTATCAGCAACAACTTCAGTCTGTGTTATTTGTGAGGTTGTAACTATACCTGCAGTTCTCCAAGTGCTTTTCCACATTGCTCTGACCTCACAACAACAATGGCTTGATTATCTGTCCTTCCCCTTTCTTAGGCTCTGGCAATTGCTTATTTTTAACATGGTTAAGTGCAGACAGGTAGGAATGGGTCCCTTGCTCCTGTACCTTCAGTAGACAACACATCCTGCACCTTTTAAAAAATAATTTCTCTGCTACTTCATATTTTATGGCCTTTTTTATGGCCTTGGTTTATTTCAATATTTCTTTCTCTTTTCATTTAGCAGCCTTACCTTTACTTCTGAAATAAAGACTGGGTGTCAGGCATGTGAGAACCAAGCAAGGTAGCAAGTGACTAAGGTTTTAAAAGTCAAAGTGAAATGCTTTTTGACCAATGTACCTCCTGCTGACCAATTCGTCATGAACAGCATTTCAGCATTTCCATTTCTAGAAAACAGGCTTTTTCATTTGAGCTTTAAATCGTGTTGCCTCAAGCCAAATATATATGTATATATTTATACTTATTTGACTTTGACTGTATTTCTGTAAAGCCAAAGCCCTTTTTTTGCCCTTTTTTTTCCTTTTCCAGGCTAAGAGGTCATATATCTAGGCACTTTTTGAGGATGCATGCATGTAGGAAGGCACTCATGTGTGAATCTTACAGAGCAAAACACACAGCCTCACATTACTGCATGGGTAGCACTTCAGGTTCTTAAAAACTTTGTCGGTCTCTGTAAAATTGGAATTTACAGATTGTGTATTGCAAAACCAACACAAAAACTTCCACAGTTTTTTGCTTCTCATGCTGCCATCTCTCAAAAGCTTGCCCAGGAAGGAATAAACATTACTGTTACTTTCATGTGTGTTTGAAGAATCCTGCCTGGGAAAAAAAATATTAACTCTTTCAGGAAGTCCACAAATACATTGAATTTGCCTCATAATCTCAGCAAGGGTATCTACTCCATTTTCTCAGGGTTTTTTTGACTGTGTGTAACAACGTGAAGTTATTACTGAAGTACTGTACATTGCTTCTAGCCCTCAGAGAAAATACAAATGTCTGATGTGGTAGGTACACAACAGAATACAGGTTTCATCAGGTACCCTTACTGCAGTTAATTTATGAACTTAAAAGTCACTGACAGGGGGACTAACAAACCTTCCCACAGATGACAACAGCACCTTTTTAAGAAGCTTGTGTGCCATTGGAACAGCTCAGTACGTCTGGTTGTCCATATACCCTGCTGCTGAGCAGAGGCAGATTGAAATCAGGACCTTCTAAACAGCTACAGTAGTATCCTCTGGATGAACTGGGGAGCTCACACTGGAGGAAAAGCCTGTGCAGACCTTCTGCTCCCCTGGATTTTTCGTTAGTGTTCATCTCAGGTTCACAACACGCAGCTCTTCAAGTCAAAATCTGTTTCCTTTTACAGATATGATGCTGCCTGGAGTGAATCTCCTGCAAAATAATTCCTCCTGAAGCAACCACTCCAGGTAATTACTGTTCCTTACTCTCCGCTTCATATTCCTCTCCATCCTTATTTGGAGGCAGGTGAAGTGTGTCAGTCTGGTCTCCATACCTGCTGTTTTCTGGCAGCCACAAGCCAAATGTGCGCGAGCTGCTGCCTATTCGGCTTTCAGTGTCAGACATTAAAAGCCCTGATCATGAAAGTGGCATTGGTTGTCTGGAGAGCAGAAAACCCAAATAAATTAAACCCATTAAGTTGAGGAGCAGTTAGTGGGGCCTTAGGCTTCGACTGCTGAACTGTGTATGTCGGGAAAATGCAGCTGCCATGTGTTTACCATGACAACCCCAGTGCCACTGCAGGATGGAGTGTGAGAGATACCCCACTGCAACGCCTGTGGAAAATCAAAGGGAATCTCTGCTGCACATAAGCTAACACATCTTTCTGGTTAGCAGAGAGGAGGGAATTATGTTGTGGTACACATTCTCCCTTAGTTAGCATGAAGCAGTAAATCTCCACTTGCTTTCTCAGGCTTAAACAGGACAAAGCACATGGAAACACTCAAGGCGCGTCAGGGAGAATGAAGTTTTAAAAATTCAGCTTGGCTTGGTAGGAACAGACAGATTTTGGCAGAAGTGAAGGGGATGAAATACAGTGTTAAGAGGATGGGTGACATCACTTCACAACACCGTCTCTCAACCAACAGAAAAATGTTTCTTCACTTACTATCAACTAATTTAAATCCTTACCAAGGTTACCACTCACTTGGAAATGGAGTGAATAACTATCAGTATTCCTCCTCTCTGTCACTGTAATATTTTATTGCTACTTTTTTGGAATGCCATTCATTTGGAGCAGCAATAATGAGGTAAGCTCATCTCTGTGGTAAAATGAAATATCTCCAGAGTTTGTTTTATCCCATATGTCTAGATGTTTCCATCTGAGCATGGAGTATGTCAGATGAGAGGGACAGGGGTATAACAGCATACGAGGACCATCCACCATACAGGAAACAAATTTCATTGCTTCCAGGCCAAGGTTTTATTCTCCAGTACAAAGCAGTCCACATACGTATATATGTATAAAACAAAATGGCATGTCCAACATCTATATAAATACAAACCTACAGATCAAACGCCCAACTCCTCCACTGTGTCAGCACCCTTTGAAAATGTTTTATTAAGAGAGTTCTATTGTGCTCCAGACAGATTTGCCTCAAGAATAAACAGAGTAGCTCCAGATTAAAGGAAATGCTCCCTGCCAAGAACAGCACTAAAATTTTAATCAGTAAAATAAACATTCTTACTTCTTACTCTGTATACCTCATTGACTATTGTGTTATCTTCCACCAGCAGACACCCAAACTCTCCTCGCCCTCCCACTCCCTGTCCTTCATGAAGTCATCCTTTCTTTCCATCTTTACTTCTATCCAAAGAAATCTCCCATGTCAGTGGCAATTTCATATAAAAGGACACCAGTGTTTTCATGTGAGAAGTTCCAAATTTAAAAAATCTGTCATACTCTGGTTATCTTATGACGTTAAAAAAAAAACAACCCAGGTGATAAAACATCAACTCCAGAGGCTAACTACAACAAAGGTTTTCAGAAGATAAACACTGAAGGTTCTTGGTGACAAGAGTCTACTTAAAACTTGAGAATTCTTCAGAAAATTAAATGCAAAAGTGACAGGAGATATTTAGGGAAAAGGAAAATTTTATTTAGCAGGAAATGATCTAATGGAAAAAGTGGACAAGTCAAACACCCAGCACCCAGAAGCCTGTCTGTTTTTCCATCTAGAACATTTCTAGCTAGAATTACTTCCTACTTCTACAAATACTATTTCCTTTCTACCAATCTCAGGTGAGAGTATTACTGAAATGCTGTGGACAGCCTCAGTGGTTTCTATGTTGTATTAGCCCAAAAGTTACTTTAAAACCACCACAATCAAATGACAGTTCTGCTGATCACAGTTAAGAGTGGCTAAAGGACACAAAAACATAGGTTAGGTTTGTAGAAACTTTTAAATACTCGTCTAGAAATTCCTTCATCTTAGACAATATAAACCCATGATTTAAACAGACCACACATAAGGATAGTGTTGCTTATTTTAAAAAATATTCTTAGGGGTTTTTTTAGTTACACATTATTGCTAAAGCTGTGTTTCAAACTTGTATCTCCAAAACACCTGTCTTGAAAACAAAAAAAAAGCCAGCTTTTGCTGTTTTTTTACCCACCCCAAGGATCAACAATAAATCATTGCAACAATAGCCACATGTAGGAGAATGTTTCTTTTCTGGCTCTCATTTCTGTATCTTTAAGAAGCATCTAACAAGAAAGCTACAAATCCAGAAAATTATTAACGCAGTATTACTCAGATTAATTACCTAATGATTATTTCAATACAATTAAAACTAAGGGCTTGCAGATACCTTATTGCACTCTATTGTAATGTACAAAATGAAGATTTTTATCTTCAAAGAGGGAAATTTTCCAAAATACTATTTGTATTATCACAGACACTGTCAGAAGGTACTAAAAAGCTGAAGTTAAAACCACACAGCTTGTGCATTTGTAAAATTATCAGACTACATACCCGGTTTTATTTTTGTCCAATAAGCTGGGAGCCAAGGATCTGATATAGGCACAGGTACATATGAGCAGCAAGATTACAGTCAGCAGACTCTGGAAGTTGAAGATGGCAGACTGTGGAGGAAAATCAGAAGATTAAAATTACACCTTTGCAGTACAAAACTTCCCTCACTTGAAAAAAACATGTGAACCCTTAGATAATACCCATTAAAATAAAAAACGAAACCAACTATAACAATGAGCCAGAAAATCTTTGCATCAGTAGAATATGGCAGTGGTACAGAAGATGAAGAGTAATTGGCTGTAAACCAGTGGTAGCCAAGACAGAGAACAAGAAATAGGACGATTGTTAATATACCCCTTTATGAAAATCACATTTTGATTTAAAACACCTTTACTGTAAATACATTTTTAGAAGTGCTAATTACATGAAAAATATCAGACAAATGGAACAATTGCCCTTGGATTGAGAAAAGAAGTCCTACTATTTGATAGTAAATACTGATCATCCTAGTGGCAGTAAGAAGTAATAATTCTTGAGAAACTGATGCAATATTTGGTAATTTAGTAAATTTTAAAGTATCACTAATAGGCAGCAACAGCATATAAAAAACTTTTAAAATTTTTTTTACAGTTTTGGGGTTTCTTTTAACTGTCTCAGCTGGCATTTAGTCAGGTAGTATATAAGGCAATTGCTCTTTATCTTCACTCTGTTTTCCCCATTTGCAAATCCAATTTTGTGTAAACCCCCCCCCCAAAAAAAAAAAATTCAAAGCAAATACAATAAAATTGCTTTTCATTCTGGAGTTCTGATGAATTTATGTCTCATATTTTTGCACTGCTCAACCCAGATGGCTGAGTAGTGGTATTTAATTAACAGTAAATATTTAGCACTTAGGAAGAGCTATTACATTGCAGTTTCCCTCTCCAAGCATATTTTAGAGCACATCAGAGCCTTCATTTCCACAGCCTGAGGCACATCTCTGTTGATGCACGTGTGCTTTCTCTCTATGTCACAATATTCTAATGTTTAGAAGCTCTGATAATTAAATTTCTCTACACAGCTGGGGAGAATTATAAAGAAAAATCACAATATTTCAGTTCAGTATGGCACTAACACCAAAATTAAGAGAGAAAAACAAGAAGTAGAAGCAAAGCCACTGGAACATCCCAAACCCTTCTGGTATCAAAAACCTCGTAACAAACAGAAAAACAAACAGACAAACAAAAAAGCCAAAAACTTTAGCTTATTTAGAAGTCCATGAAGCAACAACAGAAAATAAATACAACTGCCAGCCTGAATAAGTGCATTTGAAAGGGTTAGATATCCAGAGTAATTTAAAAATCCAACTTAACAGGGTCCAACAGGCCACTGCGTTAAAAGGAGCATCACAGAGAGGCTTAAGGAACAACTCTGCCTCTGCACCCTGTGTGAGAGTTTCAGCATCCCTGAAATCCAGCATTTCTGGGATGATGGCAAAGGGACATTACACCAGTGATCCAACACCCAGTGCCAGCCCTTGGGCCTGAAACATGAGGCTTCCTGCTCTTCTTCTGAGCCACGGCATTTGCTTAAGTCATGATTACTTTAGTATTTTAGCCTAACTAGGTATCACTTCTGTCCTGCCACATCATAAGTAATGGATAGTATATTCACCAAGCACAAAACATTGCCCATCACCACCAGACTCCTACAGCTTTGTAGATGACAGGAGGCTTTGCCAGCTCCAGAACCCAGGAAACTCTGGATTCCCTGCAGAGGGATCTGCTCTATCCCAGAGGAGCTAGGGTGCCATGGCTCCTGAGGGTGTGGGAACACGGCTGCCCCTCAGCACAGCCAGATATTCCCTATCAACTGATTAACTGGATCAGTCCGCTGGGACGGGCAGCTGCTCTACACATCTCACAGAGCCTCGCTCCCAGGAATTCCTGCAGCTGCTTCCCAGGGCGGCACCGGGCACCAGAACACAGGGAAATGGCACCAGAGCACACTTGCTTCCCCTTCAGCAGGGACTGTAAATGAATACTCGTGAAATGTGTGCTTAGTCCATCAGCAGGGGCAGGGTATAATTGCTCTTTGTTGGGGTCCTCACGTGTTCCTGCACACATGCAATTACAGACCCCCTTCCACTGGACCCTGCCCTGAATGACACCTTTATCTGCACATCTGGATAAGAGTGAGCACTCTAAAACTGGCCTACAGTTATAAACTGGAAATGAAAATTTAGTCCTGAATTAGATTGGCTTTGCTTTTTGCATCCCAAGTAATTCTTACAGTCCAGCTGTACAACAGCAACTTACATCTGGCTGCTTTAACTGGTGGAATTAAAAGCTGTTTTGAGAGTTGTAAATTGCTCAGAATCCTTTTAAAAAACGCTGCATTCACATACTGAGCTACTTGGACAATGTAATGTAGGTGGGTCACAGTTGATTTAGTTCAAGTGGGTTCCTCTGATCCAAAAGTAATTAAGCAGGATCTTTCAAATGTGTTGATTGGCTTAAGGTAGGTCCTGTGAGCTTCACTCCCACTACAAAGCAATCTCAGCACATGGAGAAACTGATGCTGTCTTTTAGACCGTGTCCACATGTGGGTGAAACTACAACTAAATTCCCAACACTCACATTGAAATGCAGAAAAGAATCAGCACTGGCATTTTATTCTGGTTTTAGGCAGTGCAAGCTTTAATTTTACAGGCTGAAATTTCCTGCATTGCATTTGGTACAGTTCTGACATGGTGGAAACACCTGAGTGGTTCCACTCTGTTACCGAAGTAATCACAGTCCTCTGATGCCCCTCACCTGCAGCACTAATGAGGTTTTGTATCCAGAAGAACGTGCAAGAGTAAGTTGTTTCCAAAGTCTTTAGAAATTTAAGAACATGTACTTCAGCTTTGAGAGCTACCTGCCCAAAATACTTCCCAAAATTAGACCTTAAAAAAAAAAGGCCTGATCGTAACGTAAGTTAGTAAAAACTCCACATAATAAACCATAAAGAATGATTACTCCTGAAAGTTTTATTGTGTTTGGATTAGCAGTGGTGGCATATATTAAATTAAATACTAATGGGAATATACAGTAGTCGGAAATCAAATGGCATCGCTAGGGATATCCGAATGTATTTCCATCTGAGTATAAATGAAGTTTAATATGCTTTAATAAGTGCCAATTCAAAGTTAAAAATTACCTATGTGGCTGAGAAAGGGAATCATGATTAGCCACAACCTTTTCACAGGCCTTGTTAACCTCATTATAGACAATGTTGTATCTCCTGCAATTTAGTCGGCATTAAATTTACTACACTTGTAGAGAGATAAAAAAAAGAAGCAGCTCCAAGTTCTGGGTATCAACAGCTCTTACACTTCATAAGAATATTTAATTCAATTCGCTCAGAGGACACTTGAGATCAGTGATCACTGGTGAATGTGTATTCAGCCTCAGCAGAAACAGCCATAATGGATGCACTAATGCTAACATGTTTCTGCACTGAAAATAACAGCCCATGGACGAGACATGGTAATTATTCTACCTCTGCAGTTCTTATTCACTCCATCACTCCAACATTCTCTGCTGCAGACATGGTTTTGTTCCATGTCCTTGCAAACAACACCAGAGTTACCAACTCTGTATTTACTGATGCAACCCTTCAGTAGCACTGTAATAAATGACATTGTAAGTTTTGATGCAACTCTGTGTTACAATGGCCCTGATGACTTTCCCCTTGACTCCTATACTTTTGTTTAAAACAAACTCCTTGATACCATGCTTCCAGGGAAAATAAAACATGCAGGAAAATATAAACCCCATGCTTTTGTCCTACTCGGCTGGTAGGAAGTCTAAAATAAAAGCTCTCCCAGTTTATCTCAACAGGCTTAACACCCAAATCAAAACTCAACCTCCCCTAGACTTTAAGTATTTACAAAACTATTATTCTGTCTCTGATTCCAGCATGACCATGATGATTTTATCTGTGTGTGCTACAAAAGGAGAGGCCACTGTAGGGCCAGTAAGTTGCTAAACTTTGTCCTGTGGTTACTATTACAATAATCAATTTAGTGGGCAAGCACAGATAAATTACTGGAATATTCTAAAGAAAGTATAACCTCATTTGCATAACATGCAGCAGAACATTCAGTCTCTCTAGAACAGTTTTATTTTCTGTTTTCTGGGTTTCTCATATTAAAGTGTGAGCAAGAGCTTACACACTGCAGTTAAACTGGAGTTAAGCAAGAGCGGATAAAAATCCCATCATACAAAAGTGAAATCAATCTATGAAATTTTAATGAAAAGGTCCTCACAAAGCTGAAAGAGAAAATGCTTATTATCCAGAGTTTCCATTAGGCACTTCAGTTTATATTTCCCCAGTTCAAATCAAATTTTTAGGGAATAATATTGAAAAAAAGCAACAAGAAATAAAACATGTGGGACTAGCCATAACCTGGAAGTCAAAGTAATTGCTAAAAATTAAAACATGCATCTAATTTTATTATTTTTCATCCTATTCAAAAAATAATTATTTTCACCACTGCTGCCAAATGCAGCCTGATAAAAATGAATGGAAAATAAGCATTTGTAAAAGAGGCATGATAATTATGGCTATAAAAATACACAAAAAGTGCAAATTAGTTAAGTCTGAAGTGATTATTGGCAAAATTGTACTGCACAACTGAGCAAGGCGCTTAGAAAAAACTGGTTTGTGCTTAATTAGTATCCAAATACTGGCCAATTGCAGTTACTGGTTGTTCCAACACAAATACGGGTTTTTACTCTGGATTTACAGCATATTCTCCTCAGTATTTAGATTCCAAAGAATTTAAGTATAACCTTTAACGGTCATTCACATTTCTGTCTAAAATATGCATTTTTGGACTCATAAAATTTAGGCTAAGGCTCGATTAGAGTAGTAGGGAGTCTTCCCTAGGCATTTATTCAAGGAGTATATTGCCTGATTTAAATGGAAAGCACAGCATGCAGGAACTGACATGTAAGCTTTTCAGTCAACTGAAGACAAATATATCTATTCAAAACACTAGCAATCTCTTTAAATGATTAATTAACATATGGAAACAGCTGCCCTCTCCTATAAAAGCTCTCTTTTAACTTTAACACATTTAGGTTTTTTACTGCAATTCAAATCCAAACACCAACAGTGAAAAGACACCTCAAGGTGACGGTGCTGAAATTCCACTCAGTTGAATTCTTTCCTCTTTGACCCAGTATCTAGTTTGAAAAGTGAACTTTTGACATAAGCCTCTAGCAGACACAGCATTTCACGGAAGTATCTTACCATAAAACCTGAAGTGACTATTAACATCTTTTATCAGGCTCACTACAACACGTGTGTATATCCACACATTTACTCAAAAAACACAGAATTATGGTAAATATGTCAGTAAAAGCTTAAAGTGTCTTTTCCTCCAGGTCTCCTTTGCAGATTACACAGTTTGCAATTTTACAGAGATTTTTTTTTCTCCACTTTCTTCCCCCATTAGACAAAAGGAATACTTCATATAACCCTTCTTTTTAGGATGTTAAAGCTAAGTATATTCTCTAGAGTAAGAGAACATCTTTAGTAGTTTCTATAACTATCAATGGTGCAGATCATATTCAGTTATTGCCACACAGCTTTCTGAAAGGATCTAAATCTGGATTTGTAGCTCTTTCGCGTCTCCTTCCCTAAAAACCTGGGTATAAGAGATTCCTAAGGTGTAGTGACACAGAAGGAAAAAAGTTATATATATATAAAAAAAGACATCTCCCACACTGCTAAGTTTACCTTGAAATTTACTGGGTAAACTTATAAAAGCTGTGTGTGTGAATAGAGAAGAGGTAAGAATCACAACAAAGCACATCTTGAATCAGGTGACACCCTCACTCTAATAAAAACTGCATGCAAAAATCATGATTTTATAATGGAAGGTGCTACAGGAACATGCAGACGGACACGGGAGAAAGTCGAAATTCTCAAAAAGAAACGTATTTTAATTCACTTAAGAATTAAAAAACAGAACCACAAATACTTTATATATACTATTTACTTTTTCTCTTTTTTTTCATTAATAGTGGAACCATCACTCCAAAACATGAAAAACAAGTAATTCTGTATCAGGAAAAAATATACTTAGACAAGAAATTATGAAAGGCTCTCTTAAATGTCCGATGTGCTATGCCACTGGGCAGGTCCTCTGTAGGTCTCTTGTTTGGCAGAGTTTGGGTGCATGGTTTGAGTATTTAGCATCTGGAAGACAGGTAATATTTTTCACAAAATTCCAGGGGCTTCTACCTTATTTCCATGGCCACAAGACAATAAAAAAATGAAATTGTGTCATTAAATTTAATTGCGTGATTTTATCAAATTCAGCAAAGAAATGTTTTCTCACAATCAGTGCCATTCCTGGCAAAACCTGTAACGCAGATTAATTGCATCCTACTCTTTGCAAAACAGATCAAGAGACACATCTCACCTTGGCAGAAGAAATAATTTCCTCTGTTCTATAATTACAGAAATAAAATGTTGACAATATACTTTCACATATTCATCTGAAATAACAGGATAAAAATACCTACACTGAACACTTCAAGTTACATATTTTTACACCACAGAGATACCTTAAGACTATCAGATGAAGCAGATGTGTTTAAAGCCATGTACCCTTCAGCCATGACAAATACAAATCTGAACCAGGACTGATCACTTCTTGTAACTTTCAATAAGCCAAACACAAAGCTTTGTACTTGAAGACTCCTGAGCGCTCTTTTTGCAGGACAGGGTCTCGGGTTCTGGTATGTTTATATCCAACAGCTTGGTTTGAAATAATATTTACTAATGAATGTTTTTACAATTGGCTCTATGAGCAATTCCCATTCCTTCCATAAACACCAACCTAAGAGAGCAACAAAGATCATAACAGAAATGTTTGTCTTCGTGGAAACTTCCCAAACCAATTTTTTGGGCAGTAATGTGGGGCCAAGATCAGGTACAACCATAGGGGGTAAGGGGGAAAGGAGCCACTTTTGTGATGTTTTCTGCAACTCTTAAAATTTTCTCCGTCGCCAAATTTTGTTTGATTGTAATTGCACATTTTTGCTATGAAGGGGAGCAGCTGTTTCCTCCCTCAGTCAAGTGTGAGCTTGAAAGTGCCTCGTTTCCCTAAAAAGCCATGAGACCAAAGGCACCATGGAGAACCCAAAATCCTGGATGTGCCATGAGGGCTGTTGTTCCCTCTGAGGAAATTCAAACTCCACAATGGGTGAGGAACCTCATTTTCACCTCCTTCAACATAAAATCATCAGAAACCCCATCATTAGAAGATTCTTTTGCTTCAGGGTCCTTGAAGCACCACATAAGAACGGGGAACACAGACAACTGGAGAAGGTAATTCTCACAAGATCTCATGTACTTGCCATAATCTTGTTAGAGACAAGCATTAGTATTTATTTTTAATTACTTGTATATATATTTTATATGTAATGCAAACACATATATTCCTATATTCACATATATAAACATATAAACAATATAAAATTAAATACTTGTATTTAAGAGTTTAAGTGAGCAACAGAAACGTCTCACTGAGATCTCTTGCCTTTTTTGTACCATCTCAAACCCTTCAAGGTACTATGAAGAACAGAAAGGTGCTGTTGTAATTCAGTATATCTACTTTTAAAGGTACTGACTACTAAATTATCTCCCGAGATAATTTATGCCTCTTATCATAAAAAACCCCCGACCCTTTGTTCACTGCTCAAAGACACAGATAATAACAGGTTCATCTAAAAGATCTGCCAAGGAATGCTCAGGTGAGCAACTTCCAGCTATTTCCTGCTGGTGACAAGGTCTGGAGCACAGAAAAGTTAAAAAAGGAACCCTTTTTTTTTGCACTGAGCCATAAGAAAGTTCAAGAGATATTGATCTTCTCTATAAATACAAAGGAAATACAACAATGTGATCCCTGCCCAAGGGAAGGGGGGACCAGGGGATTCTTAAAGGTCCCTTCCAACCCAAGCCACCCTGTGATTATCAGAAAAATGTTGAAAATTCCCATATTAAAGCAAAGTTACATACAAACTTCAATTTTATGCAGGGAAAACTTATCTTGACTCAGTTATTCCTATTTAAAATCATGTATCTAAACTGCTCATATAAACATTATACCTATATAAACACATCAACCTTGGCTGAGAAAAAGTATCTCAGTGCACAGCTCTTAACTATGACACAAATGCAAATCTCTCATTTGTATTATCTGTACACAAAATGGGGGGGGAAAGCATAAAAAATATAAATAACAAAGTCTCTCTAAGCCAACTCTCTATATTATGAGTACAAATACATATATGCTCATTTATAATGAGTACACATATATATACTCTTCATGTGTATGGCTTTTATATATATATAAATATATATATTTGTAATATATAAGTATATTCATGTGTTTAATTATAGACTTACATAGATCTGCATACTTTATATGTTTATACTCANTTTATATATATAAAACCGTAAGTTATATAGACCATAAACAGTTGTCATCAGCAGATGAACCTTGGCCTCTGACGGTACACACAAAACCGAAGAAAGCAGCCAGCGCCAGGGTTCAGCTGACTGCCCAAGGTGCGTGACGTCACAGATCACACCATGCCATCAGGCAACTACTACTGCGCCATACACCACCACCATGACGTCACGACCTCGTGAAAGACACAAACACCCCTCTGTCCTACCCCGCACGGGCCAGCATAGACACAAAACGTGTCTTCTTTCACCCAAAACAATGACGAACGCCCGCTCCGCCTTACAGCCGGCAAAGCCTTAGGGCGGCTCCGCGCCCGCGGCCTATGGTGTTAGCGGCCACTCTGTGGCGCCGCCTAGCCCAGGGGTGTCCAGTAGGAATGTGGCATTGTCGGTGCGGAGGGAGGACTGCGGGAAAGACCCAGGATCACCCAGGACTGGAACAGGACCCACGCTTACCATCGCGCCGCTCCGCGCGACACCACCTTCCGGCCCCGCTCGCAGGGCGGAACCGCGCACGGGGCGTCCTCACTGCACAGGGGCGGGGCCGC
>VYXB01005623.1:303352-347775 GCA_013397135.1 Pachyramphus minor
ATGGGGGGGAACAATTGCACAGAAAAGTGTGTGCATGTTTCCAATCCTTTTGTGGCTGCCATGAAACAGTGGGAAGGGAGCAGTGCAAATGTGAGCCATGTGAGCCTTGATTGTGCAGTTCAGTCCATGATCTCTTGATCAAATGTTGCCATGTAGGACTGAATTTTTAAAATGGCCCTGCACAAAGTTATAAACTCGCTCAGTCACTGCTTGACATCCAGTACCAATCTTTGGTTCATCTGCAAGACAGAGCTGTGTTATTGACAAAATTATAATCCTTGTGCTTTTAATATATAGTGCAGTTAAACAAAAGAACCACTAGATATAATTTACGATGCATGTAATAAAGATGCCTTAGCCCCCTAAATTTCACTAGGAAACAAAGCTCTTTCTGATTTTTTTTTTTTCTCTTCTTTGGTATTCAGATTTATCTTTAAGTTACAGAGGAAGGCTATTATTGAGGCTTTCTTCAGTGTCAAACAAGTATTGTGGCCAAGGGAATGGGAGGCTTTTTGTGAGATGGGACAGGAAAGATGCTGTATTGTTTTCTTCATGTTTGTTGGCCCAATCATGTTCTTTCAAAAAGAAAAGAAAGAAGAGGAAGTCCCTATTGGATCAATAGTAGTTCTAAAATTAATGGAGTCAGAGTTGAAGTTTTTGTCAGCTCTTTTAATGCTCTTTCTCTTGAAGTATTGGAGTTAATGGAATTTTAAACTAACATGAGAGAATATAAATTTGTGTTAAATATATAACTGGAAATATGCATAAGTATAGGCATTATCTTATTTCCTCCTGTTAGAAAATGTGGTAATAGCTGGTTTTAATCTTTAAAAGCAATCTTGAGTTTTTCTTGACTGGTTTAACTCTCCAATTATTGACTTATAAGCCTGTGTAGGATCTCCTGAACAGCACCTGTTTTCTGATTATAAATTAACTACATTCTGATCATTAGTTTCTGATTTGTAGTTGTTCTGGTCAGAAGGGATCAAACTTTAGGCTTTAATAGCAGTGTGTGGTCTTTTATTCTGAACACCCATTTTTCTTAATAAGAAAGCACTTAAGTTAATTGCTCCATTTCAAAGACATAGTAGCTCTTTCTGGTCTGTAAGTAGCCTTTCATGCATAGCTGCTGAGGTTTGGAACACCTGCAACCCAAGCAATTTGAAAAAAAAAAAGCCATTAGTCTGCATAGAGAAAAAAAATAAAGTGCTGAAGTTCAAAATATTATCAATGATGCTGTGTTGGAGTAGCCTGAAAGATTTGGCTTTTGGTCTGTGCTTAGTGCTATCCAAAACAACATATAAAATCCTTTGTAAACCAGTTTTAAAAGTGTCTTGTTTATTCAGAAGCCCCTGTGTGCAGTGTTTGTTCTGAGGGCAAAGGCACCAGCCAACAGCTGATTTCTCCTCAGAAAGAAACATTGCCTAATGTAGATTATAGAAGCCAAAGACCAAAGGGACAAAGTGCTAAAGATAAACAGCTCAATCCCCAACTGTTCAAAGGCCTCAATAAAGCCTCTGATTTACAGATTTGGGGTGGGACTCGTTTATTCCCACCTGCGACTCTTGCGTTCTTGGCTCTGGCATGGTGAGGTGCTGGTGCTCTGTGTGACCCTCGGTGCCCTTCAGGAGTAAAACACTGGTTTTCTTATGGCCTTAGCACATCAGTTTTGTGCACATTTTCTTTGTCATAATCAAGAGCAGGAAGAAAGTACTGGGTGCTCCCATTTTACTGAGGCAGTGAAGGGAAAGAGCCCACAGAGATGGATTGGTGAATATTGAGTGGCACGAAGGTGCTCCCTGGCCTAATGGATTCAGAGGTACTCTGAATATATATATATATATATGCAAGAATTAGTCTGATTTCAATAATTTAGTTTATTGGTTAGCAGTAAAAACATAATCTGTTTTTATGCAATGATTTTATGTTTTTTCAACAATCTTTGCCAGCAGCTGGACTGGTAAATAGTAAGACTCAGAATTCAGGTGGCTCTTTTAACCATTTTGAACATTAATACAGTTCCTACCTTCCCACCCAAAGATGCAGAAGGAAAAGTATGTCTTAAAGTTTTGACTCTCCATCAACCTTTGTATTTTTGGCTCTATTTCATAATGAAATTTTGACTTGGTGGAAGTAGTTGATCTGTGAAGAGTCACGTGCACTTGGTGTGTTGGAAGGTGTTGAGATAATTTTACTGAGGAGGTGGTGGATTGGGATGGATTAGTTATGAGGACAGTGTTTTGTGTCAGCTCTCGAAGTACAGAGCAATACATCTTTTAAAGATGTTTAATAGAGTTACTGGAATGTAGGTAGGATGTCCAATTTCCAACTTCCTCTGCCTGAAGTTGATTGTTTTGGAAATACAGTGGTGTTGCCTTTAGAATGGATGCACTCACCTTATGGTCAATTAATAAGGAATATGCTCTCTTTTAGTGTCTGTATTTTTATTTTCTGTTGTGGTAATTGCTAGCTGCTAAGTAGTTAGGTAGTTCCTTTGCTATTTTTTGTTGTATTCATGCTTTAATTGTATGCAGTATATCCATTTACTGTACAATAAACTCTGAAAGAGTTTTATTGTTGGGAGGTTTGTGGAAAAGGGATTTTTGTTGTTGTTGTTGTTTTCATTATTGTTTTGTTTACAAACAGGTTTTTGTCAAAGCAGTAAGGTACAGTATTATTATTTGCAGTGGTGTTTCTATGTGCTGTGTAGGTCAGACCAGTTTTCATGAAGAGAGTTTGTTCTTCCTCTTGAAGAGAAGTATATAACTGTTGTTATATACAGCCAAGAACCCTTAAGCTTTTGCTGATGGGTTGGAACACTTCAGTGCTTGAGGATGTCAAGCCAAGCTGAGCTCTGCTTAGTGAGGCAGTTTCTAAACATGAAGTAATAAGAAATACTTCTGTCAAAAGGTCAGTGAGCACACTGGAGGAGATAAAAGCTGGGAGAAAGTGTCTTCATTTTATGCTGTCTGGGAAAATTACTCAGAGACATACAGTAAAATGTGGAAAAGCAGGAAACTGTGTTTTGCATTTATTTTGAGACATTCTTCTGCTTTGTGTGTGTCTCTTCAGTGTGTTTTTGTTGAGGTTGTTCTTTACGACAGGTGTACAAATTGTCAGGGTCGTGTGCTACAATCTTTAAGTAAAAAAAAGTAATTGAAGTCTTTTTAAAAACACTGTGTTTAAGAGAAGGACTTAAGTGAAAATATTTCATTGTATTTTTTCAGAATAAGCAAAAAGCAAAAGGGAATCTGACAGGCAAAGGAAAATACATGTCTGTGTGGTTGAGCATGCTTTGTGAATTAGTTGTTTTTCCTGCCCTTTGCTCTTTATTGACCCATGTCCAGGCACTTAATACCCTACACATCTTTAAAATGGCTGTATTTCTAGAATCACTTAGTGCAAAGGCATTGTTCCAGTTTTCCATACCCCAAATATTTAATTTTTTTTTCATGCTTACAGGTGCACAGATGTGCTGTGGGTTTTTGGAAATGGCCATTTGTTTTGTGATGAAAATAGAAAACTTTTTTTTTTTGGACACAGACTCATTTTTCTATATTGTTTTTGAGTAACATTTTAGTTTTTGGTGCATTTGCAGGCAATGGAAGGGTGGGGTATGACATCTGTAGTAGTAAACACACTGGTGGTTTATGGATGTAAATACTAAAGCTTTGTGCTTGAAAACCAAGTCTTACATATTTTGCTTCTTTTGAATACTGTGCACTTGTCTGGGATAATTTTCAAATATTGATGTGTGGTAAGCTGGGAAAATCTGTCAGTTAAAACTGTCAACTACAGTTAAAACTGTTCCTCCCAACTGAAAATGCCAAGTTTTGGTGAGGCCTGAAGTAGTTAAATCTGTATCTAGATTTAGCTCTCAATGTCCATGAGCAAAGAATGAACTTCCTTCTACTGCCACTTGAAAAACAGAGTGAGTCCCCTCAGGGCCTGAGCCCGTCTTGATCATGATTATTTACTGCCACAGTTTAGATAGAAAACTTGATAGAGGATTTCATACTCAACTTGTTTGAGCATCAGTTTGTACTCAGTACATGCAGTTTAAATACCTCAGTTGGGTTTTTGCTGCTTTTATATGAGATTTTTCATGTGTGAGTAAACATGTAGCCTTTTATCAGTCACTTCACTCAGTCAGATTAGACTATATATGTGGAATTCTTCAGAAGGTCTTATGTCAAGCATGGGTTGCCAGGTTGCTTTGCTGTAGAGCAAAAAGTTCACTGTAGCATTATATATTTAATTCTCCACTGCACCCAGTGTTTAAAATATTATCTCTGTGTTGCTGGCATTTGCTACACTCTCTCAGCTTTCATGTGGCAGTCTTCCAGATAAATATTGATTACTTGGAATTATGTTAAATGTGCTGTACATTGGGTTATGGTAAGTTAAAAACAGAGCCATGGGGGGAGTGCTTGTGTTTTGTAATATCTGACAGCTTCTTAATTCTAACAGCTTCTTTGAATTCTTAATTCAAATATATGTAATTGTTGACACTGTTCTTTTAAACCTTACTTATTATAATCCAGTTTTCTTCTTGTAAATATCTCTGACAAACTGAAGGAAAATAGAATAAAGTTACAAACATGCTTATGTTTGTATATTATTCCCCTTCCAACTCCCATATTAGTTATGTAAAGCTGCTAAGCACCCCATGAAATATAACAAGATTATCTTTTGAAACAGGTACTGGGAAGATGGAGAAGACTCTGAACAGAATTCATCCGGTTTCTGATCCAGAAGCAACCTACTTCCTACAAGTATCATGGGAAAAGGATTTAGGCAGTGGCTTTGGTATACTCCTTAGTGATGGTCAGTGCTCATGGTCTGGGACAGGTAATGATGGAAAGAGAGAAAAAATATTTTAATTTAAATTATTACTGTCTTTATTACTCTTTCTTTAACACTTTTTAAACTGTGAGCCATGGCTTGCATCACAGAGCCATTTTATGGGTGTTACCTGTCCCCTCTGATGGAGAGCGGGGTTCATGATCTAGTGGGACATGACCAGAGAACTTTCAAATCTTGTGAAAAATGAGTGTCAAAGCTAATGCTAATTAATTTAGGACATGGATATGCAATGTTTTTTCTTTTTCAAGAATATATAATTTCTTGGAGTGATACCAAAGTACCACTTATGTATCTTCTCCAGATTCTTGAGCAAATGGTGCAAGTTCCATTTGCAAATTAAGAGTTCATGAAGTATTTAGTTGAAGATGTTTATGAAATATTTTCATAAAATCTTAATAATTAAAAGTAATTATATTTGGCACTGAGGTGAATTTTGGCGAAGGAGAAGGGGCAATAAGTTATTAATGAATCAAATAAAAAATAGCCTGTAGGATTTCTTTTTCCTCCACTCAGAAACCTGAATAAGAGGATGGGTCTCTGCACAGAAGAATGCTTTTCTCATTAACACCTAAAATAAAAAGGAAAGATTTGTGTGTTCCTTGAGAAATGTGTCAAATACTTAATCAAAAGCCCTTCTTTCAGTGGCAAAAGTATTTCAAGGGCAGGAAAGAATTATATATTTTACAACATATTCTAGGCAAAAATATTTTCTGGACTCTATATCTGAATTATAAAAGTATGTATCTGTGTAGTTGTTTCCTTCCTTCTTCTTGCCCAGTGGGTGTTGTTTCTGCCCAGCTTCTCGTACATAAGTCAAGCCTTCATACTTTCATATGGGTCTGGGATAGATTTTTATATATACAGAGACTTAGTTATATATAGATAGATAGATAGATGTATATGTGTCTACATACAAATTAAATCTGCTCTTTCATGTTCCTTTTAACATTTCACACACACACCATTGATCAAGAGTTCCTACATAAGAAAAATACATATATTTCCAATCCTGATTCCCTGTAGACGGGTAAGAAAGATTTTTCTTTCTTAGTTTGAAAATAATGGAGTTATACTGAGTATTTTGAAAATAACAAGAAGGGTATTAACACTGATAAATACTTAAGTAACTGAGCATACTAATTTTTCCGTTTAAAAGATCTTCTCATTGCTCTTATGTGACTTTAAAATTCTCAGTTTAAATTCACAGAAAGCCAGTTATTATTTTTCTAAGTGAAAGCTATGTCCCTATAACTGGGACCATATAGAAAGAATGCGTAGACACAGTTCTCATTTTGTTGACTTCCTGCATCTGGCAGAATGGCTAGATAATCCGTTTCCTGAAACAGAGGGCCAGTGAAAGCAGGATGACCTCACTCTATTAGGAAAAAAAGAGACCCGCAACAGTTTAGCTAGAGCTCTGGGTAGTCACCTAACAGAGAGTGCTTCTGCTTCTTCTGTAAGAATCTGATCAATTTCTAAGGAATTCTTACTGTGTTTGTAGTCCTTTGAATAATTTCATTTGTAGTCCCTTGAATAGTTTCATTAGATGTTGATGTGTTTGTGCAAGAGCCTTTCCTACCTCACAGATCTGTGTTTTTGTACACCCAGCATTGTTTTTGGTCACTTTTTAAAATTATTACATCATGTTTGAGGCTACTTAGGTTCTAAATTGGGAGGAGGGAAAGCAATGGTCAGAATATTCTTGTTGTGGGAAATCCCTTCTTGGTTTCTCAAGCTGATTATTTTGCTTGGCAAGACCTACCAGGAAGTGAGTGAGAGTTGCTGATGGAGTTGTCTTTTATGGGTTTTTTTGTATTTAATGTGATGATGAAAAGTGTTAGGAGTTCTATTTAAGGTGAGGGGAAGAAAAAGTAAATGTTGGAAGCACAAAAATATGCAACATAAGATAATGTATAAGCTTGGTATTGGGTTAAAGGATTGCAGCCCTATGGATTTATTCATTTCATGTTTCTCTAGTGATTGATCAGTTCTGCTGGTCTTATAAGATAAAGGAACATGCAGCACTGTACAGGCACCACAGGGAACCCGCCCCCCACAGTGCTCTATTGTTTTTATAACTTCCTTATTTTCATGAAAAGTGTATATAAATTATTCTCAGTGTTGAAATCACTATTCTAGACAAACACTTGTTTTTGCAAGTACTTCAAACTTACTTTTTTCTGCCCCTCTTTGCCTCATAAAAATGTTTTTGTTCTTGCTATATGTGTGGACTGTTAGCTCTGCAAGATGAGTGTAGCCCAAATTGTTCCTTGAGTTGTGTGTTTAGCTTTTTTCCTGACAGTAGTTTCACTGTATCATGCTATATGTGAAAAATAGAAGTGCTGCTTTCAGTTTTGGAAAAAAAATCAAGATACAACTGGCAATTGTTGAAGTCCTAAGCCTTTCTGATAACATTTATTTCATGCTTAAAGTAAGTTTTAAAAATCTTGGAAAATACTGATTGTGAGGTTATTTTGTTTGTCATTTATTCTAATGGATGTTCCACAGCACTCCTATATCCTTTATTCTGTTTTACTTACGTTTACTTTACGTTTCTGCATTTTCTGACATCTGCTGAATGTTTGTGTTGTTGTAGATTTGGTAAAATGCTGTGTATCCTGCCTTGTCCTTTTACTTTATGTTAGGCTTGTATGAGTTTTACAGGTTTCTTCTTGTATCTTAAAAGAAGAGAAAAGCAGAAAATACTCATTTTTAAGCATTATCTCTTAAGGATAATATGGAAAACTTTGTGACAGACTTCAGACTGCCAGAGGCCTGTTATTGCACATCTTATGTGACAGAAGCTGACTTACTTGTATTTATTGAGTGCATTTCCATTCTTTCTTTCTTTTTTTTTTCTTTTCCTGTTTTCTTTTTACTTCTTATAAGTCTAAAGCAGTTTGGTTCTGTTGCAGGGTAATGGTTCTCAGGGGATATTTTTAAGGGCTGGAAGAAATCTCTCTCCTATCTCTGTGGAGGTTAAGGGGATTGATCTGATCAACTGGAGTCTGGTCAGCCAGAGGGTGTTGGAGGAAAAGCCGTAGAAACCACTTCGAAAAATACTAAGAATAAGATAGTGAGGGGTCAGTGTGAATTTATAAAGGTGAAATTATACCTGACTCATCCAGTAACCTCCTCTGAAATTAACAGCTTGTTGCATGAGGTGAAGGCAGGGTATGTTGTTTATTTTGGCTTTATCTGGCAAGGGTTTCAGTGCTGGGCCCTCTAAAGTCCTCACAAACTGGTGAAAATAAGCTAAAATTCCTGCAGGTGCAGAATTAATCCAGAAATCCTGAAGTGTGTGAGGCTATAACTATTTTTAGCAGATAATCATGCATTTGTCCCTTTGCTGTATTTTTATATGATGAATTGATTTGATACATACTGCTCGGCAATATGAGTATAGCTACTGTGTCAAGAAGACTGGAGAAAAATGAGGCAATTTGGAGAGGCTCATGTTTGATTGAAATGCTCTTCTATTTCTATCAGTGTGATTTCAATACGTGTCCAGACTTTACGTCTTGGTATGGAACTATTTTTAAAGGCATTTGTATAGAGAAGACATTCAGCTATTAGTAGGGCTTTTGAGTGGGATACTTGCAGTTCTGCGAAGGATGTATATTTTTGGGTTTTGGGTTGGTTTTTGGTGGTTTTGTTTGCTTTTTTGTTTTGGTTTGTGTGGGTTTTTTTTTCTTTTCTTTTTAAGGCTGTCACAAAGTAATGTCCTTTACTCTCTTAAATGCTGGGCAAATGCTAGAAGGATCTAAGAGCAAGGAGGAGTAAATGACAATCCAGAGCAGTCTTCCTCAGAAGATTGTTGGGAAGAAAAGGAAACAATCTAAAATACTATATTGGTAGGCTGCACATCAAAGCCTGCATTACAATATACAGATTTTCTCTTTAATTTGCTTATATCTATCTGTCTTTGGTGAATGGTTGGTGTTTTTCAGATCGACTTTAGACAAGCAGAATTGAGGACAAGTAGCAATAAACCATTTTCAGACAGGAAAAAAAGGGACACCTATGAAAAACACAGTATTCCTGCCGCATTTCCATTAGTGGAAATGGCACATTGGTACACTATTGTATGCCAAGAAAAGAATAGTTTCCTAATATTTCAGAGAATCATAAAATGGCTTGGGTTGGAAAGGACCTTAAAGACAATCTAGTCAGTATGTGTCTGTATGTACATATAAATATATATATTGTGATATGCATAATATATATGAGATATACATGTTCACACACACATGAGTATTTATTCCTCACATGTGTCTTTCTGATAGTGTCTGAAGCAGAAATTTCCAGGGAGGCTGCTGACATGGAAATGAACAAGGAAAAGTATGTGGAAGAGCTGAAGAAAGCACTGGTGACTGGAGAGGAGTCAGCTGGCAAATACAACTTTGTGATTTCAAGAGATCAAGAAAATATGGTGTGTCAGTTCTCCTATGAAAGAAGTCTGAAAGATGGCTCTGTAAGTAGTTAAATGTTCAAATTTGACTGTCAAACTATGGGAAGGATCTTCTTATAATCTGTATCTGTAGACACTTATTGGTTATTTGAGTGGTTTAGTGTTAAAACTTATATGAGGAAGAAGCTAATTTAAGGTAATCATGCTAGTTTGTGCTCTTTTCTTTATTGTACTTTATTAGATAAGTTTTTCCTTGTGCAACATAGGAAATTTCAGCCCAATTTGGCTATTGAGATCCCAAAGATTAAGTGATGCAAATCTTCCAGTCTGCATTATCAATATTTCTGGCCATATTGACTCTAAACCACTTTTTGGCACTTCTTGTGAGTTGTTTGTGAGTGCTGTTCACAGAGTCTAGGTCGGGATTGTGAGTGTAAGACCAGATTGTACTTAGGAAATGAAAGCAGTAAGTTTAAGAATATTGTTTTTCTTGTCTATGTCACACATAATATATTCTAAATAGAAGACAGATTAAATACATACTGTATTTTTATTAAGCAAAAGTATCTTCGTGTATGTGGGCTGACATAATGCACATTTCCATCTATTAAGGCTTATGAGAAATTTAATTCGTATGAAAACATCTGCATGTCAAGAAACTGAAAATGGAAAGAGCTCTGATTGTTATGTATGCTTTTAGGTTTGGGTGTCAAAAGAGTGTTTCTAGGAAAGATGTCATTTCTTGGGTGAAAGTTGTTTAGCTCATGTACTAAACAAATGCCTACAAATAAAATTGCCAAAGCAATTATATAAAAAAATATTATAGTAATAAGTAATAAGTAATAGAATTAAAGAATAGAAATAGCTTTCAGGTGAGTAGTAAAATATGTTTCCAACATTTTGCAAATTCTCTGTGAAAGTATTCGTGATTGGTCTCTTTCAGCATCACATTAGGAAATTAATCTTTCAGGGCTCTGTACCTCCTGAGGGCTGATATTCACCTAAATGTACATTTACTTCAGAGGATATGTAGACAAACTGCTCTGCAGCTTAAGCAGGACTTAAATTCCATGTTTGTCTTCCATCAGTACTTGTTTTGTCTCTACATCTTCTATTTAGTCATTATGAATATTTTCTCCTTCTCTTTTCATATGTAATAAACAAATTATAACCTTCCCGATCTTGTGGAGGGCTTTGCAGGGCAAGGGTGAGAAAATTCTATCAAACTATCAGGAATAAATAGGAGATTAATATTCTTTAATATAATTTAGAATTTATTATTTATTATTAAAATTCTATTTTATATTTAAAATTAATTTTAATTTAATTGTAATTATAAATTATTTTTGTCATTTGATATAAAACAACAGGAGAGATAACAGAAAAACTTGCATGAAGATGTGGTTGGTTGTGTAAAATGATGTCTTGAGTTTTATAAATTCCAGTTCTAGCTGTGCCTCAGGCTGATGCAGCTGTGCCTTAAAAGTTATGCCTTTAAAAATGGGGGGGTGCTTGTGGACATTCGGATGTGTTTTGTGGAAATCGGGTTGTGTTTTGTGAACATTGGGACTGTTTCATGATTTATCTTCCTCTTGACAGGTGGCTTTGCTGGGGGGCCCTGGGCGCTGTGCCCTCAGGAGCTGTTTTCGGGGTGGTGAGGGCACAGTGTCGGCTGTCGGAGTGACATTAAAATAACAATGGTCTCGGTATATACAGTGGGAATTGTGTGTCGAGGCAGCTGCGGCGAGAAAGGGCCACACACACAGAGGCCTCAGCGAGGGGCCATTGAGGCTGGTCCAGCTCAACTGCTGCCACCTAAACAAACACCACCACAGAGTCAGTGATTTAGCGCTTGATCTAAGTAGGTGACCACTTGGAAGTAAATCTTTCCAAGTACTTTAGCGAGTCACTCCACATATAATAAATAATGGAAATCTGGCAAGCTTTTTTTTTTTTTTTTGAAGTCTGGCAATTAAATAGACTAAATAGCCTTTTATAAACAATTATTTGAGTGCTGGCGGTGTCTTTTTTTACAGTGATGTGACAGGCTCTGGGGCTTTTTTTCTTGTCTTTTGCAGAAGTTTGTAAACAGGGAGGATAAGCGCTTAACAAATTCCACCTTAGATGCAGTACTGTTGCTAATTAGGATGATGGAAGAGATGGTGTTATTTGTTTCTCCCATTTCCTGTGGCTACTTTTCTCTTTGTCAGTCCTGTGAGTTCATTGTGAGTTTACTATAAGTTTAACAATAGCTGAAAAAGCTTCTAACCAAAACTTCTTGCAGCACTCTGAATAAGAGGAGTAGAATGGGTAGGGCACTTTAACACTGTCCAAACTGTCTTGGTTCAAGGTTTGGAGAGTTTCTTTGCTCCCGACCTCTGAGGATATGTTGTTTGGTTAACAAAGGTCACTGAGAGTTCAGCTTATTTCCCAGGCAATTGGACAAACTGCTCAGCTGAGAAGACAGAAAGATGAAATGATTAATCCTTAGGTCAGTGTAAAAGTAATGGTTCTTCTGTATCACTTATACCTGTGTACCTCAGGATTTGCGAATGGACACTTGGATAACTTTCTGGAAGCCCAGTTTAGAAATAGCTTGCTACTAATTGGGATTATATAATAAAAACATTAAGTGTTATCTTTTTCATAATCTCAGACTTCTAAGTGCTACATGATTTTTCCTATCTTGCCTCGTGTACTTTTATGTCTTGCAGCTACACTTGAAATGCTTCTGAGTAAGAAAAACCTTTTCTGAGAAAATTTATATCCCACCTTCCCCTCATATTAGTATACAAATTTGAAAAAAATCCTGGTGAATTAAGTGATTAATTTCCCTTACTTCGTTATTTGACTGTCCAGGTATTTGATTGCTGCTTCTGATAAGCAATGGTTTGGAGAAATAAATTTAAAATAAATGCACTCAAAACTGAGGAATTGTTGAAAAAAGGAAGAATAAAACACTGCAATGAATAAATACTTCAGCTTCTCTCTGCTTGTTAAGATCTGTATATTTCAGATACTGGAACTATCCAGTTGAACAAAAATGATTATGTAGTTGTTGTAAGGCCTCATATAAATGACATTATAAAGGGTATTTTCTAATTTCACAAGTGCAATGACAGTCTAAATATGTTAAAAGTATCCATAAAGTGTTCATAAAATAACAGATTTTGATAGTACAGGAAAAATTGTCAGTTGTCCTTTCTCCCTCATGGTGTTGTATTGGCTCTTCTCCTTTCCTCTTGATTCCTTCAGATTTTCCCTTCTTGGCACACCCACTGTGCATTCCAAATCAAGACTTACTTTCACTTTTACAACTGAATGCAAATGCTTTCCTTTTATGAGGAAAATCTTTAAATCATGGCATATTGACAAGCCTTAGCTTCCCAAACAAAGATCACAGAGGACACTAGATGCTCTGGAAAAGAGATTACTGTGTGTGGGCTTTAAAACTTCACTACAAGACTCTACTCCTGTATTTTCTGTAAGGGTGAACAGCAGTCAGAACCTGAAGAGGAACAAGAATCCCACCAATGTTTCTCTTCAGAAACTCTTTACAGCTCCAGAAGAAGCATAGAGGTCTACCTGCAAAGGCACAGGAAAACTCTCAAACTCAGGATAGTAGTGTTTTGTTAACTTTTACATTCACTAAAATAGAACCTTTAGTGGTCTAAAATATCAAATGCATGTGTTTTAAACCTTCTTTGTAAATGGATTTACTGAACTATCATGAGGACAAAGCCTAAGTGTCTTTGATTTGAGATTTAAAGTTTGAAGCCATATTGCAAATATATTTGAAAATTTTTGGTGATTCAAATATTCATTTAGAGTTGTTCTAAAATGTATTAGTATCACTGGAAAAATATTTTGGCAGGAAGGTTCTCTTCATCCAAATCATGAATATGGTTCTTCTGCAGAAATATGTTTCCCAGAGAGATAGAAACAGTGTACAGTTTCAAGAGCAAGTTTCTGGATAGTATCACGCCATGGAAAAGCTCGTACATAGAAAATGATTTGTTTGGGTTTTTTTATCTTTTTATTTCTCTCAGATGCCTCTGTAAATAATGTCTGATATTTAATTTAAAATTTAGTGGTAATTCCTTTGTTGGCTACAAAATGTAACCGGTACTAGTTTGGGGGTTTTGGATTTTTGGAATTCAAATCCTTGTCTTTCTGTGTGCTTTTTCTCTGACAAATCTAAGTTTTTGGTGGTTTTTTTTTTTTTTTTTGTTTTTTTTTTTTGTTTGTTTTTTTTTTTTAAAGCTTTGAGGTACAACTTTTTTTCTGTTCACACAAGCACATTTTCTTCTCAATGTGTGAGTAATACCTGCATGTCATTAATATAACTCAAATATGCAAGCATATGCTAATTTGTGGTAACAGAACATTGCCAATAATTTTAGGAGCTGCAGAGGTATCAACAAGTGGAATTCGGAAGCAGTCATGTGTTTTCATACTAGTTCTTTATGCACTTTGTTGATTGCTGTACATCTCACGAAAGAATAGATGTATTTCCATCACTTCACACTGATCTCATGGTTGTTTTAGCTGTTCAGTTTTAGCTAGAATGAGAACTCATTATTCTATATAGCTAGCCCATCCCAGAAATCTTGTATAGATGAATTTTGCTATTTATTTGGAATAAACCTGACCGTACTCTCTAACTCTAGCCTGAATCTATATGTTCTTCCCCTCTGAGCTGAGTGACTATCAGGAGATTAAAAAAAAAAAAAGAATTTATCTAATGTAGCTTTTAGAAACTAACCTGAGCTATTGATTAGCAAGTGAAGGTTCTAGTCTAGATGAAAGGTCTAAGCTTTGAGGTAATGTGGTGAAGATATATAGTTAGAGAAAAAGTGGTGAACTTATCTAACCTTTACAAGCACTATTTTACTTAGAATTTAAAATACTGGTTAAGCTAAACAAAAATGCTGTTGAATAGCCATATGTATCATGACAGTGTGTAGGGTGTGTCTTCTTTTAAATAACCCAGGACAGCTGATAATTTTTATTTTTACTTTTGGTGTTTTTGGTTTGGTTTGGGTTTTGGTTCTTTCCCCTCTTTCCTGCACCCCTCCCCCCACCCAGTAATTCAAAATAGAAGAATCTACTATGATTTTTTATTTTTCTGGGCTCACAAAGGAATTAAAACAGTGAAGTTTTGTGACCTGCTTTGAGGTGATTTTCCTGAATCAGCCATTCACCACTGCAATTTTTGGTTTTCTGAGTGTTACTGATGTTGTACACTGAAATACATTAAGCAATGTAGTTTTAATCTGATTAAGTACTAGTGAGATATTTTGTAGGACGTAGGTTGAAACTGAGTGTCAATCAAGAGTGTAAATACTAGTGAAGAGCAATCAGAAGTATTTTTAATGGGGTATTTCACATTTACACAGGTGTAATGGCATGTCAGCAAAAAAATTAAGTAGATACATGTATGGCTTTTTTAGGGTTATTTGTGAAGAAAATTTGTGTATACTTTTGAGATCTGTTTGTGTCAGTATTTTTTATATTTAAGAATTATGTTATAATATATGGTATTTATTTTGTCTTTATACAATGAACGAGTTGTGTTTCTGAGACCAGCTGAAGGTTGTTAGCTGTGAGGGGGGGGAAGCCCCCCCATGTTTTTATGGACTGTAAATAACTAATGTGAGTCCTCTCTTGTTCAAGAGAGCTGAGAAATAATAATCTTACACTTGCGTATGTGTATTAGCTTGAACAGTGTGTAAACTACATAACTAAGATGTTTTGTTTTCAAGAGTCTTTGCAGGCCATGGATGAATAGCTCAAGACATTTGAGAAAGGGATAGTTTAATAGGGGTGTTGTGTGGACATGTGGTAACAGAGGTGCTGTGATAACCAGCGGGAGGGGTGTGATATTCATATTATCTACCTGACTTAATTATAGTTTAAAAATCCTTATTTCAGTGATGTAATCTGGGGATAAAACCATCATGATTGCAAAAAGAACACTCTTTCTCTGAAAAATCAGTATTCATGTCCACCTTTAATAACATCTATCAATGCAGAAAGGTACAGAGAACCAGCCTGTGCTCTAAAAGGGTATTGATGGAGGGCACCCAGGACTGGGCAGGACCTGTGTTAGCTCTTAGGCAGGCTACACTTTGATTTTTATATGTCAGAACAGATTCAGAGGGCATAATAAATGGTTTTGTGTGTATTTTTGTGTAATACTAGTGCACTGGTTTTGATAGAATAGTGGGGTGAACGCTTTGGCTCAACAGCTTTCACAAGATTCTCGTACATGACAGTACGAGTGTGGTCCTTGAGGATTTTGTAAATCCCATTTTTCTAAAGCAACTATTTTCTTTGTGGCTAAAATGCCAAGATTTTAAGTTACATGGTATTTACCACAAGGTAAGACTGAGACCATTCACAGTCACAAAGAATCTTGATTTGTGGAAAATAATTGTCACAGATGCTAGTCTTACTTTCTTAGCATTGTATTTTTTCAGTCAGTGTGGTGGATCTCTGTAGGGTCTGATAACAAGTGGGTACTATTCCACCCAGAAATGTAAACACAAAGGCAAAGGTGGCAAATACTTGACTCATTTTGTGTTTAACTTCTGTTGGACAACCTAATGTCAAAAACTGACACTGTAACAACTTTTTTTTATACTTTTATTACCAGCTGGTTTTAAGACTTGTGGCTAGGAGTTATTGTATTCCCAGGTTTTGCCTATCCTAGCCAAGCGGTGTGGTTTGTCTCAAGTTTGTCAGACAGTACTTACAGAACATGAATGCAGTGGTTTCTGTCTGGTCTGCTGCCAGAGCTGCATGTGTTCATCAAATATTGTTTAGTCACTGCAGCATATTTATGCCATCTGCAAATCCATGTACTCCCCTTCCTGGACAATAGTCTTTAATCAAGGCCACTATTATGGAAAGGCTGGGAAGAGCAGTGTACATAATCAGTAGGATGACAAAATTAGAATTACATATATATTGTTCCTAACTGTATCATGTCGCACTCAGGGTAACAAGCCTCCAGAGGGTACCACATCTCTGGAACTAGTACCTTTATCCATAATCTCTCTTACTTCTGTGTATATTATTCAGAGTCTGAGTTGTTTAAAGAGCTTCATGGTAATAATAACAAATCAAGAGTCATCATGGAGAATTGTAAGCCTATAGGAATTGCCTGGTATCTTTTATTTGTTAGGAAACTCCATTTTTCCAGGTCTGTCTAAACAGAAACATCCACAAATCCATTTCACATCTGTTGTACTCCTTTCTTCATATTATGAAAGCTTGAGCTTTTTGTTCCACATATTGATTTTTTTTGAACAATTTCTTCATTGTGTATAAAGCTCCACTAACTTTTTGCTGGTTCTTTTTTGCCTACTAAAAGAACATGTGGAAAATGCAGATATATTTGAGATGATGTTAGTTCCCTTGGTAAAAGCCAGGAGCTGAAGTGTCTCAGGTAGTATTCTAAAAATGTGTGCATTCAGAGATGATATTCATGATGTATCTATGATATGCATGATACATGTATATATATACATATATATCATAGGTGTTGTCATAGATATTCATGAATATACAGTCAGTCACACTCAATCTTATCTTCTGCATTTATCATAGATAATAGAATGGTTAGGGTTGGAAGGGACCTCAAAGACCACTAGTGTGTTTCTGTTAATTTTCCAGTAAATTTTTAATGCCGATTAAAGGAGTTAACAACATGTCTTATTAGACAAACAAGTTGGTCTTTTGCTGTGGGTTTGCTTGTGGGATTTTTCCTATTAAAGTCAGTAGCAGGGTGGGAGGAAATGTCTCTTTTCAGTTTTTCTGGTAGTTCTGTAGTGCTTGATAAAGCTGTGCTGGTTAATCCAAATATCTTTAGAGCTGATTGAGACAACCACCCTGGACCTTTCTGCCTTTTAAAACTTTTTCGGCCTTTTAGACTTTCTTTAGCAGCTGTTTTTTAACTTTCCTTTTTTTTTTTTTTTTTAATTGCAATTTTAAGGCTTTAGACTAGTCAAAATCCAGCTGTCTAATGGTGGATTAATCCAGACATGTACTCAGGGTTGTTAATACTGCTCCTGCAGGACCTATTAACTTTCATATGTTAAAATGTTGTTATCCTGTCATTTTTAAGTGGAGATTCTCTGTGTGAGTGCACAGCTAATTCATAGCTAAATAGATGACATGTGTATTATGTGCTTTCTGTTTCTTATTTTGTTTCTTATATAACATTATTAATTAAAATTAATACTATCTTTATAATTATGTTAATGAATATAAATGTTTATATTTATCACAGATGACATCCTTGGTTTTGATTCATCTCAGAACTTTATGAAGCTGTGGGCGCAATCAAATGTTTATCAGTTAACAGTTAGTAGTCATTTTGGGACTTTAGTTAATTAGTTTTTAGTTCTCTGTTTACATGAAGAAACACGTATATTTCATGGTGTATGAGTGACTTGTCAGGTTGTGTGAGAATTACTAAAATGTGTAGTTTGTATACTTGGGCGTGGAAAATGATGTCATTCAACAAATGGCAGCTACTTTAATTAAAAAAAAAAAAAATTAAAAAAAGCCCCTAGATGTTAGGTCACATGCTTTAAGAAATTAACATTGATTCCACAACTGAGGATTGTTTTCCTTTCATCTGCAGCTTTAAGCTTGATCTGGATCATGATGTTGGAAAGAAATACATTTCTATATGGTAAAGAATAATGTTTAAAATTACTTGTTGAAAAATTCCTATGGGTTTCTCCATAAAACTGTTAATGTTTTAGTAGTTTGGTGGGTGACATAAAACCTCTGTGCCTTATTGTTAGAAGAGAAAACGACTGTCAAGAGGAAGCAGACTGTATCGTAGACACACTGAGAAAGTGGCACAACTTATTAGTTACATGATGGAAAATTCAGGTTTACCAGGCTACACTGAGCTCTATGTAGACTTAATTCAGGATGGTAGCAACATGCATTGGTTTTGAGAAGCAAATATGTACTTTGCTCTAAGGCTAAAATAGCAACTAGGGAAAAAATATTCTGAAATTCTGATTTATTTTTTTTTTAAAGAATTGAGATATGTTGTGGGAAATATAGGGCAGATTGTAGGAAAGTGGTTTTTTTACCTCTTTCTTAGAATTCAGAACAATGAATTTATAGTCTAAAGGTAACATTTATGTGGTGACAGTCTGTGATGGATGGTCGAATCCATAATGAATGTTGGGTAATTATTGTTTTCAAAGTACTGTGCAACACAAGAGGGAGACTTTATTTGTTTTTAGAGCTTTTGGGTAGTACTATAAACCAGCTTATTGCTGACAGATAACATAAATTGGCTGTTGCTGACACCCAAGCTACAGATTGATGGTAGTTTAGAAAGTAATCCTATCTCTTATATTAACACAGCAATGATAGTATTAGTTGAAATGCTTGGGTATTTCTACAGAAATGAGACTGAAAACTTGCAGAAGTTGTAACTAAGTTTTGAAAAGTTACATTTAACCTCTTAAACAGTTTTCGTGGCCTTTTTTTTGAAGGAACATACTCTTTGAGAAGTGAACATACATTTTTACTTTGTAAAACAGGTGCTAATAAAACCTGAAGTTGTAACTAAGACGTGACTGAGCCAATAGTGTTGGTTTGGGTTTTTTTTTCAATAATTAAGAATTTTCCAAGTGAGGTGAGAGGGAATTCTTGGTTTGCCCTGAAGTTGGGCCTTTAAGTTGGGAAATCATTCTGTTACAGGTCCCAACCAGTCTCTTCAGTGGAGAAAAGTGAGTATTTGTGGCCATGGGCTAAGGAGGGTTGTTTAGGAGATAGGATCTGGTTTCCCTCAGTGTTTGTTTTCAAGGATTATCTTTTGGTCAGTTGCAGATGCGCAGCTGCCTCACAGATCCTAAATTTTCCATTCATTATCAACTTGACACCTATGGAAGATAGGCAAGATCTTGAGTTTCCATCATGTCTTTCCCATGGACATGGAAACTAATTTTAGAACACTTGGTAGATTAACCATTCAACAGATTGCTTCTGAACATTTTGTGTCATGTGACAGTATTGTTTTATTTTACTTCATGCACTGTTGTAATTGGTATATGGTAGAGATAGCAGCAGTTGCAGGCAATGGAGTAGACATTAAATAGTTTTATAATAGTGCTGTTGTTGGTATTTCACTTTGCACGCTCTTGTCTACAAATAAAGTGTCTTTTTGCTGAAAGTTCCACTGGGAATAACACTGTTAGAGTGCTGGTTTTTTCCTGAAATCAGTCTTCTCTACATGGTGAGTTAAAACTGACCTACCTGCCTGTTGTCCTCCTACTCAGGGAGACTCTGTGAACACAATTCTCTCTGAAAAATTTCAGTCTGTCTTTTTTTGTTAATTGTTTTACTTATTCCAAATGTTAAATGAGAAAGTTCACACTGGTGAGAGAGAGACAGAGTGTTGTGCAGTAGTTAACTTAGCAGAAGAACAAATAGCCAAGAAAAAGAACCTGGAACTGTTAACTTATGTGTCAAACACAATTACATGTGAATTTAGTTTTCAGAAATACTATTTATTGTTCAATCCATTAGTTGCATCCTATTGAAACAAACAATCAGATGGAGCTAAAGTAGCAGCTTTTCAGTTTGAAGCCTCTAAATTTCAATGATTTCAGCTATGTGGTGTCCTCATCAGCTGAAAATTATGTCTCAATGCAGCTCAGAAGTCTCATTTGTTGAAAGGAGAAGTGCAAAATATCAAGGGAGGGCTTGGTTCTCATATTTGTGCTAAGCCTTAAAAACTGGCTACTAGGTCATCCAATTTATGTCTCAATAGGTTGGGATTTATACAGCAATCATTCTTTACTGTGGCTTCACAGTGACTCAGCCCAGGCAGATTTCCATCCCCTTTTCCACCCCACTCCCCTCGATTAGTCATATGCAATTTAGCAGTGTTAGAGAAGCTGTTTCTTGGCTCTCTGCACACATATCAAAAGACAAAAGGACTTAATTCACGTATAACATGCAGCTTGGGGACTTGAGTCTGTACAGAATGGAAAGCCAGTTTCTTTCCTTAGAAAAAAAAAGTCACTGTGATAAAATTAGTGTCCTGATTTGTAAGGAAAAACTTAATTACATTTTTGCACTAGCCTCTGTTAGCACAAAAAATCAGTTAAAAAAAATAAATCTCAAAGCTGATTCTGTCTCTCATGATTCATTCATAATGTTCATATCTTTTGCATTGTTTTCACGTTTTAATTTTCTGTCATCTTGCTTTTTTAGGTTCCTTTCTTGAAGTTTATTTTTTAGCATAGCTATAGAATGATCAAACTGAAAATTAAAACAGCTGAAACACCAACTTGTGCATGTTGCACATTGGAATTACACGAGTACATTACAAGCAAAGAATTTCCATGACTTCCCTTCAGTATCACAGTTTCAGCTGCTCATATGGCATCCATCTGTGGACTTTTGGCAGCAGGCTTGTCTGCTGCATGGGAGTTTTTGGGGTTTAGAGCTAACCTTATATGTGTTTTCCCATCTCTCCAGAAGTTAAGAAACTTTTTTTTACATGGCTGCCATGAAATGAGCTATTAAAATATTACAGAAGCAAGGGGTTAAGTTAATAATGCTACAGATTAATAATTTGATTTTTTTTTTTAGCAAAGCCAATATATTTGATTTTTTTTCTTTAGCTGTGTGTTCTGTGTGTGTAGATTATGGTGGATTTCCTATATGCAGATATAAAGTGTGATTAATCCTTGTTTGTTAATCTGATTTATATCTTGCCTTGCTTTTAGAAAAGTAGTAAAGACTATACAGATGGTTGAATCAAGTACATAGATATATATCAACAAGATTTAAAACATTTAAGGGATCAAAAGTCTCATTGTTTCTTACTTAAGAAAGCATGTTTAAATGAGGCTTTTTCTGCTTAAGTGGGAATGTAAAAATACAAAAGACTAGATAGAAGAAAAGTGTGTTTACAAAAAATAGTCACAATAAGAGTAATATAAAGAAAAAAACCCTGCAACTCATAAAATTACAAGCAGAAATGTTTTTTTGAAAAAAAAATTCTGTGAGTTATGCTAGGCTTATGTTCTTGTTAGGCTTATTGTGTTTCTGTTACTGAATAATGCTTAAAAAAATGTTGCCATCACTTAAGAGCAGACCAATATGTTCCATTAGTATTTCTCCTCTGAATCTGAAAAGCAAAAATATTTGTGTGTCACAAAGACAATCCATTAGTTACTAAGGAAGATATTACATAGATGAGCACATTTAAATCATAGTCCTCCTCCAATAAATGGTGTCCAAGAGAGCAAAAAGAATTGGCTGATCTGATTCCTGGCTTGCTCAAGTCTGGTTTTAATGCTAAATCTTTGGAAAGTTATGGAAGACTTGAAAGTGTGCTACTGTTCTGTCAGCAGGCAGTGGGTATCCTATCCGACTTTTTCATGTTGAAATCTGAAGCTGCCTGTGCTGTAGTCAGTCTGGAATTAAAGTAAAAGGCAAATCTGCTAAAATACTAAGGATATTACTAAGCATACTAAATACAGAATGAGACTGTAATTCTGGCTCATAAATTTCCTTCATAAAAAACCCCCCTCCATCTCAGAATGTCTTAGAAGAGGATCAAGCTTTACATTCCTATAGTTACTCATTTCCAAAGAAAAGAAAGTCAAGATCAATTGGACTGACCTAAAAATGGGGAGAAAAAGGATTGTTCATGAAATGTATGGATGAAGAATATTGTAGCAGATTTTTTTTGAAGCAGCATATCAAGAATTTTCCATATTTTACATGAAAGCTGGATTTAATTATTTCCCAATAAATGTCTGAGGATTTAAGATGCAGCGAAATAAGTAATGGCTGTGGTTCTTATATTTGTACTGTTATTCAACTAAGATAAGTATTGTACATATTTCATGACTACTGTAGATAGAAAGTCCCCGGGTAGGTTTGCCCATGAAATCTGAAGACATCCCGGCAGACTGTGTGTTCATAAGGTGTCACTATTGTATTTTAATGTCTTCAGAGAATAAAGTGTCAATGAATTCTGATAGTATTTTTAAATATATTATTCTTTGTGTTTAACCTTTGAAACTTACAAGAATCTTTCAAGCAAGTTCCAAGTTTTTCATTCCCTCTTCCTTTTGGTGAATTAGATAAGGCAGAATGAAATCAAGGAATGAAAGTTGTCAGAAACCAAAGATTTTCAGAAGTGCAGGGCAGTTGTATGGCTCTTGATTCATAGATCAGTTTTAAGGCTTACCATCTGTGTAGTGAAGAAAAGTGGTATCACTGTCATGGAGAGCAAGTATGTGAGTGCCTTCCATGGGTGGTGAGGAAACTTGGCAGTTTCTTGATTTTATAGCAAAAGCAACTTGAATGATGTGATCTCTTCAAAACAAGTGAGCAACTTTAGAATTCAGCAGAAAAACTTGTTCAAAACTGGAGACCTATTTTAAAGTTTCTTTAGAGGAGTCCTGTTGAAAGGGCTTGAGGAGAATTTGGGCTTGGTTTTTGCTAAGCAAGTCTCCATCTTGGAGAGATTTGAACAAAGGGCAAAACTTAGAAATTGGATGTTAAATGGATATATATGTTTTCTGGCTTGGTGAATTTTGCATGCTTTTTGGCACTTGGAAAAGCAAATGATTGTTTTCTCCCAATAAACTTTTTGGTGGTGGCAGTTCTGTGAATGAATAGAGTTAGTTGTGTGGTTGTAAAATTGTGTAAAACACTGTTTTCTTCCTGAAGTGGTTTGTGTGCAAGTTGGAGATGCAAGTGAGAAAAGGAGGACATAAAGCAGGAAACTTCTTGGTGAGATACATACATTAGTGAGATAAACTGACATGAGGTCACCAGCCTCCCTGGGGGAAGAAGGGGAGAAGGACTAGGTTAAGCTGGGCAGTACAATCTCTTCATTAAGGCAGAGCAGCTGTAGTTTGACATTTTGGTGCTTTAAAACCAGGATTGGCTGAATTTCATTTTAGATCCTTTTGGGTTTTGTGTGTTCAGAGTCCTACATCCTCCTTGACCTGAAACCATCAGATCATGTACAGTATAAGGCTGAGAAAATAGTGCCTCTAACAAATACGCTCTCTATGTAACGTTCAAAACAAACAGGCAGTGTATTGCTCTGGCAACCAGACAATAAACAAGCAAGCAAAAAAAAAAAAAATACAATCTCCCTAAAATTCACAATATGCGAGCAGTTAGTTCATGTAACAAAGTTGTCTTTTGTAGAGTGTGATCACTACTTCGTAGCAGTATTTGTGTAATATGTCTGATATTTTTCAGTTTGCTTTTTATCCAATAAAGCTAAGAAATATCATGTGAATATATGACGATTGCATAACTAAATTAAAACGGAGCATGATGACCTTAGAAACCTAAGAGAAAATGTTGTCTTGTTTCAGGTTTGTTTTTTTTTTCTCTCATCCAAGTACATAAAAAAGCAAACAAAAGTAGTTAAGCTTTGTCTTTAGTCTATGCATATAGACTTATAAACCACCTTAGACGGGGTTTTTGGAGCTGAGGAGAAGCTTAGGTTGGCAGGCAGGGAGGACAGGGAGGTTCCTGCTGGTTACTCACCCACTGGACAATAGCAGTGGAAAAGCTTGCAAGCACTGCTCTCTTCACCAAGTGTGAGTTATGAAGGACTTCTGTGCAGCTCTGGGTGCTGGCCATCAAACACCAAACCACTGCTCTATCCCTACTTTGATTCCCATTTGGTTTTTTGAAGAGCCTTTTAGAACTTGCTTCAGTGAGTTGAAGTAATTGTAGTGGTCTAATGTAGACTGCTTTGGAAATGCTCCATGCTAATCTTCAAAAAGGATTTATTTGGTGTTTATAAGTTTTCTGGCAAATCTTTAGACAGCTCAGATGCTGCACTGATCCCTCTTTTAATGGCTATATCCATTCATTGTCCTGGATGGATCAGGTTCCTGCTGATCTGGGTGATGAAGACTTTGGGTCATATCTACAGCAGCTTTACTATTTATAAGGAAAACCACAGCAACACCTGTGGCATCCATATAATGTAGCTAGATGGTCAGATGCTGATGTTTCTTCATGGACAGGGTGGGATTTTTGGGTCTGCCCTGTTCAGGGCCAGAAGCTGGACTGAATGATCCTTGTGGGTCCCTTCCCACTCAGAATCATTCCATGATTCTAATAGAGGCGTAGCCAGATATGGAACCTCTGTAAGCCCTCGCTGTTAGCATATGGGTAATTTAGGAGCACTGGGACACAGATTAATTGTAAAGTAATCTTGACTTCAATTACCCAGACTGCTTTTTGTCTCCTGACTTGTGTGACAGGACAAGGTGCACAGTCTTTTGATCTGGGGGAAAGCGACTGTTTTAAATTGTAATGATCTTTAGGGATTTGATCACATTGGAATTGCTTTAAGGCCTTGTCCTCCAAATATTTCTGCTGCAGGTCAGCAGTCTGATTGAATAAAAGTTTCAGTCTCTCCTTGAAAGAAGTTGAAAGAAACTTTGGTACTAAGGCTCATATAAACTTACATTTTACTTCCTTCTTGGCTTGACTGAAGAACCACAGAGACCGTACTGTGCTCTGAGCCTTGGTGGGGCTGAAATGGGGTGTAACTCCTGAAGTCTGACTGCTGTAAATAAAAGATCCAGTATGAACCAGTTGCTAGTTCTGAATGAATAGTGGAAGTATTGTGTATTTACATCAATTTTAAAAGAAAAAATGGTATACGTTTTTGTAAGGAGAAACATCCAAGTGATGGTTGTAATCACTGAATAAGAGAAATGCATGTCCTGTGAGCTCACTTCAGGTACCCAGGTTAAAGTTGAAAATTTCAGGGTTTTTTTTTTCACATGTACCTAAAATTTTAGGCCAACAATTGTTTTATAACTCAGCCTTGCAAGGAGAACAATCTCAGTAGCTGGGCAAATGGAAAGATCAGGGCTGCAGAATGAAATAACAGATTCCTGCTGAATAATTAGGATTTAAATAGTCTGAGACTTCTTCCACAATCTTCCTGGCAATAATTTCTGAGAAGAGTCTTCCTGCCTTGTCAGGGGGGAGTGACCCACTGGGAGTGGCAGAAAGAGCTGAAGAAAAAGTCTCAGCTGCATCATAAAAGTTTCACTGAAAATCCAGTGATTCACTGGTGATGCCTGGTGGTGCCTTGAGTCACCTTACTGGGTGGTGCAGACTGTGGTGATATGAGCCAGCCCCATAAAAAGGGCATTAATTAGCTAATTGCTACTAAAAAGAAAGCTGTTACTAACTCTTACTTTTCATTCAACTCCACTAAATACAGAGTAATGAAAGCTGAGCAGTAACATTAAAGGAAACTAATTAAAATTTTTTAACTGATGTTATTTACAAACAGGATTAAAGCTGCTGACTGCTACCATTTTGTGATATAAAGTCAATTAACACACACCAGACTGGCTTTCTGGTGTTGTTAAATGGATTATTATACGTGAAAAATAGGTTCAAGCCATTCTAAGGGAACGATGTTAACTTTGTTGGGGTGCTATAGGATTTTTGGTGTGGAAAATTGTTATGGAATTAAATGCTACAGACAAGAAGGAAAATGTACAAAACAAATCTACTTCCCTTTTCTGTTGATCAAAGTGTAATTTTTAATCATGCTTCAGATTTTCTGTGTGGAGTTTCTGTTATTACTGTGCCCCATAGACCCCTTTATATCATGGTATGAGAGACATCCAACGTAAACAATAATAGACAAGATTTGCAGGGGAAGCAGGTACATTTTTACTGACTTATTAGTTTATTTAGAGCCTAGCTACCACAGTTACCTACCTGGGTAAGAGTTTTAGCTTTCACTTAAGTTTTGGCAGTGACTATTGTAAACATTTGGGAAAAACCTTAAAAATACACATTTTAAAAGATCAAAAATATTAACAATAATGTAGAGGAAAAAACCGACAAGAGTTAATTAAGGTTAACACTTATTTTCAGATTTTAATTTTAACTTGGTGTTATGATTTTGGGATAATGAAGAATCCATATTACAATTTCTTTGGATGGGTCATTAATGTTGAAAAACATTAATGTGAAAAAAGCAACAAGCATCTTTTTCTTCCAATGCCATTACTAATTCCTTACTTTAGGTTTCTTTCTGAATTATGATGATTTTCAGTGTTTAAACGAGAAAAGACAAATCCCTAAGAAAGGGAAGGAGGTTGGGGACATTTGAATCCAAACCGAGGAGAATATGAGTAAAATTTGGAGAAGTGCTCATTGGCACTGCCAAATGCAAGAAAAAAATGGATGTTGTGCTTTGTTAATATCCCTTTTCATTAGTGTCCAGGACTCTCTAATCCAATTTTCTGTTGTTGGAGGGAGATTTGAAGATGTGTGGATCTTGAGCTATTTTCTCTCTCAAGATACTTGTTCAGATAACATTAAGGTAAGTAATCGTGATTGCTGTACCATTGAAATTAAATGGTCCAAATAACTGATTTGTCAGTCAACTGTAAACTGCAAAACCTGTTCAGTTTCAGATTGAAATGAAATTGCTTTTGGGTATTGTCATTTTTTTAATGCAGATGCCAGAAAAGAGCTAACAGAAGTTGAGAACAACATTTAGTTTTAAAATAAATTCTAAGTTCATTTTTCTTAAAAAAAAAAATGAAGTGGCAACAATTCTTAAGTATTTTGAGTTAAAAGAACTGCTTTCAACTTAGAAAATGCACATCTGTCCTGTTAACTGGTGAAAAAATGGTGGTAGGGAAATAGTTTGTGGCAAAAGCAGTTAGCTTTTGCAGGGAAGGAGAAAAATAGTAGAATAATGGAAAGAAAAAGTGGAAGACAAACTTCTAGTTTTTGTGTCTCTTTAGTTCACAGTGGAAGTGGTTCATGGCAAAAAAGGCACAACAAAGGCTACACTTGCAGAATATCTGAGTTTTCTAATGCTTTGTGAGGCCCAAGAAACTGCTGAAAGACGATTCTCAAACTGTCACAAGATAATTAAACTTACTGCAACTGAAATTTGTTCTGAAATTTGTGCTTTGCTGTGACGCCAGTGTGTGTATGGGATATTTTCTGTTTTATTTTTGCTGAAGAGTTGGCAGCTCAGAATATACAAGGAAAAGGTTTTGGGATAGGTGCTATTACGCTGAGGCTGAAGTATTTCAGCAGCCAGACAAAATGCATTTGTAATACTCTGACATTTATTCAGTCATCTTACCAGTTAACACCCTAATAGTTGAAACAGTGTATAACAAAACACAATAACAATTGGTAATGTGTGACTAGATCCCACTGTGATCACAAATTTAGAAAACAGAGCCAGAATATTGAAAAAGTTAAAATTTTCAGAGGCTAAGTGTGAACTTATAGGTAGTGGTACTACTTTTCAAAGCATTGACCAATGCTGATGTTGAAAGTTATGGGAATCATCAGAGAAAACAGAAATTAAAATGTACAATATTTTTTAAATTTACATTTTGATTTCTGTTTTCATAGGATGCACTGTAATCAAATTTCCAGTATTCATCTTTCTTCTTGTACTACTAATTTCCTATACCTTTTAATAAATATAGGCAACTGCATTGTTTTCCATTTGTTTCTTCAGTTACTGACTTTCTTTTGTTATATAATATGCAAGTGAAAAGGGAAAGCACTATCTTTTTCATTTTTTTTACTTTCCAAAGAAATTTTCATGTTACAGTTAAACAAGAATAAAAATCCTGAGCTGGAGTATGAAACTGCCTTGACACAATTAGAGACCACTGCTATGTAGTCTTTTAAATCTTGTATAATTGCTGTTAAAATTGTGTTACATTCAAGAGTTTATTTTTGTTTTCCATTACCAGGAAATATGAAAAACAACCCTGTTAATGAAAAAGAAAAATAAAGGTGAAATGATAAGTTTCCACAGGTAGTTTATGCTATATTTAAAAGGCGCTGTAAGATTACATAAAAGATTAAAAAGATAACTCACAGTACTGTGTGTATATGCTGATACTTTAAGTTGTCTATGAACTGAAGTAGTGCTTGAATAATATTCCTTTATTTTCTGTCCATGGTAACCATGACAAATTAGCTCAAAACATTCACTGTCACTAGAGTACATAAATCTTTCTTTTCTAACATTTTTGCTGTATGCAATTAAAATAAACAGTTTTATTTCCTGTAAGCCCTTGTGAAATAGCCATTATGAATCAAACATTGAAAGTGTTACTCTCAAGCATGAAAGTCTCTGAACAATGTATATTTTGCTACATATTGAACATTTTCTGTAAGCTCCCATAAATAAATCCAGAAAATGTCAGTCCCTTCAGTACTACCTTCGTTAAATCTGGAGCAGCTGTTGTTGAACTTGCACCCAAACATATAATGGAGTCCTTGACATCAAAAACTCTTCCCTGACTGACATATTATTGTAAGTCTTTGTAAACATGCATTTGTTCTTAAATAGGGCTGATTCTATCAAAACTATGAGCTGATTGATGTTATGGAAAATGGAACTCTAAACCCATATGCTCTGGAATATGATTAATATTAAAGGAACTTGCATTAGCCTTTTGTGTTGGTTTTGGGAGGAGGGGAGGTGGTGTTGCTTGTGGATTGAGTATTCCACAGGATGACAGAGTGGCAGAGAAGCTTGTTGTGATAATGTAGTAATTCCACAGAAGTTAATGTGATAACCTTTCCTAAAATCAGGGTGTTGCCATGACTTAAAACATTAATGCGGGAAAATTGTAATCCCCTCACAAGTCGAGTAGGGCCAAAACCAAAAGTTATATTTTGTCCCTCTATGGGATGAAATTCTCTAGTTTTGTGTGTCATTGCTTTTCACTGCTTTGACTGCCTTGCTTTGAAATCATGGAATGGTTTGGTTTGGAAGGGACCTTTAAAGCTCATCCAATTCTACCCTCCTGCTGTGGGCACAGACACCTTCCACTATCCCAGGTTGCTCCAAGCCCCATCCAACCTGGCCTTGAACACTTCCCGGGATGGGGGCAGCCACAGCTTCCCTGGGCAACCTGTGCCAGGCCCTCACCACCCTCACAGGGAAGAATTTCTTCCTAATATCCAATATAAATCTTTCCTCTTTTAGTTTAAAACCCTTTTGCCTTGTCCTATCACTACCTGACCATGTGGAAAAATCCATCTCCTTCTCTTTTATAAGCCCTTTAGGCACTGGAATGGGCTCTAAAGTCTCCCTGGAGCCTTCTTTTCTCCAGGTGCACACGCCCAGCTCTCCCACCTTGGCTCCAGAGCAGAGGTGCTCCAGCCCTTGGATCATTTCTGTGGCCTCCTCTGGACTCTGTCTAGCAACTCCATGTTCTCCTTGTGCTGAGTACTCCAGACCTGGATGCAGTACAGAATCTGTCTAACATCTGATTTCCCTATGTACAGGATGTGGACAGTCTGTTCAGAACAGCACGAACTGCTGTTAATTAACTGGTGAGACCCTACGTTTCAACCATCCAGACATCACCCTCTCCAAGAGTCCTTTGCAATATCACAGTCCTAAATGGTATGAAACCAATTTAAGGAGGGGGAAAAAAAAAAAAAAAAGAATTGTAGATTTAGAAAGTCTTCCTTTGAACAGAGAAGTGCTTTCTTATTCAGTAGGATTGCAGCTGTAGAGCTTGAGTTCTTAAGCTAAGGGGAATTGTTTCATCTCCAGCATTGAAACCTCTCAATTTCTGTGCTAGAAAGTGACTGATTTCTGGACCAGTCAGCCATCACAGCAAAGGTTGTTTGATTTGTTTATTGTTTGTTTTACTTACAACTTATTTAAATATAATGTTATATTTAACTATTGCTTCTAATTTATCAAGGAGGAAAGTGAGAGGAGTCATCCTGTCTGGAGTTTGCTTTTCAGTTGCTATTTTTTAACTTGAGAACCCATGGAAAGGAAAAGGAAACTTTGTATATAAGAGTGATATTACTGGTTTAGAAAAGACAGGCAATAATCATGGTATGATAGAGAACTTATCTCATTTTTATAAATATATCCTTAGCTACAATTAATGAACTGAAGTAGAAGAGCACTAACTATTCTGACCTCTTGCACAACCAGATCCTCCCAGTGGGTTTTGAAATACAGTATTTGTTTTCGTAGTAGTTACGATTTCTTCTCCTTTTGACGTGTGTTATCTTGCAGTTCTGCAAAGAGCTGTCTTTCCTCCTGGGAGGAGCATGACAAAAATGTTTTGTTCTCCACTGACGAGACCTGCCTCGCAATGTAGGGGAAAGAGAATAATGTCCCTAAAAACAGTTTTGCAATTGCACAATTTTAGGTGCAGTTCTGTTATTTTTACAGAATACTACCCTAAAATATTAGTCTGTGAAACTTGTACAAAGGTGAGATATCAGTTAGTTCCTCAAACTCTGTTTAGATGAAAACAGTAGCCTTATTTCCTGTCTTGGGTATATTGGTTATACTCTATAATCTTTAGAGCTACAGCGGGTTTATTGAGTTGGTGGTGTGATTATTCAGATTGTACAGATGTATTCAGTTGGTAGTGTGACTCCGTTCTTAGAATTGGCTGCATGAAACTTGTTCAGATGTGACACGGGTGCTCATGACTATGATTTTTTGGGGTAGCTACGTTTAACTTCAGGTTTAAGAAAGAAACTGTGGATATTGTGACTTGTTTCTGTAGCTACTTCATACTGTTAATCAACAGTAGTTGATTCTGTACACACAAATGTTGGTTCTTCAGGTATCATATATGACAACTTTTAAGATCTTGCTCAGATTTACCTTGAGAAATGCTGAAATAGCTTAATTTGCTGTTCTTTGTCTTCCAAACATAAGTCCTGAGATGATGATACAACCTTTCTGATGAGAGTGTGAAAACGTGGAGAGATTTTTCACTTTTGTGCAATTTCTAGTAACCTTTTTAACACCCTTTCTCAGTTCTACTTGCTTTGCAAGTAACTGATTCATAGTTCTTGGTGCAGGCATTTGGTGTTTTAGATTAGTCCACTGTCTCTGAGGAACCTGAGCTTGCTGGAAGTTAAGGATTGGCAGATAGTGCATGGAAAATTGCACTTGTTTTCAAAGTCATAATTCTGGATGATAAAGGCCTAAGTATTTCCACTTTATTTTGAAAGGTTAACCAGTGGAGGTTCCTTCATTTGCCATGAAAGACAGCTTTGCAGGTGGATTTCATCACACAAAGGTGATGAAATGATTGTGAGACTGTTTTCCTTCTTAGAAATTTCCTCTCCATATTCAGTTAGCATAGTTGCTTTAATTTTCAACATATTGTTGCACACTAGGAGATAAAAAGTAAAGACAATAAACGTGTGCTTTTGCACATTTCAGTATACTCCAATGTAATTAATGTTAACAGAAATTTGGATAGCAGTTACTTATTTTCCTTTGTTCCGTGATATTACTTTCAAGCCATATTTGCTATGATTAACCAGTATCGCTTTCCACTGGCTAAAAGCAAGGGGAAAAAAATTATCTAGCAATATTGGGCATCCTTACTTAACTTTTGTTTATTTTAGTGATTGTTTAAGTCTTAGTCAGCCAAAAAAATCCAGCAAGCTCTGAAGTTGGTCTGAGTGGTGTTGGCTACTGACTACAGGATGCTGGTCTTGCAAAACATGGAATAACATTCCTCAAATTCTCTGCCCCTTTTTTTAATTTTTTTTTTTTTTTTTTTTTTAGTAAGTTCTTATACCTTGGGGTTTGGCAGTGAAGAGCTGTCCTAGTCTGCTGTGCTGCTGCTCTGGTTCATCTTTGACTTGTGTTCGTGTGGGCTGGTATAGTCACTTTGCATTGTTTACTTCCCAGTCTGGGCTGTTTCATGCTACTGCTCATTCCAGCTCAGCTACGTAGGGCTTGAAAGCACAGCTCCCTTAAGCTTACAGCTCAGGATAAATAATCACAGCTGTTCTACAATGTCAAATGGCTTCTTTTCCAAAGTTTCTTTCTGCGTATCCTTGTGTTTTGTGTCCACAAGATAGGATTTGCTTAAAGGAACGCGTTCACAGGTTTTCCTGTATGTCTTCCAAAGTATGTCCATAAGAAAACCATTGTGTCACTCTAATGGGAAGCAATTTTAGTGATTAGTTTGTTAGTTTCAGTAGGTCTTTTCTGTTTCCTCAGCTAGGGATACTGTTAGGTTTCATATGGAACCAGTAAGTTTTTGCAGGCCTGTGGCTCACCATGCAGTGAAGCAGAGTGCTGAGAACCTCAGTGAAGTTGTATTTGGCAACCTGGATATAACTATGTGCCCGAGGATAGTTCAGACCATGTAAGGACTTGCTTTATCCTGGCCAAAAAAGAGCCAATGTGAACATACCAGACCTGGTTAACTCAGGACGTTCCATGGTCTCACCGAGCAGTGTCCCTTTGACAGTGGAATATTGATACAAGTTAAAAATATTATAAAGTTTTTTACTGCTCTCTCTGCATGCAGATCTCTAGATTGGATGCTTATCTATGTAGGCTTGTCTTCCTGTGCAGGACACATATCACCAGAGTCACCAAAACCAGAACCCAGCCCTGAAAATGGTTGAGTTCCCAGTGGTTCTTCATAGACATGTTGTCTCTTTAGATTTTTTCCCATATATTAGAATAGTAATTTTTTTAATGTTGATAACTGATGGTTGACATCTGACACTGAGAGACATTTTGAGCTTCCATCTTTGGCCATTGCTTGCATTTGCTGCTGCATATCTTGTTTTCCAGCTTGTTGCTAACTGAAATAAAAGTTTATTGAGGTTTTTTGGTGACCATGTTAAACACCACTGGCCCAAGTACAGTTTCTTTAAGGTATTCCACTGCTAGTATTTTACTATCTTATAGTAAATAAGATAACATTATTATTATCTTAGCCTCTTAATAAGATAATATGTGTGCTTACAAATCCAACAACAAAGCAAAAAACCAAAGCCAAGACAAAATTGAACAATGAAACAAACAAACAAAAAATTGTGGCACTTTCTGCTTCATAAGAGTTTTAGTTCTTCTACTTTTACTGCTATAGATTTCAGAAAATCAATTTTGCAATGGCTTGCTGGCATAGAAGAATTAAGAAAAAAAATATAGGAATATAGCAGGTTTGAGCTATGAGGGTGCTTAAAAATCAAACCAGAACAAAGCAAAAACCAAAGCCAAACAAAAAAAAACCCTCCCAGAATTTTCTGATTCATAAGAAAGTTTTAGTTCCTCCACTATTACTGCTATAGATTTCAGAAAATTAGTGGTTTCCCCTCTTTGGCCCTGATTTGCTGGCATGTAAAAATGAGGCAAACGAAATATAGGAATGTAACAGACTTAATCACTCGATAAAATAAAGGACACTTGTTCACTGAGTCACTTTTTGCCTGTGTTGTGCTGCAGAAATAAAATGATGTGGCTGTAGGTCCTGGTGATGTGGTTTTTTTGGTGCCTCATCTGAGCTACCCCTCATTAATGTGTCGTAAAAACACTGTCCCTTTAAGTTGCCATTTGTGGTCTGTAGAACCCTAATTGTGAGAAAGAAATTGTTTCCTTCTCCCTGGATTGGCTTAAGAAAACATTGATTCTCTAAACACTCAACAACAACTTTTGAAAATTGTATTATGTTGGAAATTAAAGAAAAAAAAAAGTAAATGTTTTGTTTGTGTTGCTAGCAACCGCTTTGGTCTAACGTTTTTATCTGTGGACTGTATTTCTTTTGCAGATGAGAATTTATAAGATTTCAGAGAAAATATTTTCTAATTGAATCCACTCCAGTTTTTGATCTCAGCAAAAAACTTCCTTTACGAAAAGGCGTGTATTATATAATTGTGTTCATTTTAAGAATTAGTTAAGGAATTGGAAATAAAGGATTTTTTTTTCCTTTAGATAGACTCAGTTGATTATTAGATTATTGATTATTACTAGAGTTTCATGAGGGTTTCTTGAATGCAAAGCTTTTGATGCCTTTTATCATTTTAATAAACCATATGCAAAAATTACTGGCTGGAGTTGAGTTTGTAGTGCCCATGAATGGATCTGAGATACCAACTTTGTAATTACCTTGTATCAGTCAGTGTATGAAATGACATTTGGTCTGTCAGAAATGACCTGTGATCAGTTAGTGCTCTGAAATGACCTTGACCTATGGAGCAAAAATGTCATATTTTAATTATTCTTACATGGTAGAATGTAATAGAATGTAATGTAATATTTTTAGCAGTAGTACTTAGTCTTAAATCCTCCTCTATCATAATGAGTCTGGTTAGTGCCTGATTTGACAAACCTTAATTTCATTCCCAGAGCATAAATAAGACATAAACAAACACTGGGAGTTGTAGTTCTGGATGGAGTCACACAATGGTTCCTGCAGACATTTTGGAAAAAATATCTTAAAGGGTGAAATGTGGCCCATCAGTTTGGGGTTAAAGATGTACTGTTCCTCCTCATGAACCTATAAGATGTTCAAACTCGAACTGTCATAATTCCATGTCATAATTCCACGTCAGAGCTGGGTTTGCTTCATGGGCCTGTGTTGGTATGGTATCATCTGGCCACAAACACTTTACTGCTGTTGAAGCGAGTATTCTTGTGACAAAGTAATGGCAAAAATGCTCTCCAGCAACCCACTTCCAACTAAGTGAGAATCTCTGTTACCTGTAAAAATTTCTGTCCTCCTATTACTAGAGCATTTTAGGTCCTTATATGCTAAAACAAGTTTTGGTTGCCAAATTCCTACCTCTCTGACAGTGTTTTACAAGGAATTTCTTTAAATACTCCTTTTATTTTAATTTTTTTTAGGCTTACTTAAAATAAAATGTCATGAAAGCAACCACAACAAAGTAGATTCCTGCATGAAGGCAGAAAAGGGATTCATTTAGGACGGGTAGGAACGCTTAGGTTCTGTGAGCAGGATCTCACTCTGGGCATATCTGTGGAGTAACTTACGCAGTGGGAGAAATCTTTTCCTGGTGATAAAGTTGAATGGTAAGAATAGGAGCATAACTTTTGGCAGAGAGGAATCAGTAAAGCTTATTTCACATGCCTGAACCTAAGCTGGTACTTCTTCCTTCCTTCCTTTCTTTTTCTTTCTTCCTTCCTTCCTTTCTTTTTCTCTTTCTTTTCTTTCTTTTCTTTCTTTTCTTTCTTTTCTTTCTTTTCTTTCTTTTCTTTCTTTTCTTTCTTTTCTTTCTTTTCTTTCTTTTCTTTCTTTTCTTTCTTTTCTTTCTTTCTATTTTGGCTTTTTGTTTGTTTGTTTCTTTAGACTCTTGGATAGAAAGAAATAATGCGGTTCATATCTTGATAATTTATAGAAGTGTTTATGTCCTTCTGTGTACTTAACACTGCTGGGAACTTTGGCTTTGCTGGAATTTTGTCATATCCAGTACATATATCTTATGATGCATGTAGTATTTCCATTTTTGTGGTGGGGCACATCATGTGCAGATGTTCACATTGCTCACATTGGGTGCACAGTCTTCAATCTCTTGCGTTTTTTAACTGGAATAGAATAACTGCATTCAGTGAAGTTTTTTTTTAAGTAGTTAGATGTTTGGATCTTAAAGATTTTACCATGTGGCTGTCAACATCCTGAAGGGATTTTTTTTTTTTTTAAACAAAGGGTGAAATACTAACCTGCAAACAAGTAAATGGTTGTTCTAAATGCTGTGTTATTACTCACACTGGAAAATTATTTGTAGTGCTTAGTTGGGAACACTTTTATATTTTGCCTTGGTCTAGGCATTATCTCATGCTTATTCACGTGGTTATACATTTACTTTCCAAAGAAAAGTAAAAAAAGGAGTGTGCAATCCTGGAGCTCTTCACAGCATATTCAGGGGGAATCAGACTCAGATTACTGCAGAATGTTGACGTGTTAGTTCCAAGGGTGTATTCAAGAAGCACTTTATAGTTTCCATTACTTCCCAAACCTAAAGGTCAGTGTTTGAAGGGAAGTAGCTCCCAAGACAAGTTGTCTTCGTATCTGACAGCTATTACTCCAGACATTTCAGTTATATTTTATTAAAGTTTTCAAAGAAAGCTGCAGTCTGGGCTTTACATGTAGGAACAGGATCGGTTGACAGGTAGTTTTAGAATACTCCCATTATGCAGCACATGATGTGGTGGTGTTTTCTTAATCTTGGAAGTATTAATCATTTATATTTTGTTACCTTGGAACCCTTACTGGCAGTAATATCACAAGCACTCCTGCAAGCCTTACTTTTATTTTGGAGATTTTTTTTTTTTGCTAGAAGCACGATTAAGTGGGTCTATCTTTCATGAAACAGTAGAAACTTTTCTGGTGTTTTTTTAAAGGTTTGTATTGGGCATTTTTCAGTGTTTCATTTTCATGCTACATAGATTTTGCGACTGCTCAGGAAAAGAACTTCACACTTCTACTTTAAACATTTTACTTGAGTCAGCTTTGTTCTGGAATAATTTGTGACTTGGAAATCTGAACATAAATGCAGAATATTTGACCAAAAAAAAAAAAAAGAGACAGCACTTTAAATTAAAAATCCTTGGCAGGCCTCCTTTCATACTTTTGGGAGACTCAAGCCTCAAACACAAGCAAGTTGCTATGTATGAAGTTTGTGTACCAGTTGTTTTATGGTAATGGCCCATGTTCTGTTCTTAGCCTGTAGAAAATAAAATCTGATTTAAGCTGTCTTACAAGGCTTTCCCTCTGAAATCTAAATTAACATAGCTGTGAGCTGTTCGTGTATTTAAGCCCCAAGACCCAAATCCAGATGTTATGTCTAGTGTATTGTGTTATTGCCACACTATAAGTTACATTAAAAAAAAACAAGGAGGAAAACAAGTTTAGATCTGAAAGTAAAGCTCATTTCCTAATTCATTTAGGGCAGGTTTTAAAGAGAATAAAGAGTGCAAGTGTTTTACCCTGCCTCTTGAAGAAACAAAGCTTATGTGATTGTGCTATATGCCTCTGCTGACTGCCAGTCTGTTACCTCCTCCCCTCTCCCCCCAATAACTTTCGAAACTCCTGGACAATTTCAAACAGATTTGACAGGAGTAAAGGCCCCAGAGATATCAGGTTCCTTCTAGTTTCATGGAAATAGGTGGATAGAGAAGAGAGACCCTATTCATATGCCTGCTTTGGAAAAAGCTGTGGAATGAGATCAACTGTATTATTAGACACTAGCAAATCCTCATGGGAGAGAGGAGTTATGAAGGCATTAAAAAGGGAAAAGCTCTGACTGGATTTCTCACCTTTCTAGACATGAGGGGATCCAGCACAAGAGTCATAACTATAGGAAACCAGCCTTCAGTAGTTCCATTGCTCACAGACCTGCTGCCTGCTCAGTAAGGTGGGCACGTATCTGGTCATGCCTGGAGACACTGAATTAATGAAGAAAAAGACAGAAAAATAAACGACCTTTTAAGGATGTCCTGTTTCAGTTGTCTTTGTAAGCTCAATTCAGAGGCAGAGAAGTAGCAGGGAGTTGAATGGACAGTATTGCCTGAAGTATAGAAGGGAAAGATAAAAGAGGAACCATAGAAGAAGTGCATTTGGATGTACACATAAAATGCAAACCTGACAGTTTTTGTGTGATAAAATAATAATTTCATCCCAAATTCCATAAACAGCTCAAACTGCTTGTTCTTCACATAATCAGTTATTACTGTTTGTGGAACTGTAGTGTATAGTTTCCCATTCTGCATTGATTATTCTGAAAAGTTACTAGCGCACCTGATTTTTATGGATTTTTGCCTTTAGCTTTTTCACTCAAATTGCTTAGGTTTTGGAGTTTTTGGGGTCTTTTTTTTTGGTTGTGGGTGTTTTGTGTGGGGGGGTTTTGTTTGGGTTTTTTGGTGTGTTTGTTTTGTTTGGGTTTCTTATATTTTCTCTTTAATATTTTTTTTTGGTGTGTGTTTTTTTGGGTTTTTTTTGGTGTGTGAAATGGAACAATTTATCTGATTACTATTGGGAGGGAAAAACGGAAGTAATACCTGATGTTACAGATGCTGAGTATTACTGCTGCAGTGTGTTTTAATGTTCAGTGTATTTCTGATTTTAAGGGATTTAGTTGCACAGTGGTCAAAAAATTGAGGGGGAAATTAGTATCAGCTTTCTGTAGCTTAACATGTTGAGGCATGGGCATTGGTGTAGTGCAAATGCTCTGCAACTTTAGTCAGTTCATGCCGTTTTTGAGTATGTATCTCATTTTTTACAAAGATACTATTTGGCTCTTGTATGTATATATATACATATATTTATGTATACATTTATACATACATTTATATGTATGTGTGTGTATATAAATATATATATATGGGTTTAAGGTTAGAGGAGGAAGTAATCTCATGAGCCAAAGTTTCTAGAGAAAGTTTGGGAAAATGGTGGAAAAGCATTTTAAGGCCATGAATCACAGCCCGGATAGATCCTGACCAGACCATGTCACAGCTGTCAAAATTCAGTAGCTAAAGACCCTTTCAGCATGGGTGGGATTACGCTTCACAGAAGTAGCTGATTGTGTAGAGATGTGAAATATGATGTTTCTGAGGGAGTGTAAAGGTTAAAGAAGGAAGTTTTCCAAAGGCTTTCAAGAAAGACATACAGATATAATGCCTTTTCATGAAAGAAATCCATTAGTTTCTTGCTCAGTAGGTGTCCTTGGTACTCTTACCCATCTACAGGGCTCATTTTTTCTTTTTTTAAGGGCTATTTAAGAATTGTCAAATGTTCTTACTGTTTTCCTTTACCATTTTTTATTCCAAAACTGTCTAAAGAACCAGGCCCCCTGAAATATAGATAATCCCCGTATCCTGGTGATTTTTTCACAGGGTGAATGTGAAGGGTTAAAGAAAGAAGTGGAACATGCAAATAGACTTATGTGACATTTGAAGATCTTAAGTAATAAGTTCTATGTCTGGTTTCTGTGAATTTTCATGGTCTACTTTGTCATGATATATATTCAAAAATTACATGTATAGTTCTGGTTACCCACAGTCAAGAAATGCAAGGTGAAATTGGGAGTAAGGTTGTATGATATGAGGGATGAAGAAACTAACATATATGTAGCCAAAGCTACACTAAGCTTTAGTTCAAAAGAAAAAACACTGACTAAGAAATCTATTTATTTATAAATTACGGAGTCTGAACATGAGAGGGGGAGAAGAATGCCATAAGTTAGGGAACAGTGTTTGTCCAAGAGTTGGATACAAGTTGAGCATGTGTGTTTAGGAGGCCAATTAGGAAAAAATATCCCAAGCAGCTTTCCAGATAGACTGGTGAGTCTAGCTTCCTTCATGAAAGGGTTTATGTGAACTGGACATCCCCAGAGCCTACTTTCCAGTCAAGGATTCTTTTAAGACCTTTCATGATCAGAATCTGCTTCCAGTTTGGAAGTTTGGCCCATGCTGAGCTTGATGAGGGATGAAAGGAATAAATTGCAAGTGGAGAGTCTTCTTCATCCTTATTTCTACCTGCTTCCCTGTGGCCAAGATGCTCCATCAAAAGGGAAGCCCAAGACCTCCTTCTGCAGTGTGCATTGGTCCTTCTTAATCTGATAACTCACAGTGCCTCCTGCTGCAAACCTCATGAAGCAATGCTCCAGGGACATGGAATACTGGGATTACTGGAGTGTATGGAATACTGGATACTGGGGTTACCTCTGCACCTGAATTAAATTAAGTAAATTAAAATTGCTGGGGATATTCCCAGACACAGAGGCTAAGTGACGGTAAGAGTCTATGACCATGTTGATAAACTCTCTCTAGCCTCCAGAAGAGGCTGCCTGCAGGCAAAATGACTCTTGGAAGTGGTCCCTGGGATGCTCCAACTCCCACAGTATTTCTGTGAAGTGTTTGGTGAATTGGTCATTGGCACAGACAGAGGACAATAACTAGTATGTTCTTAATTCCTCCTCGTTTTACTGTACAGGTGTAGCCTCCTTGCACTGCAAACCTTGAGGGGCCCACAGTGCCGTGAATTAGTTGTGTTTGAGGGTGTGAGAAACAGCGGAGCACTCTCCAAAAATACTTGGACTTGAACCATTGACACAAACTAGTGAAACCAGATGTAATTTCATTTCAAGTGGATGTGGACCTAACATGACGGTAATTTGTGTGGAAGGTTTCTGCAGCCTGTAGTAAAAACCTGAGAAAAACAGCAATCACTTATGTCAGCTGTTTTGCTCTGGGATAGATGTAATGCCTTCGTCAAGAAGGAAGTTTGTTGTTTTGTTTTCATTTTTTTTTTTTTTTTTGAGGATGAAGTAATACTTTACTCATGAATAACATTTCAGGAGGGAAAGGCAAGGAGTGTGGAAAGGCAGGATTTTTATCTTAAACTTGTTTTTTTGTAGTTGCTGATGATATTTTTATACTGTCTGATGTAACTTGCCAGATTTCTTGGCTTCCATGGTACTTTGCAATATTTTCTAGCTTCCTAGAGTTTGCTGTTAGAAAAGTAACTTCTGCTTTCACGTTGTCATCACTGTATTGTGCAAGTCTAGTGTACTTGTTTCATTGCCACACCCAGGGATGTCATGGTTACTGTTGAATGATTTCCCTGGTGATAATAGTGGCACAGCTTTAAAAACTCAAGACCACTCACTGATTGACTTAAGAAATAAAAATGGTATAATGCATTCCAGATTCAAGTTTGTAACAATACTTTCTTTGTGTAAGTGTCAGCATCATTCATTTGTAGGTCATATTCTTTAACCCTGTACATGAATTTTCATTAACATTTTCCTCTTTTAAATACTTGTTTATTTTAATAGTGAAAACTCACTTTTATCCAAGTATTGATTCTACCTTATTTCAGAGTCTGTGTGTATGTGAAGTAGAAGAGGTAGTGGATATTTAAGTGGCAGTAGCAAAGCTGATTCTGGAAATCACACCCTGTCTGCCTTTCAAGAGCCACAGCTCTCAGCTGAGAAAAGAAAGTTGCTGTACCTTATATGTGAGGGACATCTTCCTTTTAAATTATTTCCTTTTGAATTAAATTGATTTCAATTTAAATAATTTGAATTAACATGTTCAGTGCTGTCCTGAATGTTATGGCTGATCTCTGACTCTGTGGTTTCAGTACCAACAGTAGGCAAGGGCATTGGTGGGTAATTTCAGGATAGTTCATCTGTACAACTTGAAATATCTTCTCCTTGCAGGGAAGTTCCAGGTGTAAATTTGTGCAAGCATTGATAAAATATATGAGTAAAGCGTTTGGTTTGGCTCTGGAGATGATGGAGTTTGAGTACAGAAAACATACAGTTTTAGACTTTGGGACTTTTATTGCTTAAAAACACTGTGGTTGCTCCTCCATCCTCTCTTGTTCCCAAAGTTCCTATTGAATCCACTTTAGCAGCAGCATGGAAGGACCAAGCTCTTCTAAGGCTCAACTGTACCATCAGAATACCCCTGACAGTGTCGCTCTGTCCTAGTGCAGGAGAGGTGTTTGAGCCTTGGAATTGCTGAAGCAAGTTCAGAGGAGGCCATGAAATTGTTAAAGAGCATCTTCCTATGGAGACAGGATGGGAGAGATGAGGTTGTTCAGCCTGGAAAAGAGAAGGTTGTGTGGAGACCCCACAGCACCTTCCAAGATCTGAAGGGGCTATGGGGAAGCTGGAGAGGACTTTTTATCAGGAACTGGAGTCACAGGCCAAGGGGAATGGGTTCAAACTGACAGAGAGCAGGTTTAGATGAGATAGGAGGGAAAAATTCCTGCCTGTGAGGGTGGTGAGGCCCTGGCACAGGTTGCCCAGAGCAGCTGTGGCTGCCCCATTTCTGGAAGTGTCCAAGGCCAGGTTGGATGGGGCTTGGAGCAACCTGGGATAGTGGAAGGTGTCCCTGCCCATGGCATGGGGTGGCACTGGCTGAGCTTTAAGGTGCCTTCGAACTCTTAACATTCTGGGATTCTGTACTTGGGACACGGCGATGACCAAAAAATTTGTTGTTTGGATCTGCAGGGTTTTCCTGCTTCATCACAGGGGCCACAGCTGCTTTTACAAACTGCAGGTCCCAACAGAGCCAGGCAGGGATGACACAGCTGCTCCAGGTTGGTGGGCTGCTCTGGAGTTTTTGTTTTCCCTTCAAACTCTCCTTTAATATTTCCCTGGTGAAAGGACATTGCTTAGGCAATTCCTTGCAGGAGGCAGCATCTGTCTGCAAGGATGTAGATGTTCCTAAGAGTGCTAATACAGCTTGAAATACCATCCTGGAAACAAAGCTCAGGGATCTCTGAGTCCTATTCAGGGGCAGGAAAAGTGGAAGTTGAGTGAGATGAGTTAGAGGTGATTCTGTTACAGGCTGTAGGTTGACTTGTACAATTAGAGCTCCATTAGTTAGTTCACACACTAGGAATATTTTCATTTCAAAATCAGACCTAAGTACCTGTAAGTGTGATCTCTCTCTCTAAAAATTAGTTGTTAATTAATTTTTAAAACAGAGAAGGAAAAAGTGAAATATTATAAGTTACAATTTAATAGCAGAGACAGACACACACATGCAAAGAGTGTATATATATGTGTTTATATATATATACATAAACACAGATACATATATATATATGTGTGTGTGTATATGTATATTTATCTATCTATCTAGATAGATATACATATACATAAACACTGTATCCTGCCAGGACAAAGAACAACAAAATCTGTCTAAATATTTTCTCTACCTTGTGGAGGCATAGAATCCCTTAAATATATTCTAGATTTAAAAAACACCATTAGAAAGGATTGTTGGGATACTTAAGTAATACAGAGAGAAATCACGACCAGCAAAGCACATGAAATGAGTTTCCAGCATGATTTTTTTTTCCTTCTAGACTAGTTTGTCACAATGAAAAATTGTTGTTATTGGAAATTAGCTCTCTGTTAGTATTTAGCTTCAGATTCTGCCTCAGAAGACAGAGTGTGCACGCATTGCTGTGTGAATGGCTCCTCCTTTCAGTGCATAAACTCTGGTAATTTTTGCCTTGGGTATGATAACTCTCATTTTTAGTGCAATGTAGGAGTGCAAAGATTATATAGCAGACACATAATATTTAATTCAAAATTACATTTTAATGTGTCTATAGAATGAAGTTGTTTTCCTGCAGCTTTGGAGTTTTCTGTGAAAAACATGTGTCGTCTCATATTTGAATAACTTTTATTTTCCTATGTGAAGCACATGTTCCTGTAAGCATGAGTAAGTAGAAGAAAAATTACTAAAGAAGCTTTTCAGTTCCTTCTGAAATATTTTGTGTCTTATGGTTGAGGTCACTTCTGTCTTCATCTGTAGAAGACAAACAGTGGGCAGGGTGAGAGGTGATGGGAAAATGACATTTTTGTCATAAGCTTCTAATTCTTGTTTTTATTTCTTAAGCTTAAAATATGGTCCAGTGATAAATGTTGACTGTGATTTCTGATTATTGGAACACAGTTTTCTAAGTGGCCCTCTGTTTATCTTTGTGTGTCTTAAAAAAAAAAAACAAATTTTTTTTAAAATCCCCACAAACAATAGAACAGATATTGAAGGGGAGCAGTGTGTCAGTCACAGTCAGTGTGTTGTCCCCTGGGACCTCTAGCAGAGCTGCTCCTTCTCTGCATAAATGAAGTGTTTAGTGCTTCAGTGTTTTACATAATATTTTCTTGAATGATCTGAAAGAGGAAGCAGAAAGCACATTACTTACATCTGCAGATGATACAGAGCCAGGAAGCCACAGCAGCTGTAAGAATGGTGAGAAATTTAAATTGATCTGGGGAGCAGCAACGTGCAGAAATTACAAAACTAACAAAAATTTAAAATTTACCATTATAAATTTACAAAATGACTTTGGAAGCATGATCCAAACCAGAGATACTTTGTGTGTCAGATTAGCTCAGTAAGGTGTTAATGATGTTTTCTTTCACTCCTGCAGTAGGCAAAGTCTGTTTACCTCGATATCCCACCCAGTTAACTCTTTTGTGATGGTATCCTGATCTTCAACCACTTCTACTGAATTTTCCTAGAATTGTTTTCAGTGTGACTACTGTGGTTTTGGTGATGAAAAAAATATGCTGTTTCTTGGTTTAGTTGCAAGGAAAAACTAAGCAATATGTAGGACAACTAATGCCTCACTTTTTAAGGACTTTTTAGTTTCCCCCACATGTAATTTGTAGAATTTTTCTTGATTTTTTTTAGTAGAATTTTGTCTCAACCAGTGCTGCAATGTACATGCCTGTCTCAAAGTCAGGAGGGAAGACACAGAAAAAACCGTTTGTTTCATTTTGCAGAAACCTCTTTTTTTTT
>VYXB01005623.1:347822-371321 GCA_013397135.1 Pachyramphus minor
TTTGATTTGTGGGTTCCTGCATAATAAACTAAAGCTTCCTAGTGATGGACTTGCTTTGCTCACCTTTTGTGGTCCTCCTAGAAATGGTTCACATAGGGTCTGAGACACAGAAAACAGAACAATGGAGTTTGTTGTAAGAAAGTAAATAATAGTAAATTGCTTTGCATAAAGACTGAATTAAGGACTAAACTAAAGACTGTCAGTGTTGGACTTGGACAGCTAGGAAAATGGGCAACCAAAATTTTCTGTGTCTCTGGTTTATTTATAATTACAATTGCTTTTGAAATGTCTGATTTTTGTTTGGTGTGATTTTGGTTGGCAGTTGTACCAGGCTTTCAGCTGAAATCTATTGCTACTCACTTTAACCTGTTTTTTAGGATCGTGCATATTTTGTTCTTTTGTGCAGAGAAAACTGTGATTATTTGTCCTGATTAAACGTATTTGCTTAATACCTTGTCTCATTTGATTATATTAAAGCATAAGACAGAAGTGGTGTACTCTTCTTGCTATTTCCTTCACAGTACAAGGAGGAGACTGTGTTGCTGTTTTATCTTTGCTAGTGTGCCTCTCTATTTCTGTGGGCAGTATTCAAGTGTACTGTGAGGCCTTTATCCAAATAGTGTGGTGGTGGCTTGCAAGTGATGAAAAACAGTTTCCTTTACGCAAATGTCCACCTTTGTTAATGCTGTCAGACAGCAAGTGTGATTCAGAGGATACACGGCAATCTGTGGGTCACTGATAATGTAATCTAATTTCCAAAAATAAATTGAAAGCATCTTTTCATCTGCAGCCATCAGATGTATGTCAGCTAAAGACAACAACACGTCAGAGACAGCACATGTGAGTTTGCAGGAAAGATATGTGGTTAATTGGAAATTAAACCTTTGGGTTTGTCACATTTTCTGATAGACTGACCTTGCTGGAGAAGGTCATGGTGGTATCACATGTTGTTGGCAGAGACTTCCACAGTTAAAAGATCCAACTTGAAGGACTGTTACTTGTTTCAAACAATGCCTTTGAAATCTTTGTGTGCAGTTCTGTTACCAGGCCTTTTTCAGCAAAGCTTTGTGTTAGTGAAATTTGCTCTTAAAAAAGTGTTAACAAACAATACACAATTGTGTATTGTTTTTGGTTGGTTTTTTTAGTTTTTTTCTATGCCTTCCCAGGTAAAAAGAGGTGAGAAAGGAATGAAATGGCATTTCTGATTTTAATAAGTGAGGAGCCACAACTCAGGTTGAACTCTTCCCTAGCATGTACCACTTACATTTTTATATATTTTAAGATGTTATTGCTGTGTATTCAAGTTGAAAAGACGAGCAATAGTTCTATTCATAGGGAAATGCAACGCTTTTGTCAAATTTTGTCAGTCTTTTTTTATAGTTACAAGATGCAGGAGAGGACCTCTTCTCCTTCCACGTATCCCTCACCAACTTGATGTTTCTGCAGGCATTTCCAGTGGAAGCCAAGTAATTTAAATGCCTTTTTTTTCTGAAAGATCTGCCTGTATTGTGGTTTAGAGCTGGCCAAAATCTGGGTTGTGTCATCCAGCCCACTCTGCATTTCTCAGGAGCTGCTCCCTCAGTTTTCTGCCAAGTCAGACAGTGGTGCTCCTGGATGTGGAGAGGCTCAGAAAGCCCCATGAGTGTTGTATAGGCTTTATCAGCTGCAGAAGTGTAGCCTGAGGTAGCTCAGATTCCCCATCCTCTGCCCACTCCACAGCACCAAAGCCAGGCCCTTAATTTGATTTACTTTTCTTCAGATAATGTGTGTGATCCTCTTCAAGCAACCTCAGTATGCTTTTCCCATTGCCCCAAGTTGCCGTGTTGGGTATTTGTGTATCTTCACCCAGCTTTGCACACTTATAGTTCAGCTGGTGCTGGTTTGTCTGTATGGCTGAGCCATAAAAAACCATGACAAAACCAACAATTTTCCGTTCTTTCTCCCAGACACGACAGAATAAATCTGTTTAGACTTCTTGTGTACCCTGAACAACATCCCTACTGCTGAAGACATACAACAGGTCATTATAGATCCTGTCCTTAATCTCACTGAAATAGCAAGGCTACCTATTTAATTGAAGGAATCCTTTTATTGTTAAGAACTTGCTGTCTGAACCCAGGAGGTGACAACTGGCTGATTAGATTTTAGATATTAGCTGCATAACCTACAGAATGCCAGGATATTTGGGGCTGGAAGGGATCTCTGGAAATCATCCAGTCCAACCCCCTTCCCAGATATGATCACCTGGAGCAGGTGACAGAAGAACATGTTCAGGTGGTTTTGTAATGTTTCCAGACGGAGACTCCACACCCTCCTTGGGCAGCTGTTCCAGGCTCTGCCACCTCCATGGAAAGAAGTTCTGCCTTATGTTGAAGGGGAACTTCTTGTGTTTCAGTTTATGGCCATTGCTCCTTGTCCTGTCACTGGGCACCACTGAACAGAGTCTGGAACCATCCTCTAACACCCCTTGGAGATATTTATGTGGATTGATGGGATGCTCTCTCAGTCTTCTCTTCTCCAGACTAATCAGGCCCAGCTCCTGCAGTCTCTGTTCATCAGGGAGATTCTCCAGACCCCTCATCACCTCTGCAAATAATTGGCACGTAGATTATTCCACATTTCTTAATTCTCTGTATGACAAAGTGACTGTAAAGAATTTAAATTTATTGGAGCAAAGTTTTGTGATCCTTCCTGTGCAGTTGGAATAACTCACTCTGTCCTTGTGTCCTAGTTCAGACTTGGCTCTGTGAAACTGCAGGAGGTCCCAAGTCCGCCCGAGGTGGTGAAGGAGCTCATTGGTTACTGCCTGGACAGCCTGGGAAAACTGCAGGCTAAAAACGAGCACCTGCAGAGAGAAAATGAAAGGCTTTTCAGCAACTGGAGTGATGCAGAGAGGAGGTGAGTTTTACAGGGGGTTCTCAGGTGAACCCCTTGGTTTTATTTTTGCCACTTGAGAAACTCACCAACAGGTGAACACGAGTTTTTATTCATTTGTCAGGTGTTTCAAGCTCAGTTGCCCCCAGCCCATATAGGTTGTAGATCATCTTTGTCAATGATACAACTAATATTACAAATTTGCAATTAAAGTTGGTTTTAGCTTTATGAATTTAAAAAACAAACAAACAGGTGGTTTCTTTTGAATCCTCTTCACTTTCATTAGGAAGCCTTTTCCTTCATGTTATTTTTTTTATAATTCTTAGCACTAGCAGTTTAAATTATTTACATTTTTGAGTGGGAAATAAGTTACCATTGCTTCAACCTGTTTGCCTTGTGGAAGCAGCCAGAGTTTGAAAACTCGTGTGGTATTATGGGAAAAAATACCAATATTTCGCAAGAGATTTTTATAATTGCTGTTGAATTTATGATCTGAATTGTCTGTCTCCCTGTAGTGAAGGAATCTGTGCTTGTTTCAGCATAAAACTCTTAGCACAGAGAAGTCGAGATTTATCTTGTTTTTCTATAGCTTTACTTTAAAAACCCCCACATTTAGGAAGATTGATGAAAGAATGTAGCTAATTGGCATTAATTTACCTTGAAAAAGAGACTTCAAGTTTTGTTTCCCTCTCATTAAAAAGAGTAACAATTTCTCCTGACAGTCTCCCTGACAGGCATAGGGCCTCCCTAAGTAGTGTTTTACTGCTTAATAGTGTAATTGAACAATAGTGTATTGTATAACCAGTGTTCTGTACTGCATTACATGCTGATGTGTAAGAGGCATTAGTGCTTGTATCAATTTCCATGGTGGGGTGGCACTTTTACAGAGTAACCCCAAAGGAAAGGCCGGAAAAAAAAAGGAAAAAAAAAAGTCATAGTTGCCTGATAGACTTCGCTCTCAGAAGCTGTGAAATCTGGTGGATTTCTCTGGCATGTTTATAGTTTGAATAGATGAAACATGGTTTTTCAAAATAAACTCTGAAGATTTTATGGTCATCTGTCCTTGGCCATGTCTAATAAATGGACAAAAAAAAATTTTAAAAATAATTTTCACCCAAACAGTGGTGGGTTTTTTTTGGTTTGGGGTTTTTCTTTGGTTTGGTTGGGGTTTTTTTTAAATTCTTTTTCTCACAGCCCAGTCTACCCTGTTGTCTCTCTTTGCTCTTTTGGCTCTAAAAGCAGGACCCAGTTTCTTGGAGCTGAACAAAGCTCTGCCTGTCTTTGTTCAGTAGGCAGGATTTCAGGATTTACATTCTGTATCACTCACGGTGTTGAGTGGTAAAACATCAAATGTAAAGCACATGGTGTGGAGAATTGTGGTCCCGCCTTGCCTTGGGCTCAGGCATATCAACTCCACAGTCTCAGGCCCTGCAGTTCCCTGTGCTCAAAGTCTCTTTCCTCAGGACTTCATTAGAATTAAAACACATCAGGCAGACTTCTGAGTGCTGTTTTTATTCTGACCATGGGGCACTGGATGGAGTAATTTTATCATCCTATTTCCATTTCCCTGCTCCGATTTTCTTGACCATCACGTAGGTTTTGTGAGCAAGTGGGTGCCTGGGGATGAGTGTGTGCGTGTTTACCTCAGGGATAGATGAGTTAAAATATCAGAGCAAAATAGCTGTTGTTTATATTTCATATAGATAGTTCAAGGCCAGGTTAGACAGGGGTTGGACCAACCTGGTCTAGTGGAAGGTGTCCCTGCCCATGGCAGAGAGGGGGAACTGGGTGAGCTTTAAGGTCCCTTCCACTCGAAACCAATCTGTGGTTCTCTAATAATTACAGTGGTGAATTTTAATTGTAATAATCTGTAGCAAAATCATCCCTTGAACAGAAACAATTAAATTTCTGATTTGGGTGTGGTATGTATTTTTTTTTTTCAGGCATCTAAATTGGTGTAGACAAGCCAAATTCAAAATAACTCTTATTTATGTTGTGGTCAACTACAGTGACAGTATATTTAAACCACAAATAGCTTATGAAAATGCAAGCTAGGTATTTTGGTGCTTGAAACTGACTCTTCAGCATTAGCTCATCGGGATTCCATACCATTGCCAGTGCTGTGGGAAGGGTGACTCTGAAAGGCAATGGAGCAGTGCTGTGAGATGCAGGAATTATTTTAGAGCCCTGAGAACAAGGGTGAATAGCAGAGATGTTGAATTCTTTTTTTCTTCGTGTTGGATTGTGGACAATGCCACTAATAATTAAGTAAGTGCCAGTAAGTTACACAGTTCACATTGCCCTCTCTGAATTGTGTGAGATTGCTCTGCGTTGAGGCAGCACTTAAAAGAACTTGGTTTTCTCAATTTATTATTTGTCATAGGGGCTGGTTTCAGTGGGCTGTGCAAGCCTTTAGATGCCTGTCAACGTGGATGCTTTTGGCACATTAAAAGCATTGTGCTCGCACAGCAGAGAGATCTGAGGATACACAAACTGGAAAGCACCACTCCAGTCATTAACCTCCATTTATTTTACCATGCTCAAAAGTTATCTTTGAGATGAGCATCTCCTCTCTTTGTCCTGGGGAGATGGTATTTCAGGGAGACAAATCAGCTACAGGCAGCAGCACATGGTGAATTACAATTAAATTTCGTATTTGTAATCTGTGAGGTATTAGAGTGAAACCCAGACAACTCTGCTTGGTGGTCATGTAATTCAGGTGATTCAGTGAATCCTAACAGCTCTACAGAGTCACCCCACCTATATAACTAATGCATCCCTGTTCCCAAGTGGCAAAGGATTGATTTTTACTGCTCTGTTTTCAAGTACTAGATGTGCCATAAAATAGTGTATTTTAAAGGCTTATATCTTGCAAATACGGCATTACTGTAATACTGATTTTCACTGAGCGTATGCTCTGGCAAATTAATGTTGTACGTGTGTCTGGTGAATGTGTTTGTATGTGCATAACTTTAACAAGAGAAAAATAAAAAAAGATGTTCCTCTAAATGAAAACAATCATTTAAGATTGACTGATGGCATACTACTGGTTTTACCCACAGGGAAGAGTTAATATGCTACTCTATGCATACAGTTGGTATATATGTTTCAAGATGCTAATTTTTTGCTTCAGAGACTGAAGAAATTGTCTAGAATTGCAGTGGGTTCCATACTACTTACAGTCCAGGCAGCATCAGCTTTACTTCACTGGAAGTTTCCATTTATGTGGATTTTCATCGTTGGACATCTTTGCAGGATTCAAGGGCCTCACTGAAATTATCTTTATATGGTACTCTTTTTGGCCAAGTGAGCAAAATTTCTCAATGTAACTGTTTGAACCAACCCCAACTGCTCCAACACAAACCAGTGGCTTGGCAAAATAGATGCACAGCAGTAACCACTTTCCCTGATTTCTGTGGGAGAGGGGACTGTTCTATAGGATTTGATACAGACAGCATTAGCATATTAAGAAAAAATGCTTTTTTGCACCCGATTTTTATGCATACAGACACAATTAGTGTTGAGCATGTCCAGGCTCTTTTGGGCCCTTTGTTAGAGTTCACGATTCTTTGTGAGTTGTCTATTTGTTCCCCACTAAACAGTTAACTTCCCTTTTGTAGCTGGAAAGTCTCCTGGTAGTTGATTAGTACATATGATCTTTCATTTAGGCATTATTGAACTGTTCCATATGGTAATGATGTTCTGCTATTTGCATTTAAATTAGATGAATTATTTATCAACTATCAAGCGTATCCCTTAAGGATTGCACAGTAGACTTAATACTTCATTAGATTTAATTTTTTTTTTTGCTATTGTCTTCCTTCCTACATACTATATGGTTTTGATCTGTAAGCAAAATTATTAGTATTTATGTAGGAAGTCTGTTGAAATATCATACTTTATAAATTAGTATTTTTTAAATCTGTTACCTTTAATAACAAAATAAGCCTCCTAAGCTTTTCTCACCAGCCTTGCACAGGTTGGTGAAAAGAGTGTCTTTAAGTTTGACTATTTGATATATTTACCATGATCAGCAATATTATCAAGATGTTTATTTGCTTGTTGTGTACACAGCTAAAAAAATGTTTGTGGTTCAACCCAAGGACTAGAAGGTTATAAAATATTAGGAAGTAAATATAGAATTGCATTTGCTACAAGTAATTTCTTGGACTCATGTTTGCTTGTATTCCAGTTTTGCTTTGACCTATTCACAGGTGCATATTACACTTCTTAAAAAACCTGAAGGATATTTTACTCTGAAAATACTATTAAGAGCTTTTAAGCATTTTTATGTTTGGGGTTCCCCTCCCCCCGCCCTTCAAATATATTTCACATCAGAGTGTGTAGTCCAGATTTGAGACCTGTCAGGCTTATCATACATATTTCTAATGTATCCCGCTAACGTATGCCAACTATGGTGATACAGAATTGAAAATAAAGAACACTTGCCTATTTAAATTTTAGTTAGAGTTGTGCAGGAACCCATCAAAAAAAAAAAAAAAGCATGAAGAGAAATGTTCACATTTGAAAACTTTCCCTTTTTGGTAGCAAAGTTCATTTCACTTTTTTGACGGGGGAAAAAGGAAAGCTGCTTTTGGCCTGTTTCAGACACAAGGTGCTGGACTGGTCCTGCATGGTTTGGAATGGGGATTCCTGTAAGAGGAAGTCTGGCCAGACTACAGAATTTTCTTCCAGGAAACAGCAAATTCTTTTAAGAAGAATTAGCATAACAGTTAATTTTCCATTGCAGGCTGGAAAAATGTGTGGAGGCTAAAGAGAAGCTGGAGGCAGATCTTTATAACCGGTTTATTCTGGTGCTGAATGAGAAGAAGGCAAAGATAAGAAACTTACAGAAGTTGCTGAATGAAGCCAAAGAATCTGCAGCAGATGCCAAATGTACCAGGTATTCCTTAATTTTCTTGGCTTTCTTGGTATCTTACCTGGTGCATATTTTAGTTTAGTTTACTTTGCGTTCCTTTGGCCCTAACAGGGAGTGAAAGTTCTTTCTGGCTGAGAGCTGGGTTATCCATAACAATGCTGTTAGTCATGGGAGAGGAGCATTCCTCCTGGCACCCCTGCAAATAGCAGCATATTGCTCTAGGTGCTTTAGCCAAGAACTAAACATCTAGTGAATCTGTCCTGTTTTCTGTGGCGCTGCAGCTGATTTTCCATTCATAAGTATGTCCCTGCCATTTCCATAGGTGGTAGTTTTCATATACATTCTCTCTGAATTATTTGATTCCTTTGGCAAACAAAAATATCTAATTTTTTTCAAATTTTTTAATGTTTTCTAGGGATAGTATAACAACTACTCAGGTGGTTATAAAGAGAGAAAATGACTATGATGCCAGCACTGATGAGGAAAGTGAAAGTTTAACACGGGCCTCATTACCATCAGGTAAGACAGAAAGTATTGTCTTTATGTGATATCACAAACAGGCTTTATGTGAATAAACCTTAAGGAAGGCAAAATACTACCTGACAGATTGCTCTGTGATAAGCCAACCTGCAAGCCTTAAAAATACCTCTTTTGAAGCAGAGGATAATACTGCCATTTTCAAATTAGAGAGAGGAGGTTTAAAAGCATGTTGCACAAGTGAAGGCACTGTCACTTCTTACAAAACGACAAATTGCATGCTTTGCAAAACTAATGACAGTCTAGCAGTACCTGAACCATCAACAGTTCCATTTGAAATTCTGGGAACCATGATGTGTGCGCAATGATTGATAAAGTGTAAAATGTAGTTCCTGACAGTTTCAATAGTGTTTAAAAAGATGGAAAGAGAGGAGGTTTAACAGCTATAAAAAGAGCTGTGTGCATAAATGGAATAGAAATGTATTTATAGCAGAATTCACTTTAATTTGTCAGTGAATTTTTGGCCTTGTGAAGATGCTTGTGAAACTTAATTTGACAAATCTTTCCAGGACTTGAACCTTGTAAAGGGTGTGGGATACAGCAATGGCCTGTTCCACAATACCAGATATTAAAATGTGAATCAGAATTTTGGCAAGTTTTTGACAAACCAACAGGAATATACAGGACAAATACGTTCCAAAACTGCATTAATAGTTGCTATATGGTTATATGTGTGTATATATGTATATACATATATAAATCTTCCCTTCAGGTTTGTGAAGTTTTCTGTGGGTTCTCTCACTGGAGCTTTTTATTTCCACTGTAGGTAAAGGTAATCAAGACAACACTGTGTTCTTGTAAACCACCAGCTTTCTGTGCATACCTGGGAACCAGGAGTGTCCAAGACCTTGATACTGGTGACAAACAGCTTTGTCACTCCTATGAGCCTGTTTGTTGTGGGCTTTGTGGGGCAATATCAATTAAGCAGAGCTTTCAGGCAAATGGAGAAAATTGAAATAATGGAAAGAGGTCATTTATTGTTGTTCTGTGCTCTTCAGAAATTTTTGCTTTCAAATGTTAGTTGGTCAGTTCAGATGACAAGTGAGAAACACTTTGTTTTGTGAAAAGGCAAGGAAAAGTGGAAGATGTTGAGTCTTTTTCTAGATTCAGTGGGACTTAACAAGTTCAGTGAGTGATTTTTGATATACATGCATTTAAAAATGAATGCCCTGCTCAGCCAATCATGGACTGATCAGTGTAATAGGAAAATATAGCAACTGTGCTTTTTTTGGGTTGTAAACAAAAATGTTCTTTCTTTTGCCTTTGAGGGCTGCCATACTCAGTATTTAGGTCCTGAGCGTAGAGCTCTTGCAGCTGCAAAATTTGCAAATAATATGAAGACTGTAAACTTAATCGTTTGGGTAACTCAATCAAAGTTTTTCAAGGTAATGGCATTGTTGCACCTGGCCAATGAGTGTTGCTCAGATCAGGTGATGCTCCCCCTGTGTGCACAGCTTTCTCTTTCAATGCACAGTAGAAAAGCACAGATATGTGCTGAGTATCTGTGAGTATCACCACAGATATATGCTGAGTCTGGCCTAGAATTTTCACATGCAAAAAGAAGTCTGAGGCAGACCATGTCTCCATGGAGCAAACAGTGATTCAGGGATGAGTGGAATGAGTGGATAAATAAAGCTTGTAGATACATGAAACATCAGGGACTGTAAGACATAAAAGATAATACAGATAATATTTGGTTTTTTTTCTGATTACCTTAGTTTTCCTATCTCTTAGTCAAACATTAAACTGCTTTTCCTTTTGGACTTGCAGTTTCATTGTGTGGAATGCAGGAGTCAGTAAGAATTAAAAGATCTTTGAATTCATTTTAGTAGATATTGGTGAAACTCACAATCAAGAGAGGAGATCATAATTAAATAACTTCTTTGGAGGGAAGTGAAGACAGGTGGGTATATGCACACATATGCATAGTGCATTTCCACATGTGCATGTCCAAAAAATTCACTGGGAATTGAAAAACCAGTGGTGTTCAGCAGGTGATTTGGTTTGTGTTTAGAGGTGAACAACAGAGGTAGTTCCATCACAACCATAGTTCTGTTCTATCAACTAAGGAGGATGTGAAACAGAAGCTGTGAAACACAGACATTGCAAAATCAGTCACCTACTCAGGATATGTTGAACTGCACAGTTTAAAATTCCGAAGATTTTGCTTAACCAACAATAATTGTTTTCCTTCCTTAATTTTTGGGGCACTGAAGGCATTCCAGTGGATTTGGAAAAAAACCATGCTGATATATACTACAAGAAAATTAAATGGCATTTTTTTCAATAAAATTAAATTATTAGTCTGGTGTTGATCTGATCCAAATATAGGAACATGACCCAGGAAAGAAAACTAGTAAGAAAAAGTGTAAGAATGATTAATTGCAGTCTTTGTAAAGGGGCAGAAACTGGAATTTCTGAAAACTTGGTACTCATGTCATCTGTGATGAGATTCCCAGCTGTCTGGTCAACTAGTGAAGTAGTAGAGTGACTTTCATAAGATATCACGTTGCACAATGTTTTATTCAAGAAATTAGAACATGGAAATTAATATAACATGAGATAAATACATTTTCAGATGAGCCCATCTATTTGTCTCAAAATACAAATGGAGAGTTATCAGTCCTGGTATCTATGGAGTGTGAAATTGAGGGTGATTTATATAAACCAGTTTGCATTTTGTGATACACCAACTCTGAGCAAAATGAACTAACACAGTGTAATGCCATGATTTTCAGTCCTTTGATAGCTACAATTCACTTGGGAAAAACAACAGTATCTGCAGCTGTGCTTAGTGCAGCTCCTTCTGCCACTTAAAGCTGAGATTATGTCCAGTGACTGCCATCACCTTCCCCAGGTGGGGACTCACCAAAAGCTCCTTGATGCAGTACTGTGTCAAGTCTGGACATCCAGTTTTGAAGAAAAATGTACATGTTACCAAGACAGGGACAATACTGTTGTGATAAGAGTAGAAGCTTCCTCCTTACAGTAGCAGATAAAGTGTAACCTAAAAATTTACCTCAGATTTTAGGGGTTTTGGCATTTACAGTACTATTTGTAGGTATGATATAGGGTTTGCTTTTTGACAGTAGTTTCTGCTTCATAGCTTAAAGCCAAGATCAACTGAAACGTGGTAGTTTTTGTCTTTAATTTACACACTGATGTAGTTAATGCTTTGTATTGTAAAAGAAAAAACTAAAATTGAATTAGTAAGTATATTAGAGCACTCAGAAAAACAGCTGATGTGTATGAGAAGTAAAACTTTTAGAAACACTATGACATTTACAAATAACACTATATGTCATTCCATACAACAGCTTTGCCAATCGAGCCATGAGCATAGGGAGAAATCTATTTCAAATATTGGTTAGGATTGTGAATGTGAGATTGAAAAAGACACGCAGCCCCAGCTTTCACTGCAGTTTAATAAATTCTTACGCAGCAGCTACAGATGATATGTCAGGTCCTTGTAAATGCCTGTGAGCTCCTGTTTGAGAGAGGAAAGAAACGATGAAGAAAATCCTTCTGCTGTTCTTCATGGATAGGGTGTTAGGAATGTTTCTTGGGAGCAGTGGGAAGTTGCTTTTGGTTTGGATTGTTATTGTTTTGGTCCAGGGTTGGTAAGATTCTATCTGAGTCACCAAAACCAGGTAATAGTTGTTTTTTCCTCTACTGGGACATTCATTAACAAAGTTCCATCAACTGAAGCAGGCTTGGAAATGTCACAGAGGTGTTGAGTGGAATAAGACTGTTGTTCTTTTCATGTGTTGTTGCGAACTGGACCTGTTTTTATTTTAAGGGGCTAAAAAAAATGGCTGGAAGTGGCCATTCTGTATTTCTCTTAGCCTACAAGAGTGACTGGGTGACTCAGCATGATGCCACCCCACTGGTGCAAGATGTTTCTGTCATTTTAAAATGCAGAAACACTCTTTAAGTATTAAGTAATTAATTTAATTTAACTAAGTATTAATTTAAGTATTCCTTAAGTATTCTGGAACAATCCAGAATGCAACCCAGCTGCTACTGATTCCTCTTTCTTCTCCTCTGTGCTGAATTTTATTGCTGCTGAGTCCTCCCAGGGATCCTAAAATGACACTAAAATTATCAGATTAATAAAACATCATTTGATATCATGGTTGGCAGTCATGTCTTTACCCTACAAATTAGACCCTTTTATTAACTGAAAAATACTTTAGTGATCCACATGTCAGAAAGTTTTTTAAACAGGAATAAGGATTGGATAAACCCTTCTGCTTCCTTCCCAGGAGCTGGAAAGGTAGATGGAGGGAAAAAGTTTCTCTCTTCACAGTGTTTGGAAGGTGACAGAAAAGAGAATATTATTCCTCTTCCCAAGTATGTGATGAAGCTGCAGGAAAAGATTTAAATACTGTAATCCGTAATAGATAACATAGAAGGTGGGAGATAAGCAATGGAAGGAATTATTTTACAAGGTATTATTGTTATTTCTGGTTATAATGCTATTATATGTGGCTGCCTGTAGGCAGAACAAGGCTACTGGGCACCCATTTATACTCAGCTTGCATCCTCTCTATTTTAGTTTCTCTTGTCCCTGAGTTCCTTAGTTGTATTTCACATTATAATTGGTGGAAGTTACTGCTCCTTGGTGTAAGGAATGATCTCATGATCTAGCCTGTTGGATTAAGTAAATTTTATGATCTGTGTTTCTTGCCATGTGAATGGAACTATTTCATATTAAGTGAGTCCTCAGACATTCAGTGCTTATACTTTTCTGCATGTTTGATGGTGAGGACAGATTCAGAACTGGCTCTAATAAACTCACTGTTGTGCCCACAGTAAATAATAGTGAGCACCTTCCCACTTCCCACTGCTTCACTATGCAAATGTTCTCATCCCCCTCACTCAGATTCCTGCCTTGGGGATTTTGTGTTGTGCCTTCAGGGGTCTGTAGCTCTTTAAGTTTAATTAGCTCTCTTGTGTAGTCCAATCCACTGATGGCTTGACGCTGCTGGTTAATAAGCTTTGATCACAGTTAATAATAATTAAAAAAAAGCCTGTTGTAACAGCACAGTAAAGTTCAATCTGTGAAGGCTTATCTTTAAAAGTCTGTTTTAAGAAGTTTTAGTATTTAGCCATTTAATTTACTTCAGCCCTAAATTATTTCTTTTTCTTTGTCAAGCTGTAATTGGAAATGGTTCTTCCCAAGGAATAATCCCATTTTCCTTTCCCTTGAAGTTGTACATACCTTTTTTCCTGAAACTTCATATTGACTCTCTCCCCCAACCCTTCCCTCCCCCACCATAACCTGATGGTTTGATGCCTGTAAAATATTTGTGGTTGCCAAACTGCTTTCCCTCTGTGTACCAGTTATCATGGTCAACATACACTGACGATACAAATACCAATATGTTCCATGTCCCTTTAAAAGTCCTGTTGTGAATATTGCACTGAGGGATTTATAAAGTAGTACTTTCACATTTTACTTCGAAAATTATCAAGATTGCTTATACTTCTGCACAGACCTTCTTACTGTCCATGCTTCAGTATAAAAATAGTGATGCAGCTGAAGGTGGTTGCCTCTAAATGTGATTATAATTATGTAAGTGGTAGAGTCATAATGGATTTATGCTTTGCTAAGACTGTTGCAGATTACTAAATTTGGTGACTGATTAAAAAATTAGAGTACCTAATGAATACACTGCAGCTTAGGTGCAACAACACTGACTAATCTAAAATTCAAAACATTTGTTGTATTATCCATTTACTACTAAATGTTACACATGAAAGAACTGTAGAGTTGTAAAATCTTCCTAAATTTACCTAAAGCTCTGTTTAAATCATCAAATTAACTGTCTTTATCAGATTGAAACTGAATTGTAAGACCCTTATTTTAGAATCCTTTTCAGACCAAGCTGGTAATTCCAAGCTTATGGACATCGATGAATAATGTGTTAGGTTTTTTTCCTCACTTAGAAGCAGAGATAAATTATGCAGTTCAGCAATGTGCATTTTGAACAAAGGTGGAATTATTTCACTTTTTTTTGAGAGGGTGGGGGGTTAATTAGAGCACAGCTGGACATAAATTCTGTGAGCAAAGACACTTCTGCACTGAGCAAATACTTGTTTTCTTTGGAATAAAACCGTGTAACCTGACCATCTACAAGACAGCATTAATTTGGTGGGCCCCTTTGTTTTGTCTTCTTCCTGAACCTATTTGGACACCTGTTGGTTGAGAACGTGGTTCATCAGTTATGAACCTGCAGCACTGGTGGTGCTGGAGCAGGGCCACTGACAGCCCTGCTCTGTTCCATCCTCCCCCAATAAACAGTTAAAGAGCAACTACTTATCAGGTGAGGAGGAAACCTCTGCCAGTCATCAGCAACCTGCCTGGGGTAATCCACATTCCAGTGCTTTTGTTTGTCCTTGGGCTTTTAAGTCTGTTCAGTATCCAGCATAATGGTCCTTTTGGGGTCTCCTGTCATTAAAGGAAGTAGCAATAACTATTCTTCTTATACCAAAATATGCTTCAATACTTGTGTTATGGATCATCATGGCTTGGCTTCGCGAACGAAGATTTTGAAGGGCTCTACCCACGCTTGCTGCAGGCTCCCTGATGGCTGAAAAGGCCAATGCGTGACAGACAAGTCCGGTTGCAGAAGGGACAAGAGAAAGATTCCCCAGGTGGTATCGACTGGACACGATTCTTTCTGAGTTGTCTTTTCTCCTCGAGAGTGATCTTGCGTGAGTTCTCAAAGGAAGCAGCAGCATTGTAGATGGTTTGTCTCCAGGCCTCCCAATTGGAGAGCAGACCAGTGATGATGATCAATATGGCCAAGGCTGAGATGTTGTTTCAGGGAGTCCTTGTATCTCCTTTTCGGGGCTCCTGTCTTGTGACAATGGATCATAGAAGTTACTGAATTCAGTACACGGTGTGATGCAAACCTGCCAAGGAAACCTCTCTGTCACATAACTTCATTGTGAACTTTATCCTTCTACTAGACCAGATTGCTCCAACCTGACCTTGGACACTTCCAGGGTTGGGGCATCCACAGCTTCTCTGGGCAACCTGTGCCAGGGCCTCACTACCCTCACAGGGAGTAATTCCTTCCCAATATCCCATCTAACCCTGCCATCTGTCAGTGTGAAGCTGTTCCCCCTTGTCCTATCTCTTCGGGCCTTTGTAAATAGCCTCTCTCCATCTTTCTTGTGGGCTCCCTTCAGGCACTTGATGGTCACAATTAGGTCACCCCATATCCTTCCCTTTTCCAGGCTGGACAATTCCAATTCTCTCACCATCAAAAATATTTAGGTATACTTCATGACATACTGAAAACAAAATAATTCACGTGTCAGTAACACAGTGCATTTGTGTTCCCTTCCCTCTGGAAAATATGGCTGTAGCTTAAAGAGTTGATCTTGGGTTTAGGAGCTCTTGGAGAGGTATCCTTTATCAGAGAGAAGTAGTATTGGTTCCTGAGAAAAAAATGGTTCTTGCAGAGGACTGATGGCATGTTCCTATAATCCTGAACATTTGGATAAAATCCCTTATCTTCAGCTAAGGAAAGGGCTTCTATCAGTGGCAGTTAACAAAGCCTGGATCCTGCAGGTTCTGGCAGACCAGAGAGCAGCACATTGCAGCTAAATTTGCTGAACAACCTGTGGCTGCTTCACGTTTTGTAACAGCTCTTCTGATGTTAAGTTGAATATTTTGTAGGTTTTCTTCTTACATTTCATGTTTTCCTGTGTGTTTTGTTGGGGCCAATAGCGGGTCAAGCCATTAGAAGTTTCCACAAGCTGTTTACCCATGCTGGCTTGTTTCTGCAGAGCAACAAGCGGCCACGTGTTAGTTCGGAGTGTTGCTTTCACTCTGACAATGTGCTGGAAGGGCATTTGATCTGGCCACCTGTGTAACATTCGCTGTCGTAATTATCTTAGTTGCTTCCCAACTGTATTACACTGTCTCATTCCAGCAAACAGCCTATCTTGATTAAAAGCTGGGTTGTTCAAGATCGCAGAGGACTCTGTGGTTGCTCCCTTGATTTATTACTTATCCAGCTTAAAGCACACATCCTTGTTTTAAACTTGCAAATTTTCTCTCACCCTGTGAGTCTGGTGAGTCTTCTCTAGATTTGAGTTGGTTCTCTGTTTGGATTTGCTTTCTGCTTATTTTATTGGATATTTTTGTTATTTATACCTATGTTAAGTAAAAGGGACTGTCAAAAAATCAGCCTCCTACTTGTCCTTTAGATTTTATTCTTAAAACAGCACATGGATCAATCTAAAAGATATTGGAGGTGAGGTGATAAAATTGTATTGGAAAAAAAATTGCTTTACTCAGTAGAAAAGCTAAATGATAACACTGACTGGTACACAAATTCCGCAGAAATCATTTGCAATGTTGCCACATTTCTTGGAAAGCAGTTTAGGTTGTTTTTTTTTTTTTTTTGTCAGTCATTGTACTGGAAAGCTGAGAAGTTCCTTTTTATCTTTAGCATGAAAGGCTCTCCTTGAGGACTCTTTGCCTCAATCTCCATAACACTGCATAGGAGTTTCATGCAAATTAGAAATGTGTAAAACTTAGAAAGGACAAAATGGTTTCAAAATAATTCAGAGATGATAGGCAAATGGCGCCTATAGCTCCAGTCCCTGTCATGCATTTTGCTGTGTTCTGCTTGTTTTTGAAGATTAACCTAAGCTTGTTGATTTATGCTCTTTCACTGGCCAAGTGATTTCACAGAGGAGCCATCAGTCACAAAGCTGTGTTGACGCAGATCAAACATTAAGTTACACACTCTAAAAGATGGAGGGGAGATGTTTTCAAAACTGGAGCTGTCAGCATCTTATTAGTTGTTTTTTTACTTACTGTATAAGTTAAAAGTAACAGAAGACACAATGCCAAATCAAAAGTATCATAAACTCCAACTTCTGCTTTTTTTAGCTGGGTGGAGACTATAACCCAACATACTGAAACAGAGAGAGAAAGTATTTCCTCATGATTACAAATGCCTCATTGTATTTACTTTTTTTTTAATGTCTGTTTCATTCTACTCTGATGGGACACTGGACAACTTCTAGTGTTCTGTAAAAAGCAAAATGACAATTCATGAGGTTTAGGGCTTTACACATATATTTAGGAAAATGGGTGCAAAACCTCCTCCCCATTATTTTGTAGTGTATGTTCTAAAACGGCCTCATTTTCACTGTACTTAAACTAAATCTCTGTCTCAAAGCTGTGTATTTATGTAAAAAGGTGATACATGTCTGTGCATCCTGAGTATAACCCTCCTCTCTTAGAAGCTAAAGATCTTTTCTTTAAATAAATTTAAGTAAAAACATGCTCAAAGATGGATTAGTCTTTCTGCAGATTTCCTCCCCATTTCACAACCTTTTACTGGTGACAGCTTTGCTCCTGTTCCTGTGAGGCGGCAGATAAAAGGTGTGATCTTGATCACCTGGGACTATTCATCACATCTTTTGTAGTCTTCACAAATTGAAACCAAGTAATTCACCTTTCCCAAGAATGTTCCCCGGTAGTCAGGATGCTAACCTTTTCTTCCCTTGTATAAAAATTATTATTAGCTCATTTATAACTCGTTGCCAATTCTGTCCCCGTTTAAAAAGGGACAATACCACTCCTCATGGCAACAGAAATTTGGATGCTCAGTACCTGCTGTTCTAGAAATTTAGATGTCTAACTATAAATTAGAATGGATGCCTGTTTGTAATTGTTTTTTTTTTTATGTGGACTAAATATAGAACTTATTGTGTAGATATCAGTTGTGTCCGATTTCAGCATAATTAAAATAAAAAAGATATATTAGCATACATTTGTATGTACCAGTATTTTGGAATGTATTAGGAAAATAATTAAACTTTCTCAGCACAAAAATGAATAAGTATGTCTTCGGCAACTGATAGGTGATAATATAAAATTTCAAGAGTGACCAAAGTAATTTCCATGATTTAATTGGTTAATAAGACAACTGCTTGGAAAGTTATTGAGTATAACCTTTTTGAGCAAGACCAAAAATTTCTTATGTTGGTCCTTCTGCCAGGCAGGTGGTTGTGTTCAGTTTTGTCCATCCTCAGACATCAGTATGAGTGGGGAGTAACAGGCAATGTAAGTTGGGGAGCAGGAACTGGGTGGGAAAAATGTACATTTCAGGAAAATAAGGAGAGACACAATGTAATATAAAACTGCATTTAACACCAGTCTGTCATGGTGGTGTGACTTTCCTTACTTGAGTCTGAGGTCTATAGTTTTCTTAGAGAAATGGGCTGATACTGCACAAATCCCTCTTACATGTGCTTTTGGCAGCAAAACGTTAGTCTGTATTCACCACTGCCACCTTTTTGCCAGTGAAAAGAGCATTTTGCATAATTTTTATACTCACCAACTGGTTTCCTCATCCTCTTCTCACCCTGCACCTGTCTTTGCCCACAGCCTTGTCATTAGTTAACTCATTCATGGCAGTAAGTTAATTTTTGTCCCTGTAATGAACTTACTTGTTTCAAATGGAGAAATAAACTCAAGCTGTAGGACAGCACCTTCCAGCAGTGTTGTGGCTCAGCTCAGCGCTGCCGCTGCAGCTGAGACTTCGGATATTCCAGGACAGATTACTTGGCTACAGTATTGTTCCTGCTTATACAGTCCCCAGATTTCCCTCTGCTGATCCTGCAAACTGCATCTCCAATTCCATAAAGAAAAGCAGTGCTTGTTTGGGATTAGCCATATTGTGAGCTGTTTTCTCAGCCAGGAAAAAAAATAGCTCTTTAATCTATAGCCAGGTGTTGGATTCTCACAAGGATACTCATTACTTGGGTTCCTGGGAGAGAAGGGTCAGGTCAGGAGTATCTGCCAGCAATTTCCTGGGAAACACAGGAGGCAGTCTGAGGGCTTTGGGGTAGGAGCTGAGAAACAGTATGTGGAACAAAGTGGTTTACCTGTTTGTAATCTCCAGGGGTTTTCTCAGAGGGTGATGTTGGGAATCTGGCACTCTGCATTGGCTATTGGAATTTTATTCCACTATCTCCACAAGGTATGAATACATTTTCACTGAAAACTTCAAAGTCATTTAAAAAAAAAGGAGCAATGTTAAATAATAAAATAAAGTTGTTGTGTACTCCCTGCTTGATAGTTTACTTTGTTACACTTCAACAAATATTAACTTCTCTAGTTAGGCATAAAATTCTGTTTTGGGAAAGGTATCATTAACTAAATGGCTCACTAGCAGCTCAGTGCTCCTGCAGAAAAAGGATCAAAACATTTTATATGCAACCTTTTAATTCAAACAAGACTTTCAGAATTTTGGTGAAGGTAAAAGTTTCACTGTTTCTTATTTTTGTTCCAGAGGGGAAGAGAGAAAGCACATTATAAAGCCACTTAGGCACTTTTCTGAAGTTGCCCTGTGGCCCGGGAGACAGGGAAGGAATATGTCTCACAGCATAAGTGATAAAATTTGGGCACATCCCTGAGAAGTGAGACATTGGCTCCTTGCATCACCGATCAGTGTGTACTGAGGGAAATGTGAATGAAACAGAGAGCAAAATATGTGTCTTCATGTTACCTGCCAGGTAACCTCACTGCTGGATGTTGAACAGTAGGAATACCTCAGCCAATTTTGGCAAAATCTTGTGGAAATGCTGTTTTTCCAAAGCAGTTACATGTTGTCAGCCACTGGATTTCCTTAGCTAAGATACTCTGTTTATGGCTTCCCGTGACTCTTGTTTTCTGCAAGTCAAAGACTCACAGCATTTTTTGTTGGGATGTTCAGGAACACTGCCTTGATATGGGAGAGAAAACAGTAAATTTTGTACAATATGTACAATATGCCAAGGATATTGGGGTAGAAGGTAATTTTCTTGGCCAATTTGTTTTTTAAAAATCCCCAAAAACTCACAAAACAGGATTGCTTGTAGATTGTAGAATCGTGGAATGGTTTGGATTGGAAGGAACCTTAAAGCTTATTCAGTTCCACCTGCATCTAAAGGTGAATCCTCATCCTCAGCTCGTTCTAACTCTGCTCTCAGGTTTCAATGAGCATGAAGAGCACTCTGTTCATCACCTGTTCTTTGGGAAAGTCTGTCCCTTGCTCACCGTTGGCTCTGACCAGGACAGATTGCAGGCTACCTGAAGATTGAGTTCCATCATTTCCTCACTTGACAACAGCAAATCTGAGTCACAATTCCTGGCTCTCTCCCGTTCCAAACCAAGGTGTGCTTAATAAACCTCCCTGCAGAACACTGCTGCTTCTTTGCATGGCTGCTCTCTGAAAAATGAGCCTTTGTGCGAGATTAAAAACATGTTGATGCTTGTCCTTCACTGAGAGCTGCTTGTAAATTACACCTAACTTGATTTCAGTTCTACTGAACAAAAAGGTCAACTCAAATATTGTCACCTACCTTGGTTTTTAAAAGAAAAGAAAAATTTTTGGACTGATGCAATATGCAGATGGACTTTTAGATTAAGTGGTTTTTCAGTAATTTCACTGTGCTGTCATTCATTTTTCATATGATGTGCCCTATTTTTTTTTTTTACTTTGTTTTTTTCTGTCCCCCCCCTGTTTAAAACTATCTCATTAACCAGTGAAATTTAGGAATGGATTCTGCTACGTGTTTGTAAGCTCTGAGGATATTAACAAGTCCCTAACCAAGCACAAAATGCCATCAAGATACAGAAGTAAATTAAATACACATCCTTTCTGCGTGCCCAGGAGGGATAAACTCCAATTGTGCAGTTAGCTTTAACTTTTCATCAAAGTGGAGAACAGAGAAGTGTTTCTTTCTGGAACTCCTAGTGTAGATTTCCAAGAAAGATTGAGGCTTATAGCTTTTAGGGAAATGTAAAAAGTGCTTCTGCCCACCAAGGACTTCATAAAAGATTTTTGGCACTTGTGACATGAATACATCTGTCTTTTTCCTGTGTTCAGAGATGGAGGCAGAATGTAATTGATGGAAATGTGATCTTCAATTTCCCACCTGCCTGTGCCTAAACGGATTATACTTTTTTTTTAGAGAGAAATGAAAGGTTTTGCACAGCAAGTGATTACATTGAGCAGCTGACCTCAATTACTGTAGGCTGATGACATTGACTGCATCAGACCAAGGGTAAAATCAGATCTCTGTCTTGAGTCCTAACATCTCATGAGCCTTTCCTGTGGAACAGGGCAGAATTAGAAGATTCCTACTGGAGAATTTTTAAGGACTATGAGTGCTTTCATGACACCCTGAAGATATTTCGATCATGAGATTGATGTCAGTCATTTTCACAAAGCACCAGCAAGGTCAAAACTGTGCCTGGCCTTTGGTTTGTGCTCTTGTGTTAGCGCATTATATCACTTTTTAGCCTGCTGAACTGCTTACTGATGGTTTGCTCTTTGCTCAGTTGCAACACTTGGTTCAGGACCTGCTTAATGAAAAAATCCTACTGTATTAGTTTAACAAGATTACAATTTAGAAATTAAGAAACTTCAGGTGGAAGTGTGGAAAAGAACAGATTTTTATTAACAAAATCTGAATAAACAACAAATGGTGCAATCAAAAACTTTCGGAAGAAACAAATCAAACTCCCAGTTCCCCAGGTGATGGCGAGGGAGAAACCCACGGCAACCCAGTGCGGGGTGGGGAAGGCGGGTGGGGAAGGCAGGACTGTCCGGGCTGTCCAAGAGCTCCCTGCAGCAGCCAGCAGCCGATGGCTTCACAGCCAGCAACGGGAGAGTCCTTTATCCCACAGGCAGTCCCGAAGGCAGAATACCTCGCTCTGACATGGGTCGGTCTCTCTCTCTCAGTCGTTCTCCGCGAGGTGTCTCGTGGGGGATTAAAAAAAAAAACCACCAAACCCTTCCTCTCAGGAAAGAAAAGGCGGCCAAAACCGCACCCTCCCCCACACCACCCCCCGGCTCTGTCTGGCCGGCCGACAAAACCAAAACCCCCCAAATAAAAGACTCCCCAACCGTGTCTCCTGACCACCTCGCTTCCAGCGAACCTGCCCCTTTCCCCGCTCCCGCGCTGCCTAGCGCGTGGGGCTTTGCTCCGTTCTCCACCGTCTCCGGACAACCCCTATCCTGGAAAAAACAAATGGGTGGCTGGGTGGGGGTGGGGGAAGCAGTGATGGGAAAAACGGGATACTAGGGAAAAAAATCCAACATCTCTTTTCAAACCTATGACACCTACCATCTTTCTAGGCATGTGAACATCAAAAAGCTGTTTTAATGTCTGAGAACTTCCTGATTAGCTTTGCAGCATAGTTAAGTTTCCATACTCTGAGAAAATAGTAAGTGGAAAATGGTGTTACATTGGCAACAAGCATCATTCCCACTCTATCTTGAGAGAAGGAGGGGCTTGTCCACCTCATAGAATCATCGAGTTATAGAACCACTAAGGCTGGAAAAGACCTCTAGTGTCTTGAGTCCAAGACTTAACCCAACACTGCCTTGTCCCTAAACACCAAATCCATACATTTTTTGAACATTTCCAGGGACAGTGATTCCACCAGTGCCCTGGGAAGCCCATTCTAGTGCTTGACTTTCCGTGAGGAAATTATTCCTAATATCCAATCTAAAATTCTCCTGGAGCAATTGAGGCTGTTTCCTCTTGTCATGTCACTTGTTATGTGGGAGACAACCCCTGTGCTGGACCTTTGAGAAGGTATTTATTGTTAAGTTTTGGACAGCTCAGGAGAGGAGATGGTTTATTACTTCTCTGCAAGAAGCAATATCCAAGACAGGATAACTAAGGATGGAAGAAATGCAGCCACGCCATTGCAGGTACTTTTATGTGCTTTGGAGGTTTTTTTGTGTGCAGGGAAAGGCCAACTGTGCCAACCTTCCTCTGTTTTTTGAAGTGACACAAACATGGAAGAGCTGCTCTGAGAATCCAGATAAGGTGGCACTTCAGGAGGTATCTACATTTTGTGGCTAAACCACATTAAATAGTTTTCTAAAGCTCTAGGTTTCTAAGGTCGTATGTTGAGCCTACTTAGGAGAATTTTCTCTGCGTGTACAATGTAAAGTTGCCTTAAAATAACTCTCTGGTAAATTCTTTCCAGGCAGAAGAGTGTCATCCAGCAACTCTCTGTTCAGGTGGAGTAAAAGGAATGGGCACAGGGAGATGTGCCTTAGTGGGGCAAGGGGGGAAGCCACAGTTCCTGTCTTCTGGTGGGGGACAACATATTAAATTCATGGTACAGGTTAGGGATTTGGTAGCTCTTTTGTGAGCTTGAAATTGCCGTT
>VYXB01005623.1:371361-415989 GCA_013397135.1 Pachyramphus minor
TTTTTCCTGGTGCCCCCCAGTTGCTCAGGCTGGATCTGTGCTGCTGCTGTTCCCATTCAGAAATACACTGATATTTTAATTTGCATCTTGGAATAAATCATCCCCTTGTGGCACACAGGTCTGAGGAATTTTAAAATCTGTGTCTGGGGATAGGAGGTGGCTTTATTTTTCTTAGATACCTTTGGATGACTAGATCAACACAGTAGTTATTAGTTAAAATAGTTGTTATCAGTAGAAATGGTTTTAGAGGAAGTAACAGGTATTTTTGTGGTGAAGATTTCAATGAAGGTACATGGCATTTTCCTTTTTATACCACCAAAACAAGAGGCTCTGGAGTGGCTGCTTTGTTACCTGACCATGCAGGTTAACAGGAGTCCAGGGACTGGGAGCCCATTGTGGCATCCAGGAATGTCCTTTCCAAACTATCATCAGCTTTTCCAAGGTTGGGAAAGGTTTATTTTATCAAATAGAATTTCACGTTCTGGGGTAGGTATGGTGTGTTAATGAGTTAAAAATGGATGTTTTACAGGATAGTCATGGTAGTGCTTTTTTTCCTGCTAATTCAGAGCTTGTGGGGAAGGAAAACAGACCATAAGACTGTTTTGTATAATTTAACAAAAAACTACAAAACTAATATGAAGAGATTGTATTAGAGAAGAAATGGTCAAGCAGGACTCCAGGTGTTTCTCAGGTAGTGTTATTATTCATCTGCCTTTTCAGTAAATACACTTTGAAAAGACTGCGTTCATGCCCAGCATGCAATTATCCTTTTTGCTTTGTTTTGTGTATTTCACCAGCAAACCACCCCAGAATAATGCTCTGAATTCTCAATTGGTGTAATTCATTATGGCTCCATTAACTTCCAGAGAGGCTGCTCTGGTTTACTCTGGCCAGAGTGTTCAATTCTGAATTCGTAATAACACTGTTACTCATCTGAGCAGCCGTTATTCACGTCAGCATTTTGTGCCCAGTCCTGGATGTTTTAATGTGTTTTTTGTTGACCAACAAAGAGAGTGTTGTGCACTGCAGGGAAGGCATGGGCAAAGATTAGATGCATCTTTCTGTGTTTTTGAACTTTATTCTGACATTTTTTAAAATGTCTTATTTGGAACTCTCTGTGCTCTATTTTTTATTTTTTTTTAAAGTTATGTATACCAGTATAATAATAATTAATCCATTCCAATAAAAGAAAATGACGGGTTCTTAAACGTCTTTTTAGACAAGTGTTTTGAGGGTTAGAAACAATATTAGTTAAAGGCAAAAATTCCAGCATTAGATAATACCAAGATTGTTTTTTCTAAGGATCAAGCTGTCGAAGATAGCACTATTTGGGATAGCTGGAGTACTTCTAAGATGGAGCCTTTAATTTGAGAAAACGTGATACCAGGATTATCTATTGTACATGTCTTTTTTTCTTGGAAAGAGTAAAAAATCAAATGATACAATATCTTCTGATTATAGAACATTACTATGGCTTTCTGTCATCCCACACATCAGCTGCTTAATCCAGTGACCTTACTCTGCTTTTGCTGCAAGTGAGCCTAATTCTCTAGGTCTTTGTAGCCTGAAACACCTTTTTTTTCTTTTTGTTCTTCAATGAATGTCATAAAATCATTCATACTTGCCAACATCTTCAGCAAATTTTTCTGGAAATAACCCACTAACATTCTTTCTTTGAAGACATCCTGTTTTTATAGTATTTCATCACTGCAATTTAGTATGTAGTTTGTATCACAGTGATCTTCCCTTGCTATTTTTTCCTGAAGCAATATGCCAAAGGAAAAACTCTTTTCAGACTAAATCCGTCTGTTGTGGTGGGGAAAGGAGTGTGTGTTTACACTCTTTGTATTTAAATCCCATTTTCTCTAAGCTTTTATTTAGTTACAGGGAGACTGTATTGCTTTTTATAATCAAACAGTACCATTACAGTAACTGTTGTTTTGGAGAAGTGTCAGGAAGTGTTTAAAATTTCCACAGGCCCTTAATAATTTAAGTGAATTTTTGATGGTAAAGAGGTGTGCGAATTGCCCAGTGTAATGAAATTGCAAAATACTTTAAATATAGAAGAGCATTTTTTTCTTCCATATGGGTATTTTAAGCTTGCATAAAATATTAAGGAAGGATAAATTATCCCTTTATATAGATATCTGTCCTTTTTTAGAATCACTGCATGTTGATGGAGAGGAATTGCATCAAGGTTTGCCCGTCCAAGCTGTGTTCTACCCTTCAGTAATACCTCAGGCAGCTGCCGCCTGCAGAGGTCTAGTCTGAATATCAGTAAAGCTTAGAAGTAAGACTGTTTATTGTGAGAAAATAGCATGTTTCCTGGGCTTGAATATTTGGATTTTGTGTTATGGAGTGGGGTTTAGGTGATCAAAACTCTGTCATCCCCATTTTAATAAAGAATTTCCCTGGTGCTTCTTGGCCCTGGTGACTCCCAGGGATGTTTACTGTGGAAGGAAACATGGAACATTAGCATAGCTTATGGTGTGATCCTGTTTTTTCTTGCTGAGGAGCGGAGTTTCTGCCATATGGAAAGACTATCCCAGAGTTAGTGGACCCCAGGGGAGCGAAGCCAGTTCTGTGAGTCTGGCTGTGACATTCCCCATCACACCGCAAAATTACTTCATCCCACATCCTGGCTGTGCATCTCTGTTGTCTTGATTAAGTTGGGACCATGGTCTCTTGCCATTCAACCTCACCACTGCCCTCTAAAATTGCCCTATCTCCCAGCTTGTCAATATCCAGGTATTTCATACATATTTTAATGGTGTAGATTTTATCTTCTGAAGCTGAGCTCCTTTCTCACTGCAGCTTCAGCCTGACCAGGAAAGCCCTGCAGAAGTCCAGGGACCTGGTGAGGAAAAGCAACACAGGTCAGACTGTAAACGCATGTCTGGGATCCTGCCACAAGTTTTACAATCCATCCACAATGAATAATAAAAAAAAAATAAAAATTTTGCTGTTTATGTGTCTCTGTAAGTGTTAAAAAGTATCTAAAGAGAAGTTAAACCAACTTCTGGATTCTGATTGATAATTTTTTGTTCATTGTATATTAATGTCCTGTACACAATCAGATTTCACATTCACAGCTCAGTAAGTGTTCTAATAAATATTAATGTGTTGCTGCTCTCAGAGTACTTACTGAGATCTTTAAAACTCCTTAAATATATTCCCAGAGCCTCTTAGAGGAGCCAAAATTGCATGTAGCATTTTCCAAAGCAAAATTATCCCATGATGTTGATTGAGATTGTTCCAGTGCATCTGCCATAGAAACATTAATGTCATTTCTGACTGAGACAGTGGCATCTTCTATGTTCGTCATTTCTGAATCCATTAGAAAGACCTTAATGGCAGCTGTATTTAAAGACATGCCATAATGACATCTTAAACGCTGTCTTTAAAATTCACAGCATGAAAAGCCTTTTAGGAACACTACATGGGAAAAAAACCAAAACAGGTAGCTGACAGCAATTTGTGGATAATATTTATGGTATGTCTTTTATTTAGTGGAGGCTTTATATTAATTTCAAGATAAATAAATGGGTCCAGAGAGATAATGGTGCGAATAAAACTTTGTTCCTAGTGAATGACATGAGAGACTTCAGGTCAGCTTCCTCATTTCACACCAAATGTAGGGAAATGCATGACAGAGTTTGGAACTGTATCAGCTGGTTATAGGAAATTAAAAAATAGACAGTAGAAATAAAGGATCTAAATCATGTTAAATTTCAGGAGCCGGGGAGAATAAGGTATATACATACAAAAGCAAAATATAAATATTCCAAAAATCCCTTCTGCAGCAAGATTATTTGGAAAGGGCATGAACTTCTCATGGAAGAGTGAGAAGGAAGGGGTTTGGAGTGTTTTATAACTCTGTCAAGGACCTTGTATAGTTACTTTCTGGGTGACGATCTGCTTTCACCAGTCAGCCCCAATATACTCAGTGTGTCTGTAAGTTTGCTAAAGGCACTTCACCCAAAATTTTTGGTGATTATCACTGAAGCCTAGAGGATGCTGGAGCAAATCTTGGTCTTTTCTGAGATTTGCACACAGGGATCATATTTATCAAGGTCAGTAGGATGAGGAACAGATCCCATGCCCTCTCAGTGGAGTGCAGGATTCTGTGTGGTGGGTAACTTTGATCCTTAGGACAGTATGTGTAATATGGGATGTCAGAAGATTGGGGGAATTGGGAAAAAAATGATTGAGCTTCACTCCTGCATCTGTAGATTTCAGAAGATTTTATCCATGTGTAGCTATTCAAGTCTTTCCTGAACATCAGGAAGTGACAAATATTCCCTAAATGTAATAATAAGAAATTAAATCACTTCACTCTAACTACAAAGCAGCCACCTGTAATGGTGACTTTTAGTTATTGCAGCCACAGACGGAATTAAAATTGGGGAACTAGAGGTAAAAGGTGACTTTCTGAGCAAGCAGCCCGTCTTGACTGATTTGATAATATTAGTGATGTACAAACTGCTCCATTTCCCTTTTACTCATTTAATGGTTTCTCAACATTTGTCCTTTGATGGTGAACTTTTGAGGGATTATGCTCTATGCCGTCATCCATTATGTACATTCACTTGTAAGGACAGTTTTAATGTAGCTGGTTGCCGTTCCAAGGTTAAAATTGTGTTGTTGATAAAGGACCTAGGGCTTGTGTCACTGACTAGATTATTTTAAAGCTTTAAATCTGTCTTTTTCTCTCAAAGAAAACAAACAGGACTGCATATTTATGTTGCTATGTAAATAATATAAGCAGAAAAATAGCTTCTGATTAGAATGTGGTATTTGTTTCAAAGCTTTTCTGCTTCTTTACAAATATGGAGTGAAATATAGGCAAGCAAAATTCCTGTTTAAATAGGTTTATATTGTAGATTTTTTCCACCTGAAATGTTTTCTCAGCCTGAAGTAGAAATATCTGTAATCCAAAAAATGGAATGTACAATATAATTGGTAGAGATTACTAATTTATCCACCATAAACTACCATCATTATAAAAACATACATTTTAATGTCATGAGTCATGGCCTCCATTAAGCTGTATTGATTTCCTCAAAGATTGTTCAATGAAGAAAGAAATCATTTTTTGTGATATTTTTGTCTGAGCTCCATCTATGTCAGAACATTGGTGGAACGCCAGGGCACTGGGTTGGTAACGTTGTGGGTGCAGCTTACACTTGATTTTTGAGGCTGCCTTCAGTACATAGAGGCAGATCCCTCTGGCCTCATGATTCCTGTGGGATTAGTGAATAAACTGTGTGTCAAGGTGATGATCCTCTAAACCAGATTTTATGAGCATTTCCAGGAGACCGACTGGCTACTCTAAAGGCTCTTCAAGCACCAGGGCAACACAAAGAAATAAAAAAATAAATTGAACAAGTCACAGAATCCCAGGATTGTTGAGGTTGGAAAATCCCTCCCAACCCATCGAGTCCACCCTGTGCCTGATCCCCACTTTGTCCCCCAGCCCAGCCCACTGAGTGCCACGTCCGGCCTTCCTTGGGACACCTCCATGGATGGGTACTCCACCACCTCCCTGGGCAGCCCCTTCCAATGTTTGACTACCCTTTCCAGCAAGAAATTCCTCCTGATGTCCAACTTGATCCTCCCCTGGCACAGCTTGAGGCTGTTTTCTCTCGTCTTGTCCTTTGTTCCCTGGGAGCAGAACCCGACCCTGCCCTGGCTCCACCCTCTTGTCAGGGACTTGCAGAGAGTGAGAAGGTTCCCCCTGAGCCTCCTTTTCTCCAGGATGAGCTTCCCCAGCTCCGTCAGCCTCTCCTGGTTCTCCAGACCCTTCCCCAGCTCTATTCCCTTCCCTGGTCATGCTCCAGCCCCTCAGTGTCTCTCTTGTCTGAGGGGCCCAGAACTGTCCCCAGCACTGGAGGTGCGGCCCCAGCAGTGCCCAGCACAGGGATGGGCACTGCCCTGGGCCTGTGACACACCATGGCTGGGACAGCACAGGGGCCATTGGCCTCTTGCCCACTGGGCACACGTGGGCTCAGAAAGTCAAAATAAATTTAAATAAAAGGTTTTATTGTCTGTATATCTTTTCAGTCGCCCTTATATATTTCTCCAATAGATACTGATTTTGAGTGAAGAAGCTGCCTCAGGAGTAGCTATAGTTCCTACTCTGTGCTTGAGAGGTTTGATACTTGCTGTCTTAATTCAGTCTTTATTCAGAAGCCCTGTTTCAAAGTGCTCATATTTTATTTTACTTCACATTCCAAATAGCAGTTCTATTGCTAACAGAGGTTGTGAAATCCCCATGCCTGGAAGTATCCAAGGCCAGGTTGACCGGGGCTTGGAGCAACATGGGCTAGTGGAAGATGTCCCTGTCCATGGCAGGGGGTGGAATGAGATGATGTTCAACATCCCTTCTGATCCAGATAATTCTGTGATTTTGTGATTCCATGACTATATAAAGGTTAACAAAATAATCACTTAATCACTTATCTGAAATTGGTAAGTAATGTTGATTATGGTTGCTGACTTTCTTCTTTAGGGCTGACTTTCAAACATTGGGTTCCACATCAACACCATCAGGGGGTTAGGCATAATAATGATAAAAATTGTGTGACGTATAGGGTAACCTTAGAGGTCATCCTTGGAAGCCCACCCCTGTTGATTCTAGGGCCTGGATCAGCTGGGCAGGCTGAGCAACATCAGCTGAGACACCAGAAAAACTGACTAGAGCAAAAGTGGTGGACTGAGGTTTATGTTTTACATGCCTGGTGAGAAACTACTTTGGGCTCCACCACCTCATATTGAATTGAAACATCACAGCCTAGAAATTTTTTCCAAAGCTTCATGTTTTCAGTTCCTCTGTCTGTATGTTTTGTTGTTTTGTTTACTTGACCTGCATGCTGCTTCGCATCTCCTGGGAATGCTGTCCAGGAGCCTCCTGCCTCCACCCTGGGTGGTTCAGATGATCCAAATGTGACATCCAGGGAGCCCAGAGAATGACTACAGCAGACAGTCACACCCAAGAGAGTGAGCTCATCTAACCTTTTTTAGTGCTGTTGCCTGAATTTCGATGTGCTGGTTTTCTAGACGACGGCACATCCAACCATGGTACACAAAAATTAGCCTTAATAAAGAGCTTCTAAAAGATTGGAGGTTCAGAGGTGCAAAAAAGACTTCTAAAAGTGCATGCAATAAATCTGGAGTGGCAGTGGATCATTGGAAAGCTGGAGTTTGCTGTTGCTGAGCACCCCAACTCATCCCCAAACGAGTGGCCAAGTAAAAACCACCTCAGCGTCTGAGTCGCTAACTTTGATTCTGCTCTGGTCAGAACACCCATGGAAAATAAAGCAGGGAAAGCAACTTTAATGGTTAGGAGATTTTAGATATCAAAACTGAAATTGCAAAATTTCACCTCTTTGTAATGGAGCTTCGACCTGACCTACATCAGGACAGATTTGAGCTCATTCTGTTTGTGCTGTAAGGCAGGAAGTAATTTTTAGGGGCTGTAGACACTATAAATATGTAATATGTGTATATGTGCTGATCTGCAAGATTTTACTGATAAATCATAACCTTTAGCAACGTTTATGAAGAGGGACTTTTTTAGAATTATGACATTACTAAAGTATTTTCAGAAAAACACATTATTATGGATTATTTAAAATTAGTATCTCATTTGATGAAGTGGATATGGCTCACTGAAATCTCCCTTATCAAGGTATTTTGTAAAAGAAGGATTTCTATTACAGATCATGGCTTTTGTGATTAAAATTAATGAGCGCTTTCACAGTCTCTGCAGATACATATAAAATGCCTTTTTTTTTTTTTTACCTTCGCATTTTGATAGAGGAAAAGATTTTTTTCATGCTTCCTGACCAAACTTATTATTATCTGCTTGTCAAATTTACCTTAATATTTTTGCCAGTTAGTTGGAAGACAGTATGAGAAGGCAACAGATAAACATCTGAATTGTCTCCATTTAATAGTCATTGCGTAGGCAACTGTATGGCAACCAGATTTATATTATAACATGATAAGGGGTTTTTGTTTGTTTGTTTGTTTTGTTTGGGTTTGTTTGTTTTGATTTGGTTTGCCTTTTTGTTTGTTTGTTTAATTTTGTTATTGTCCTTAAAAAGCTTTTAGAAAAATGTGACATCAGGAAAAAATAGACTTTGCAAATAGAAAAGTCTGTGGTAATACAGCCTAGCAGGGCGAAACGTAAACTTCCTTACTGAACTGAATACGATTTATAAATTTTGTGTGGCTGGATATAAACTTTTTGCTGGAGTTGTTTTAAAATGTGTCTTCATAAACACTTCCCATGGAGATATTCTTTATAAAAATAAATGTTAATAACTAACTGACAGAGAATTTATAGAACCTCAGTCTCAACCGCCTTTCGGCCCCAGGGGATTACAGTACAATAAACCCTAGTTTATACAAAGGGTGAAATATACAGTAGGGCAGAACAAAGGGAATACAGAAGGGTTCTCACTGTTTTCCTAAAATTAAAATAGTGGTATATTCCTGTTACTTTCACTGAAGCAGATGCACAAACTGTGAATACCAGTGTTAAATTTGTGATCTCTGAGAGATCTAAATAGATCTATTTCTTATGAAAAATGCCTGACTGTGGCCAGAATCTGTATACACAAGATAACTTTAGCATAGGTAGAAGTGGTGTTTCCTAAATTGCCTGCCAAGAGTGACTTAATCCCACTGCGCAAATACTGCCTACACCAGTGAGAGGTGTTAATTTCCATACCCATTCATTTAGAAGGCATTGCTGAGACTGTCAAAGAGATGCTAATTATTATCAGCCATGGTGATCCCTCAGGAATTAGACTGGGATTGAGAAACCTAGTAATTGCTGAAGTTACACTACAGTCAGGGATTAAAGTGATGAGTTGTGCTCCCTTTCTGGTTTTTTTCTTTCTCTGGTGGCTTGGGGAACAGCTGTCACAGGCAATCCTGGTACGCTTCAGGTGATGGTTTTGTGACCACTTTGTCACCTCTTAGTCTAGTTTATCTTCTAGTGGTGCTGATTTTAAGATGAATCATCAGCTTCATTAAAGGCAGGCAGCAGAACTTGGAAGTCCAGTTGATTAACTCTGTGCAGCAACACAAAGTGCCTGGAGTTAGGCAGAATTCAAACAGGAGATTCTTATCTGAGAGAAATTTAGGGGACCTGTGATAGCATTAGTATGTGAAAATCTGAACAAATTTTCCTAAGTCCTTACTACTCTGACAAAAAAAGCTAAATTTTTCATTCAGAAGAGAAATGAAAATTGACAGAGTTCTGTGCTGCTGTTGATAAAATCTCCCAGACAGGAGATAATTTATTAAATAAAGACTTTCCTTGAAGATAAATGCCTGTGTCCTTGATAAATTTTCCCTTTTCCATTTCAATAATAAGCAAAGTTTGGGGTTTTTGTTTTATAGGTGCACATTCTTTATTGTGAGCAAAGCTAAATATGTTTCATTTAGTGGTATGTGCTGAAAATGTGAATGTTCCTTGAATACACTGGATCCTTTGTTATATCTTAAATATATGATAGCGAGGTGAAGAGAAGGGAAGGTATGACTGTTTGCTGTGGGTAAAATCTCATGAATAGCAATATTTTTTTTCTTGCCAGTGGTACATCTTTCACAATTTGGACATTGAGGGTGTATATTCTGTCTGTGTGAAGCTGGGTCATTGACGGCAATCAAATTGCTCAAATTTGGAAGCCTTCTACTCTTTTTTTTTGCTTGTTTTTCTCCCTCTGTACCTTTTTTATGGCAAAACTTTTAGTATTGGTTTAAGTCCTTTATTGTTGTACTGGGACGAGATGGATCCTGTCTTCTCTGTGAGGACGGCACTGTCATTAATACTTAGACAAGTCAAAGCTTTAGAATTTTCATTACAAGTGGTGATACACGGAGAATGCAGTTGCATAGGGTCTTTTTTTTTTTTTTCCAAGCTGAAAAGTGAATATGATAGATTGGAAGGTATTTCTTTTTAAACAATTGACTGCTGTATGTCAAAGTAAAGTCATACAGAAATCTATTTTAAAATCTAACTGGACTGCCCATCTTCAACTAGGCTACAGAAGTTAATTTTAAATGCCTGTAGTTTCAGAGATAGTGATATTATATTACCAAATGGCTTGAGAATGAGTCCTGGCATTTTTCTGTATTAAAGACATGTTGTATTAAAGTTTTCTGTATTAAAGACATGAGTCTTCCAAACCAACAATAGCTATTTTTAGTTTTCATTTACTTTCTAGAATATCCTATCTTACTTGAAAACTTCCCCTACCCACCAATAATATCTCTTCAAAACAACAACAACAAATACAGCAGGATTTTTTATTTAAAGTCTTTAATCTTAGCACAAATAATTTAGTACTTGAGCTACGGTTCCCTTTCTTGCTCTCTTCTCAATCTTGTTTCTTGCAATTTCTCGCCTGCAGAAGGTATGTTACCTATTGGGAGCATTTTCTTTTCGTGATCAATGCTTGTTTTAGATGGTTCAAGTGTGGGCTTTCATCAAACAGTACTCTTATCTGTATTTAAGCTGCTACTATTCTTCTCAAAGGTGTAACAATCATTCATATTGCATTACATAATATGAAAGTAAGAAATTTAATTTCTTGAGGCATTAAGGAACTTCCTTAAAATGCTGCTGAAATTTAGACAGAAAATATTTTCAGAATGAAAAATTAGGTTTGCGTCTAAGACTGTTTCTCATTTTTCCCAATGATTTTGTATTGAGCAATGAATAACATTTTGCTGAAGCTTTCTTTGGCGTTTAAACAAGTACTATAAATGAATTCATTAATGGGAATTATTTTAGGGCAGCAGTACTGGCTGTGTGTTTAAAGTCTTATGGTGATGCTCCAAGTGTATGCCCTCTTTTCATTAGAAGTCTTAACAGGGAGTTTGGCTTAAAAGAAATGAAACACAAAACGAAAAGCCCCAAGCCTGTGGTGATCAACCATCACCTATGAGCCAGTCTGCTGCTCTTTGTAAGATTGCATTCTGGGCTGTCTGAATGAGAAACCTTTTTTTCTTTTTTTTTTTTTTTGCATTATTAAAAGAAAAATTCTTATTTAGAAAGAAAAGGAAAAAATCTCTTTTAAATTGTTTTTGTTCTGTGCCTAAACAACAAAACAATGCTGAGCATGAGGGCCATGATCACCATAGCATATTGCACAAGTCACAACAGAGACATTTTTTATCTAACACCAGCATTATGTAGGTTTTATGTATGAGGTTAACCTTTGGATCTACTTCTTAGCCAATGTAGAGAGTGTGGGAGGAGAACAGCAAAAATGATAAGAGCTGTTATGTTCTTGACGGTAAACTGTTTTGTATGTACTAGTTATGAAGACGCCAACTATAGGCAGTGGTGTTGGAATATATAAAATAGTGTTTGTGCCAATGTTAGACATAGTAACCCCAACATGCTGCAGGTAAATAATAACTATCATGAACATATTCTCAACATTTAGCACTGGAAAAGTAAGCATATCTAGTTAAAGTTTAGTGTGGAGAATTAGGCTGTAGTTTAACCCTTTTCAGCATTTATTGTGGGAATGTGTTTTGTCTGTACTGGACTTTGAAACTTGTTAATTAAGCTTATGCTTTGGAAATATCAGCTAATGCCTATTGTCACCTTACAAATATCTGTAAGCCTGTGATGTAGTATAGTGCATGCTGGTAAATATTTAGTATTATTAAATGTTTATGATGTCCTTCTTTGTAAGCAGTGGCTACACTGGAACCTTTATTTAATTTAACAGTGTTCTTGGTCAGAAGCACATTTTTTTTGAGAAACGGTGAAAATGTCACTTGTGGGTTGTATGTGTGTTTCACTTTGAGTAGATGTGAAAGGAATGAAGAAACAGGACTTGTTATTTACTTTCTGTGAGAACCTTTTTTTTGTATTGAATCTCAAAATTATGGCATCTTTCATCCATGTCAAGATTAAAACTCTCCAAATTGTGCAGAAATTAATAATCAGGGAAGTTACCACAACAGCATCAGCTTCAGTCACCACATTATTATTTAATGTATTTCAGTTGAAATTTTTGCTGTTCTGGGTATCATTGTCTTGAAAGTTATAATTAGTTAAGGATTTTATTTTTAAAGCAAGCATACCAAATGAAAATATGCTACAGGATGTTGATATCTGGAATAAAAATATCTACATAACTTCTGAGTGCATTAAATAGGGGCTTTTTAGAGGGGTTTTAGCTTAAGGAAGGATCTGGCTTTCTTGAGATTTGAGCTTCAAGGAGGTAATTGTCAAAGCAGAGAGGGCATTGTGTTTTAAGTGTGGATAATGCATATTTGATGAATTTACATGGTAAGTTAAATTTGAACCAGGTATGAAATCATAGTTTAAGTAAATGAACAAGGACAGAGCCTACTTTACTTGGCCTCAGTGAAGGAGTCAGTGAAAATCTAGACAGATTACCCAGTTCTTGCTGTCCACTGACTATAAAGAGATATCAAGGGAAGCTTTTCTGTCCAGTTTAGATTTAGTCTCTTTGAATTTCCCTTTATGCCATCTGCTTTGACACAAACTGCTCCCAGATCTGAGCCCATCTTAGCAGTATAGAGGTTTTAATTAAAAGAAACCAAAAAGAGAAATATTTTAAGGATTGTCTTGCAATGTTTCATATTTGAGTTCTTTTCAGCTTTGGTCCTTTTTCCCTTTGACAGCACCAGAGCGAAGGTATTCCTCCCTCCTGGGGAGCCCAGACATCGCTGACACAGCTCCAAGAAGGAAGAGAAGACAAAGGACAGCAAAACCTGCTGGGATAGGGCCTAAGGTGGCAGCTTATGAGGCAGAACAACCACCTGAAGAAAAGTAAGCAGTTTTTAAATGTATTTAAATGTTTTTATACCTAAAGATGTTCTAGGATTGGTTGTGTTCCAAACTCAACTGGTCATGGTTGGGGTTGGTGACCTCCAGAGGTCCCTTCCAGCCTCATGACCCTGTGGTTTCACCCTTGAAATTTCAGTGGAAGTCAACTCACAGTACCATATTTAATAGACTAGAATGGATTTATTTTGAAAATAAAATCATGGGGGAGAAAAAATCATTTAGAAACATGAGTGTGTCAGAATTTGTAGCACTTGTAGGTATTTTTCTTCCTATGTCAATTTCAACTTCTGGAAATATTTCACATGATCTGGGAGGTGCTTAGTTATGCAGAGTATTACCTCAATATGGTTATAACCTGCAATATGGTTAGTGGTATTTCTTTAAAATATGCAGCAAATTATATTTGAAAATACTTACATTCCACTTTTGTCTGTAATATTCCATGGATAACAAACTCTTTAAACAGACAGGGACACAAGTATATTGGAAAGACATTTCCCATGATTAGCAAAGATTTCTGTTTAAATAAGCAAGAGAATTATCTTTTATTATTATATTTTGGGGTAAAAGGTTGTGGCTTGATGGCAGCTAGGAATGTTTAAATTTATAGTCCTGTTTCATTAGTTAAAAAATTGCATTTTTTAGAATGGTGTAGAAAAATATCAGATTCTACTTTTCTGTTGTTTTACAGTACATTGCAATGAAGAATGCCCTTTCCCCATTGTATATTGTCCATTTAATTTTGAAAGTCTGCCTGTGTTTGGCTGAAATTCAGTTTCACTTTTTTTTAGTATTGACTGTTGAAGCAAAACTTATGGAGGTAAATTATTGCAGAGGAGTATAGAAAGGCCGTTGACTGAGTAATCCTCTGTTTATTAATATCTGAGTCCTCTGTGTTTTAATTCTCTTAATTATGACAAATTTTAGAAAAAAACAGAGCAAAATTAAGTTTTTCCTACTCTACAATCAAGTTCTCATATGATTACAGATCAAGTCAGAGCTGAACCTGAAGAATGTCTCTTCTTTTGGGCTATAATATAATTAGTTATATTTTAAGGCTTACCATATGGAACATGCTTTCTTTCAGTCTCTATCCCCCTTTTTTCTCTTTGCACTATGTGGCAGTGGTTGTTCTTTAGTTAGCTAAGGAGATGCAAAATCTCCGCATTTACCTGAAAGCCAAACTGTAATAATTTCCACTTTGCTGATTATTTTTCGCAGTGTCCTTGAGGGTCTTTGAGCTTCATCTTAAGTCTTTTGCCAGCTACTAATCAAGCTTGCAGTCAATTTACTTGTCTAATAATTTTCACTTCTCTCGAGCCTGTCAAAAGTAGGGAGATGTGGATTTGCAGCAGTTCACAAATATAGATGTTCCGTTTTTATGAAGCCTCTCCAGTAATTTGTACTGATGGAATGCCACATCCTACATGGTGCAAAAAGGCTTTATCTTAAGCTGACAGGATGTTGGGGTCCTGCCCAAAAATGTTTTCCAGTATTGTGTCACTGAGCAAAAAAAATAAAATTACTAATTCCAAGCAAACCACCCCAGCCTGCTGGGGCAGCAGGGAGGCAGCGGGGGTAAGTTAACCTCAGAATTCCTTCACCTCTGGAAGGGCTCCATCACAAACATGGGAGATATGCAGCCCTTGGAAGTGTGTCATGGTTTTTCTGCTTGGCAGGAGGATCAAATGACAGATTGTGATCATGTTTGCAAATGCACGAATGAGCCCTTGTTTCTGAACTCTCCTGCAGAGACCTGCAGAAAGAGTTTTTTCTTTAATGTAGATGCTTTATAAATAAGGTGCAGTTTCACAAAACCATATCCAACAGTCCTTGCTTTAACAAATACAGCTTAATTAGAATTATTTTCCATTTTAAATTTTGGTGACATCATTGGTGATCATTTTACATTCACCAGGGCCGTCACAAACCAAACATCAGGAGCCTCATGCTGCCTTTATGTTATTGCATCACAAGTTGACTGATAAAAGACCTTCAATCAGAAGAGAAAAATACCTCTTCACCAAAGGAATCATCCAAGTTTTTCTTTTCTCCTTGCCTTTCAGATTGTTTTTTGAAAACACAGTTTTTCAACAGTCATTGTTACCACATAGAAATTATGTCCTTAACTTCCACATATTTCTTGTAAGATTTTAAAGTATGCAAAGAAAGTAGCATTTATCTTGAAGTAAAGAGCATCTAAAGTAAATACTGAGTCATGAAAACTGAAAGGGTTCTATTTCTGCAAATATTTTAGATTTATGGATGTTGAAGCTAGTTATGTGGCAATTCTCTAGTCCTTTGGAATGAAAATATATCCTTAGATATGACCAAGAACACTCAGAAGAATGCAAATAAAGATCTGTTTGAAATTAGAGCAAAAGGAGGGCTACCTTTCTCATGCTTTGTGTGTGGGTGCTGTGGCAGGAAAGGCAGTTGAATTGTGTTTATCCACACAGACATCTAGTATTACATTGGCAATTTATTCAAGGGCTAAATCAGCATTTTTAATGAAACTTGTCAATGTGCTTTGGATGATATTAAGTTTACTGAAAGTAGCCATGAGATCAGCAAAGAGCTGAACTAGGATTTGTGGAACAAGGTTGCTAAATGAACTGTTTAATTATTTGCTGAAATAAAGATGTACTTTAGGATAAAGCAGAAATTTAGGATAATTAGTTGGTCAATGAACTGCCAAGATTTTGAGGTTTATCCAGCTCTCTAGCAGGTTGTTTTTCAAATCTGATATTCAATGAAAGGAAATGCTTCTTAGGCAGACAGACGTTACTTTTAGTTAATAACAGTTGAACTGTGGCTTTTAATTTACACATTTTAAAAGTGTGACAAAGGATGGATCCTGCACAGTAAACTGTGATGGTATTGGTGCAGCTTTAACTGTAACTTAATATATGGCAGTTTCCTAAGGTGCAAAGCAGAGATAATATATAAGTCAAGTTAAGATGCAAATTCTACTTTTCACAATTTGCATTTCATAATTGGAGCAGAGAAATTAATAAGAATGTTCTCAAACCACAGTTAGAAATTATACTTATTACCCAAATCTCTCTAGGGGCTGCATAAGAATGACACCATTAGCCATGTAGAATATGCATTCAATAGAGAGGCTTAAGTGTAGGGCCTGTCAGCCTGAATCCTGTAAATAATTGGACGTTTCCATAATATCTTCACTTTAAAAGTATTTGAACCTATTTGAGAATAGACAGTACCTAATGAGGATGGCAAAATTTTTTATATAATGTTAAAAATTAAGAACAGTCTGTAGTCACAGATTACAGTGGAACTAAAACAAAAGTAAATTAGGAAAAAGCCTCCCTTTCTACTGCAACTTACAGCTTTTACTGTGCTTCCATAAGGGAAAAATTCCATCTTTCTGATTTATTTTAACAAAATTGGTTTTATTTAATGAGTTAAAAAAAGCAAAAACTTTTTTTTCTCTCCAGCATTTTTTACTAATAAAGGATCTAGTTTTATGGTCCTTATTCACACACGGATTTCCTAGGAGGAAGGCCTTCCTGAATAATTTCAGTAAGTTACTCTGTGTATTTCAAAGTATAATCCATTCCAGCTGCTCAGTAGTGTTCATAATTTCTCTACTATTTACATGTACATATATACATACAATTGGCAGAAGTGGTTTGGGGGAAGGAATCTGAAAGATAGGAAAAACACGATTATGGATACAAATGTGCTGGATTCTCCTGACATAAAGACTAGAGAAAACCAGGAATTGAGGAATTGTTTCATAATTTTGGGAAGCATGTGTTAGGAAGTACTTTTAGTTCAGTTGACTGAAGAATAACAGGTGTTATTTGCTTTTATACATAAATGCTGCTTTTTCAGAGAGCTTAAAGGGTTCAACATACTTTTGAGGTTATCAGCAGCATCCAAGTAAATTAAAAAAAACATACCCAGACTGGTGACTGAGTGTTTGGAAGTCACAGGAGTTGCCAGGGGGTGTTTTGTGCCACCTGCATTGCCACCAATTGCTCCATCAGAGGAGGCCAAAAGAGAATGAAATTTTTACTTAAAACGCGATTGTTACGGTTCTCACAATTCGGTGTTTGTTCTTGACTTCAGGGCCTGATTAAAGTTAGTCATGTGTGTAATTGTGGGTAGAAGGGGCTGCTGCATAGTTTTTGCTTGTTAATGATAAATGTGGGTTTTTTTCAGTTTTTGTACTCTCTTTCTGTACCTTCAAAAGGTTTTTAGAGTCTTCATCCCAGTACTGTAATAAGCTGGACTTGTCTTTCTTTTAATAAGCTTTCACCCCCTTAAAAGCACTCAGACCTGTGGTGAGCCAGGAGCTCCCTGGGGATCCTCTCTCCATTTGTTTAATTTATTGCTTGCGGTTCACATTTTTAAAATCCTAATGCAATGTTTATTTAAAGTGTGGTTTGACTCAGGTAGGAGAAACCATAAATTCATCTCGGAACCAGGTATTCTCACAGGGTTACACACAGACATGGGGGTTTTATTCTGTCTCACAGAACAACTAATTCTTCTCATAAAAAAGTTTAGTCAAGTAAAATTTGGGTCCCACTGAAAATGATACCACAACCTTTCATGTGGCAGAGGGAATATAAAGTTTGCCCCCCAGTTACTCCTCTTTTAAGAAGGACATATTTAAGAGCTCATGGTGACATGTCACTTTTTTATTCGTTAACTATGTTTATTTAATACAATAGGAGAGAACTTGCTGTGAAAAACACTGTGGTCACTGGTGTGTCAGTGAGTCAGTGCACTGTCTGTGTACAGCAGTGATAAGCTCATTCCTGCTGTAATAAATTAATGGAATGCAGTGTTTAGAAAGTTTTTGATGGTTAACTCATTCAGACTGAAATGTAGGCAAGTTTAAAAATCTCTTAGAAGAGACTCTAGTGTGAGTATCAAAAAAAAAAGAATAAAATTGGGATGACTTCCATCCTTCCTTCCTTGCTTCCTCCCTCCTTCCCTCTCTTTTGATTACAATATTGCAGAAATAGTACAAAAAATGAAATATTTGCAAAAAAGTGGTTGCAAAAAAAAAAATCTGGAGTCATTCTATATTCAACTGAAATGACCAAGGCAGAAATAAATACAGCAAAGTGCAGCTGTTTTTCTCTTGGTGGCTCTCTGTGCAGCGTGTGTTAGTTTTAACTGAGCAGCAGATAACTAGGCTTCCACTATCCACATGGGAAGGGGTGATTTATTTCCATGGGAGGTGCAAGGAATTTTTATCCACAGCCACCATTTCACTTGACTCCCCAGGGAAAGGTAGGAAAATATGAAGGCTGAAAGCCCTGGGCAGAAAAAAAATTAACATTATCTGCTGACCTCCGAGGCTGCAATTTCTCCCAAGGAAAGTCTCTCAGCTCTCTGGTTTGTAGCACATCTCTCCGATTTTTGTCACTGGTAATAGCCCAATAATTGACTGCTCATGGAGAAGTTATTACTCTGTGAGACTGACAGGCCTGTACCCTCTGTTTTCTCAGGGCATGTTCTTTAGAGTGGGGTTTTACTGCTGTGACAAATATGGTGAGATATGAGTCTCCGATGATTCATCTATAATGTATTTCAGTGAGACTAGTGGCTGTGAGATTACAAGAGGACAGCTTAAAAAATGGAAACTGTGCCTTCTTCCATTATCTTTCGGCTAAATTTTTGTTGGTTTTCCCTGGCCTTTCTCACAAATGTTTTAAAGTGGAATGATGTTTGACCTGAACTTTGTATTTTAAGCCTCTCTTAGGTAGGTTGTGGGTTGGTATAGTTTAATTTATCACACTGAGCATAAGTTTCGTGAACCTTGCTGGGGTTTCTTGATGTGGAGGCCAAAGAATTTCTCCTCGGGAGTAAATTACAGTAAGAAGAAGGAAAGATGTGTGTGGTTGAGCTAACCAGCAGTGCTGGAACAGTTGTGGGCTTTTGAAGTAGACCATGCTACAGTATTTTCAGTCTTCTAGTGGGAAGCTGAGAAAAGAAGATTGAGTTAAAAACAACAAAGGCGGCAATATTTGGAATTCCATGTGCATCCCTGTGATTAGAGTATGGGAGCCAAACATGCACTCTCTGTACTCACACTTCTGTAAAGGACTCTTGATGGTGTCAATTAAATCTCAATTTCCGCAACCATCTTTTCAGGTGGAATTATTTTCACATTATTTTTAATAGGGAGAAGCAAATAATATAGATACTTGAGATTTTCATTATCCTGTAGGCAGGAGATTAAGATTAAGCTGACAGAAAGCCTAAGTAGCCATGCTTGCCAGCTCAGCCCTGATGTCAAAGATAATGTGGAAGAGAATGAGATGAAAGCTTGGCTATACTAATGAGATAAACTGCCTTAAATACCTGTTTTTATTGTTCTTTAGACTGATCGTGTAGTATGTCTTTACTGGATTAAGTTAGAGTATTCCATATAGCACAACTGTCTGTAGGGAACAGTAATCCCTTAAATTATAATGGACCCCAGGAAACAAGCTGGAGAAAATCCCATACACAAAAATACACTGAAACTCAGGATCTGGGAAGCAATTTCACAAACTCCTGCAAATCCTCCTGCTCCACTGAGTTGATTGCTCAGTTCAGTGCACTTTTCAAAATTCAGATTCACTACATGAATCTTTTTTATTTTTGTTTGTATTTGTCTGTTTTCTTCACTTAACTTTTTACGAATGAATCATCCTTTTTTTCATCCCCAAAATGTCCCACCTCAGCAAAGCAGGGCTAAAAAGCTACCATTTCGATTTGGCAAGACTTTTCAATTTCTTTGTGCTAAAATAAGTGCTTCATCTTTTGCTTAAAAACCATAGAACTAAGTGCATGGAACTTATTTTTCCAGTGGAGACTTAAGTCATCGAACAGTGAAGGCTGTGTCTAGATTGCCAGTTTTTCTTCATCTGCTTAATTTCACCTGATGACTATTGACTGTGAAGACCTGCATCCAGCCAGTGAGAAATGTTGCATCAGACTTAGTTGTCCTACTAGACCTCCTGTATGAGATGCGTGAAGATGCTGTTGAAACAGAATGAAATACAGTTATCAGGACGTTTCCTTTTCCAGAATTCTTGAAATCTGTGGCAAAACCAGAGGAAAAGGGGAATGACTCCCAAGTAAGCAGGCTTGTACTGAATTTTGTTGTAATCCTGTTTCTACCTCACAAAGTAAGCTGAGCTCTCAAAGTAACTTCAAGAAGGAGGAAGAAAAGTTCCAGAGCACAGAAAAGGGTGAGAGGTGATACTGGACATGTTTCTGAGCAGAAAAAAAAGAGAGACCATGGTGAGAGGCACTGACTGTGCATTTGTTTTCCTGTTTATCACTTCTATATATTTCCCCCCAAAGCAGTAAATCAAGCACTTGAAGCCCATGAAAATGAATTTCCAGTAATATTTAGAGCCATCCCCAAGTCTAGTCTAAATGGATAAATATTCATAAATTTATATGCTGTGACTAATACATACAGAATGAGCAAATGCACTTTCATGGTTGGTTGAAGGGACTCATCTGTTTCTGTCAACTTGTGATAGAATTCAGCGTGACATTAATCAGGATCCTTTTTGATGGCTTCTGCCATCTGTGGGATGGCACATAGCACATACTTATGCATCAGTTCAGAAACTTGTAGAATAAGAGAAAGAGTTGCACAAATCATGTATCTCTTAAATTAATTTAACTACCATTCAATCTCCTTGAGCATAAATAAAAACGAGGTTATTAGAAGCTGCAGGAGGTACAGAATTAGATTAGTATGATCCTTGTTTAAATTGAATATTGCTGACACACTTCCTTGATTACTTAATAACACTTAAAATAATTCCTTACTTTACTTATCTGTCAAACCATTCATAACAATTTTCATGTCGCTGTTACATCACTCAAGCTTGTACATACAACCAGTAATTTGAAAATTAATTACATGCTTGTATTTTCTCCAGATTGTTTACTGCATATCAACTCATATAAGTGGATTTGGTATAAAACCAAAGGAAAATGGCCAGTATGAGAAAATGATCAGCAACAGAGTCAATACTAAATAGTAGAAGTGAAATCAAATTAAATTCTCTTTTCAAAATTATTTTAATCAAGGTACTAAGGTGAATTAAAATCTACCTGTAGTCAATCTAACCATTGACATCAATTTTTCATCTTTTACGTTTAGAATGAACACAGTAACAAGGACTAAAACTGAGGAAAAGGGACAAATGTGGATGTAAACACTACTGTTTGGGGAGGGTATGTTTCATTCTAGGTTTCATTCTAGAAAGAGGTGAGATTTCTCATGTACTTCTTTAAAAGCTGTTAATTATTCAAGAGTATGGAAATAAATATTTTATATACCACTTATGTAGATACCAGAAAGAGAATTTTACATCAAAGTAAGAGACCTGTCTGCTAAATTAAAAAATGATGCCTCTGGCCTTGTGTTTATCTAGAAAAGATGAAGTAAAGAAAGTATTTAACATGAGAAGATAATCTGTTTAAAAAGCTGCTAATTGTAGAAAGATGTTGAAAGAAATTTGATTATGTTTTAGAACATCTGTTCCCAGAGAGTGTTCACTGAATTTAGCAAGAGTTTGGAAACGGGATTTTTTTTCCCAATATTGAGGAGTTATCCACACACTATTTAAAATTACCGTCTTCTGAATTACTATTTGGCCACAGGAACCAACACCTAGTTAACATGGTGATCTTCCCCACCCCACTCCCCAGATTTCTAAAAAACTCTACAGAATATTTTCACAGGGGTTATTTTTTGGTCAGAGGAAAATGGTACATTATTCATCGCTTCAATGTTCCGCCACAACTCTCTAAACCCTGAACTTGCACGAGTGTAAAACTGAAGTAAAGTGATGATAAATCATGTCATTTAGAATCTGGTGGTGATATGAACCATCCAGACTGTTATTGCTTTAGTCTCTCTGGAGTTGCTTGCTGGATAACTATTAAACTATCTGAACAAAATTTTTATTAAACAATCCTGAAAAATTATATGTTTTATACTGAAAATCCTCAGTCCTCTAGACTAAAATATACCACTAAATAAGAAAACATTTCTACAAATAGTAAACCTACTGGATTTGGTGTTTGTCACAAATACAGAATTATTTATCTGTTCAGGTGCTATACAACTGTTAAACTGTTCTAAAACACCAGGTTAAGAAAGAATATCTTGGTATAAATTCTTTAGTCGTATATCTGTGTAGTTACAGTATTGACTAAAGATGATAAATGGAAAAAAATCAGATATACCCAGTTGTGTTTACAAAACTCAAAGTGATAGAATCTGAGCAACTACTTCAGTTCAAGTAAAAACAGGCTTGAAGACACAAAGAGAAGATGTCCAAATAAAAATAAAATATTGTCAGGATATGATGAGTTCCCTGTTGACTCTTTAAATGTTTCAGGATACTTTGTGAACTCCAAAGTTTTAAAAAGAGGCAAAACTATTAACTTTAAATCCATGTTATTCAGAGCAATCCCAGAGCTAATATAAGCAAAATGTCCAAACCGGTATCGCCCAACCCGTGATAATGGTGGGGAAGAGAAGCAAAGGGAGAAGATATATCTAAGGAGACATCAAGTTTGTCCAACTTCCCCTTGGGGCAATTGTTGTCCTTCCCAAATCTGGGAGCAGCAGGGGTTGTTTGGGCCAACGAGTCCTGTTTGTGGCCAGATGGTGGCTGACCAGGCTAAATTGAATTAATACTAAATCAAGTATTACCTAACAAAGGCAAAACTTAAAACCACAGGAGGCTTAGAAAAATTATGTCAGGGCACTGAAATAAATGGGGATGGGGTTTTAAGATCTGGAGGGTTTGTGATGAGGTGGAATTGAGTGTTAGAGGGATTTAGCGTTCCCTGAATAAGCCTTCATTCGCTCTTCTGTGTAAGAAAGACCTCTGGGGTCTTCTCTTTGTCTTCCTACTTTATCCTCTGCAGTGTAACACTTGAGAGGTATAGAACAATGATTGCCTTCTGCATACCTGATATGCATCTACACCATTTCTGCTTCAGATAATACCTAGTCAACCATCACATCTGAGAACAGGAGGAGGAATGCTTGCTAGGCTGTTTATTCAGGATGACGTGATGCAGGAGTGGCCAGAGACCACAGTCCTCAGCTTACATTTTCTCTAATGAAATTATTTGCAAGGTTGAGATGTTTCCTTATGCTGTTCTAACCTTTTCTTAGGCTAGATTTCCAAAAAAATAAAAGTCCATGTTTCATGTTACCCTAAGACGGTGCTAGCCAGACATTCCTCTTTTTCATGGTTTCTTGCATGAGACACCCAGCTGTTCACTGACTCCTGTGTCTTGATATTTTCTCCCTTGCTAAAAATATACAACAAATTTCTTTATTATTTCTAACCTTTTCTGTTGCTGAAGTCCCTTTGCAAAGCCAGCTCATATGTAGATAGGACACACTGAATATGATGATACGTGTTTTTTTCAGACACCATTTGAGTTTCATGGTACATCAACCAAAATACTTATTTCTATCCAAAAGAGAAATATTCAAGTGAAAGAAAAAGCTATTTGAGGGAGATTTGTGTTAGTAAAGTTCATAATCAAGATTACAAATGGTAAGCAGGCTTGAATGTTGCTGGCCAGGTAAGTTTGCATATCTTGTGCAAGCCTTTCAAATTGCTTGAACCACGAACTTGATGATCTCAGAGGTCCTTTCCAACTCGGCTGATTCTATGATTCTATGAATCTAAGCTGGCTGTTCATACTGGTCCTCACTTTTTTACTAGGCATTCCTGTCTTCACTAATATTTAAGCACAGTACTTAGTTTTAAGCATTCACCAGTATTTCTCTAAACACCATTACCTGAGCATTAGAAAGCTGCATCTCAGCTTGGGCTTCCAAACCATTAACCCTAAAATTTCTGTCACACCTAAAACTGCTGTCCTTAGCAGGGCACCAGCATTCCAGATGTAATTGAGTTCCCTGTTTTTACATATATTTCTTGGCTGAGTCATGTTGACAAGGGCTTTTCATCCTGAAAACTTTCCAGTTGTTGGAGTTAGCCAATTTGATGTGGAATTTGGAAAATGAGTTGGGATAGAGCCTGATGCTGCCTGCATAAAGGCGCACCTGCCTGGAGGTTAACTTGCCGTCACCTGACATCTCCAATATTATTCCTCCATTGTGTATTCTTACAAAAGTAGGTTGTCTCATGTTACACAGTCTCCTTTGTCCCACAGAGCAGAATGTGACTGCCTTAATACATGTGAAAAAAAGAGAAAGGAAAGAGAACTCAGATTGTTTTTCTGAGCAAGTTCACCTAAATGTTTAGCTGCTGGAAACAGAAATATTAGATCCACAGCTGCAAGTGTTTTTTTCTTGAGGCAGCACATAGCCTTGGCGGTAGCATCCTGGAATAGCTTTTACAATCCAATCTACCATGTTTATGGTGTCTTAATTCATCTAGTTGCCTCACCCCAGGTTTAGGTCTGGCCCAAGATAAGGTAGATCCTGTCTGACATAAGGGTACTGCAGGACACACCTAAGTGGGCTCTTGGTAGATCAAGCTCATCTGGAGATTTCAATAACTTCTCTTTTTTTTCCCCAAAAATTTTTTCAACATTTTTTCCAATAATTTTCAGTTATTCAATAATTAATTTATAGGTGATTGACTTAAGTGTTAGATGTGTCAAAACACAATTGAACTGCAACATTCCAAATGAATATTTGAGATTATTTGTAAGCTTCTATGACAAGAACTGTAGTCTTAAAAGCCTGATACACTTCATACTGAAGACTATGTATAGTAGAAGAAATTAACGAAGGTCAGGAGAGTGACAGGACATAAGCAGGGTCCTCAATCTTTAGTAAGTTCTTACAGACATTATGAACATGCTAATTCTGGATTTGGGTTATCATGGATCTATTAACACAGAATAATTTGCAAGTCTTAGAGAAGCAGGTGGATTGTTGTTTTTTGTGTTGTACTGGTGGGTTTTATTCCCAAAAACAGTTTTGCACCATGCAAAATAAATTTTCAGTTAACCAAGGAAGGAATCTATGCTGCAGGACAGGATATTACTGGGATATAATTGAAAAAGTTTTATTTTAAAAGCACAAGGAAGAAACCTCCCTGGACTTCTGTCTTTTTCTTCTCAGCAACAGGAAAATTTTAATTTATACTGTTTCACTTTCCTTCCATATTTTATCTCGTTTTCCATACAGTGCCACATTTATTTTCTCACTTTTCTTCATCTTTCAGCAAAATGAATTTTCCTTCCAGTAACCAAGCTGTCAGATAAATTGTGATAAAATTTATATTAACTTGTAAGGGAACCAAAGGAGCAATCCACATTAAAACTATACAATAGCAGTTCCATATTCCATCTGTATACAAAGCTTACATGAAAATTCCTTAACAATGCCAACTCTGAAGCTCCTGTATTTTATTTTAACACTCCTTGATTTCACAAGAATATTGCTATAGATATTGTTGTACACAAATTAAATGAAGTGGTGCAGAGCTTCAGCACCAAGCAAGTATTCAAGGGAAAAAAAAATTAATATGTGGACAATAAATACCTGTTTAATTGGATAAATAGGACAACCTACTCAATGAATGATGATTGACACACAATAAAGCTCTCCAGTGTTTAATTATAAATGAATTGACATCACAAGGATGGCGCAGATGTGTGACAAGGGCTTAAGCAGAAGCTTCAATTTTATTAAAAAGCACTTCAGAAGAAAACCTAATTAGACATAACCAGTGCATGGATATAGACAGGGAACAGAAAATTCTTGGTCAATTTAGAGATTGGAATAAATAAACTGCCAGGAGGTTGGAGGTGCAGAGACCGACGGTTTCCTCCTGCTTTCCTAAAATTAAAGTTGCGTCTCATGGTGGTTGGACTTGACCATTTGTCTACCTACACCAGTTTCTGTCATACTTTCCAATCCAGAAAGACACCTGTCAGTGTTCCACCACACCAGTCTTTGCCTACTGGGACATTCCCAAAGTCACAAGTCATGGCACAATTTGAGCAGTGTCTACCTCGCGCATCGTCATGTTTTCTGGTGCAGCAAGGAGAGCAGAAAACTTAGTCCAACCTCCTTTTTCCCATCAAAATTCCTTCTTGCTCCTGCCTATTTCAGGCAGGTGGCTGTTCTATTTAACTGTTCTGTGGAGTGCTTTGGTCTCAGGGGACAGATGGCTAAGCTTTCTCTGATTGAAGGAGACAAAGGAATGAGAGGGGAGCTGACCTATGGCTTATTGTCTTCCTGCTTATCAGTTCAACTCATGATCTGGTGATTTAAGGAGTCAGTGGAAACTTCAGGTTGAGAAAGTTGGGGCTGTTCACCCTGGAGACCTCACAGCACCTTCCAGTGTCTGAAGGGGCTACAAGGAAACTTGAAGGGAAACTGCAGTGACAGGACAAGGGGGAGTGGCTTCAAACTGACAGAGAGGAGGTTTAGATGAGGTATTGGGAGGAAATTTCTCCCTGTGAGGTTAGTCAGGCCCTGGCAGAGGTGCCCAGAGACTCTGTGGCTGCCTCTGGATCCCTGGAAGTGACAAAGGCCAGGTTGGACGCAGCTTGGCACAACCTGGGCTAGTGGAAGGTGTCACTGCCCATGGCAGGGGGTGGGACTGGATGAGCTTTAAGGTCCTTCCCAGCCATTCTGGGATCCTATGATTCTGTGAACTGTAGGGGAATAATCCACTCCATCTTTTACTTAGAACAGTCAATCCCTCCATCTCCAACTAAAAAAAAGACTCTGTCAGAGTAATTTTTAATTCTGAGTTACATTTACTTTAAACTGCAAACCCATCACTGGAACATTTATGCACTTTCTTTTTTGGCTCATAACCTATTAATTAACAGCCCACACTTTGAAATAGACACTTTTTTCCTTGCTTTTCTATTTTAATGCTTATCTCTTCTTCCTCATAGCTTTAGCCCACTGAGTACACCCACTGCTTTTCCCTGAAGCTAATGCAAGAATTTAAAATTCAAATTACTGACAGAAGTGGATTGCTGTTCAAACAAGGCATCTAAATGTTCTCAAACACCTTGATGAGTTGTGCTTTCAGAGGGCATGAGATCAATGAGATCTATCATGTGGTTTTATTTATAGTCTCTTTCCTATCAATGGAGTTGTCTTCTACATAATCTTCAAAGCCCAGTCTGACAATTGCTGTAGTGTTTTGGCTATTTTATGCACTTACCTCTGAAATACAGAGAATAGAGTAAGAAATACTGCATGTGTGACATGTGGTCCCTAGACTTACTAATCAACACAGAAGGTTAACTGTTTGCAGTTTAGAATTCTCTCTTTGCATTCAGAAAACACAAATATTTTCTCAGAAAGGCATTAAAGATATCTGTATTGTGCCATGTATTCACGTATGCTATACAACTATTCATGATATTAAATGATGGAAAGCTATTTTACAGATGCCTTTATAGCCCTCACTAGAGAGTGACTGAAAATTTCTTATGTATCCATTAGCTGTTTTAGTAATGAAAAAAATCACATGCAGCTCATTATCTGAATAAAATACATACTTAACAGAGTTCCAAGAAAGAGCATGAGCCTGTAGAAAGGGGATCACTTGGACTAGGGGAAAATTCTTTTCAACGGACATGGGATCAATAAAGTATGATTAAATGAATGTGGATAGTTCCTGAGTCTAAAATAAATGTTTTTTGATGTATGTACCCAGCCTCCTCACTCAGTCTCATCAATTGTAAAAATCATTTGGAGGAGGACCCGCTTTTACCCTTTGAATGATTTGTTTATACCCTCATTAGTCAGGTGCACACTGAGCTACTGCAGTGGGCTCATCTGCTACAATCCTTCCATAGGGCCTCCAGTTTCCTGGTTTTTAATTACACTGTGTCATTGTGTGTCTGCCTTTCTGAGGGTTTAGTCAGAAAAAGGTGAGCCTAAAAATACTGATTCTGTCAGACTAAGTCCTCTGTTGTTTCCGAAGGCAGCTCTTATGTTGGGCAGTGCCACAACTACATGGGGCTGCAGCAAGCTGCTAGATTTTTACTTTTGTGAGTTGAAATTGAAATATCTTACTACACATTTCACAGGAATTACTTTGACAGGTGATTTTTTCCTGTGTAGAAAAACATCTGACCAAAATCACAAGATGGCAGTTCTTAAATAACCTTCAGGGTTTTGGTAAAGATCTTTTTTGGTTCTGAATCATAGAATCACAGAATATGCTGAGTTGGAAGGGATCCACGAAGATCATGAAGTCCAATGCCTGACTCCACACAGGACACCTCAACAACCCCACTCTGTCCTTCAGAGCGTCGTCCAAAAGTCACCCTGGGTGCTCTGACCACTCCCTGGGCAAAATCTAAGCAAAATTTCATCTGTATTTCTTTTGCATAGCATGGAGTTTTTTGCTTGAGAAAGAAAAATTCATTTGTTTGCCAGTGCGAAAGAATAATGATAGAAAATAGAATTACTGATCTCTCTTCCTGTGGTCACAGGAGCCATTAGGACTTTTATCAGAAGGTAACTTCATAAAGAGGCAGTCTGCAAAAGCTTAAAATCAACCCAAAAGGCAGTGGCAACAACAGAGTTTCATCCTGATTTAGAATTTAGCCTAGGATATCCATTCAGGTAGATGGAAACAACAGAAGACAGGAATCCACTGTGTCCTGTGACTCTCTGAAAGACTCTGAGCACCCAGGGATGGTGTGAGACAAGCGCAGTAGGTCTTAGGAGACTCCACTGTTGAGAAACTTCACTTATTCAGAAGCCACTCTTGATTTGGAAGAGAATGTATCTCCTTTCCAAGGGAATAGTTTTTATGGCACAGTGTTAAAACATAGGGTGCATTTTTGGTGTGAATGGGAACAGTTTTAGTGACATCCAGAACAGGATGCTGTAACGTGATATCTTGAGCTGGGGTGTGTTGAATAAATCAGCACCCCTGTGATGCCCTGCTGAATCTACCAGTTTGAGCTAAACTGGGCATAAATATTTGCATTGCTTCTTTAGGTTACTGAAAACGTAATAATACAACAAGGAGTGCTCAACAATGCTGATGACAGGCAAACAATACTTGAAGAGCAGCTGTGAGGAAGTACTCATTATTTGAGTTCTCAAATAAGGATTATCTTTGAATTTATACTTGCTAGCAATCCACTATTTTTCCCATTAAAAAAGCATTGTGACCAATCTGTTGTTTTTGGAGGTGTTAGATGAGGATCTTAATGAATTAATAGTGTACCATATTTATCTGTGGAGAAAAAGCTTTCATCTCTGTTCCCTCAGGTCCCAGTGCCTTCCTGGGGAGAACGGTCACCTGCTGAATTGACCAGAATAAAGTGCTGAAAATTGCTTAATAAGTGGAGAAGCAATTTATCACTAGTCTGCTTCAGACTTCCCAGAGGTGATTTCCCAATTTGAGCTGTGGCTGCTAGAGCTCAGAGCTGATGGCAAATGAAAATGGGCAGGTGGAATTATTCAACATAAAACCTACTTGCCAGGAGCTGCCTTCCTAGGGGGGAGGATTTTGGAGAGCAAAAGCACTGTTTAGTCATGCATCTCCCCTATGCTATCAGTGGAAGGAAGATGTGTAATCATCCATGACTGGCAAGTTTAAAGAACGTCTTCCTTCACCTTCCTTACAAAGTGTTGGAATAGGAAGTTTGAATTTCAGCAGAGTGAATATAATGAGGTCAGGGCAGCTGCAGAGCAGTAATCATTCATCAGAAAAAGGCCACTCTGTGCTCTCAGTATGAGATATTTCCCGTTCTCAGACATGCATTTTATCCCCTTTTTGTCTGTCCTTTGCAAGTGGATGGCTTAGTCACCCTGGAATTAACAGTTCCTATATTCTAGACCTTGCTATAAGCTTGATTAAGCAGGCAAATTATTGCAAAATAAGCTGGTTAATAAGTGTATTTAAAGAGAGGTGGTATTGTGCAAGTCCCTGAATTACACTCTTACTCCACAATTACCCATTTTCGTGCTCTAGGTCTTCCCCAGCAGCAGAGGAGACAAACCCAGACTCTGAGGATGCTGCTAGAGCACAGGAGTCTCCACCTGAGAAATTGTTCTTCTGTTGCTCTTCCTGGGTGTTTCAATAACAGAAAAGACTGTTTCAAAGACTTTTGAAAGTTTTTTTTTTTTTTAATCCAATATAGTCCTACTCTGTAAGCGCTGATAGTGTTAATTTCTGGGAGGTAGTTCAGCCTGACCAGCTTTGAAAAAGAAAAGCTTCTCTGGAGCTGAGAAACTTGAGCATTTTTCTTGTTTGGAGCCAAAGCAATCTGATTTAAACTTTGCTCTTTTTATGCCTGGGTAACTAGTAAAATTATCTGTTTGGTGCATAAATTGGTACTATATTTGGCATTCAGCTATCTGATCTGTATTTTTTAATATTTCTGCAGCTTAAGCACAGGATTGCAGCACCAGCGAAAAGTAATGTTATAGGGCAGGGTTTGTGGTGCTACTCAGCCTGTACACAGCACAGCTGGAGAAATAATGAGAAAAGTATTTAAATTATTATGGAAAACATGAAGAGTTCTTATGAGAACTGCAGACTTCTGAAGCACAAGAAACTGTACCATATGTGAGGCTGGCAGAGAGAGGCTTTTGGGGTGACTGTAGTCCTTGGAGGAACTAGTCTTCACTGTTTATCAAAGGCACAAAGCAAGACAAACTGGGAAAAGTAAATAGAGCAATAGAGCTGCCTTTGTCGGGACAGGTTTGGGATACAATGGCTCATGTTGTTGTTGCCTCATGACGTGGTGATCCTGCCCCATCCCTGCCAGCCAAGAGCTTTTAGTGTGCCTGATTGCCCCCCTTTTATGTCCCTGCCCCTCTCTTCAAGTGGAGGACATAAAACAGCAGTTTGACCCGGAGCCGACACTGTTGTGCTGAAAGGTTTTTCATAAATTGCCCATTTTCCGTGTGTTTGTTTCACTGAGATGCCAGAATTCTGGTGGGAATCAGTAAAGCATGAGGTTTGTCAGCCCCTTAAGACAGGATTTTTAACGGTGTTTTATTCCTGTGGATGCAGTGAGACATTTTCTGGGATGTTTGTATGTGCCTTGGCTTGCAAACTCCCGGGGGAACGATTTGCTGTGTTCAGTCAGTATTTAAGAAAAGAAATAAACCTCTAACATCTGCAGCACCATAAACATCTTGAACAGAAAATTGTGGTGCCAAGTATCACTGTAGGTTTTCTTCACTCATGTAGGCCTCATCTTGGACAGAAATAACTATAAAGTCTTACATGCTCTGAGAAATGTGCTTGTGGTTGTTTTCAGCCACTACACACACATTCTGTAGTGGTATCCATTCTTAGAAATATTCTGGTTTCAATGTAGAGAAAGTCTTAAGGCAGAATAGAGCAAATTTAGAGGGGGACAAAAATCAGCATACATTATGTATTATCTACAGATCATCCTGAACATCTTTGCTCTCTGTGTCAGGAGTTAAGAAATTTTCTTCCAAAATAATTCTGTTACAAGAATTCTTTTAGGCCGTAAAAACCTTGAAAAGCTGCTTGTTCCTACTCTGCCTGCAGGCAAATTACAGAACTTGCTGCTTTGAGGGGAAAGAGGACCTGGCACTTTTATACTTCCACGGCTTTGCTAGGGCACACTTTGTACAGGAGGGATGCAGGGAGTGAAGAATGAAAGCTGGAGGTGTATTTCGATCTTTTCTTCTCGCACATTTTAGAGTTGAAGGCAAAAATTAAATGTAATGAGGGTCTACAGGGCAGTCGGAAAATAAAACTTTTTTGTTTATTATTTAAAGTTACAAACTGCAGAAGGGCCACTGGAGTTGTGGCTCATGCCAAACTGCTTTCCTTGAAGAGCAGAGAATGCAAGCACCAAAACCTGTAATCTGTGTCCTCCATGTGGAAAGGTGCTTTGTTTTAGCTTTCTTAGATCTGTTGGCTTGAATATTAACAGCTAATTATAATGAGAAAGTCAGATTTGCAGATGCAGTGAATTGATTATAACTAGAAATCCCAGCTTTGTAGTGAGGACCAACCAAGTAGTTTCAACCATAGAACAGAGCTGAGTGATGCTGCACAGCCCTGTTCCTGTTTGCTGAGGGTGCAGGGGACGCTGGGAGCTGCCTGCTGCTCGTTGGCCTCTCTGAAGTGCAGTAGTGAGCTGTAAAACCGATCCAATGAAAGCCCTTAAGGTCTAGTGGGCAATCACTGAAACAAAAGGTACAGTTTTCTTTCAGCACAACCAACACAACATTTCTTTGATTAGACAGCTGAAAGTCTGGGTAAATAAAGGAAGGAGATCATCACTTGCTCTTACTTTGGGAGCAATTAATAGTCCTTTGATAACGGACTATTTCCTTTTTTCCGGCTTTTGCATTGCCCTTCCTTTCCTTTTGCTGGTTAAGCACTCTCAATAGAGTTTCATCTGAAATTGTGGGCAGTAGAAATCGTGATGGTTTTTATCTTTTCCAGGTGATTAATTTTGTTTTGTTTGCTTTCTTTTTTGGTTACTGTTTTCAGGTTTTTTCTTTGTCTGGGAGACAAAACCTACCTTTCTAAAAAGAAAAACATAAAAAAGTTTTCTCACATGATTTTTTACTTTCCTGTGTAACTAACACAATTAGGCTAAAATGTCTAGTATATCCTGGATGGAAATTTCAGTACTTTCGTTTAGTTTCATCAAGCATTTAATTTTACTTACTCTGACTGTTAGAAAGTTCCTTTGTATCTCATTGAATTAAGAAAAAAGCAGGTGGGGGTGAATGAAGAGAAAATTATAACTGAATGCATTTCTGAAACTAGGAATTATTCTGGAAAGTGTATTTTTTCTTTCCTAATGAATGTTTTTTTTTTAATTTTTTTTCAAATCATGCTCAATGCCACACATCAAAGATTTTCATAACTACAGGCACCATAAAATTAGATAAACTGCTGTTCTGCCTGTTAGTGATGATGATAATACTTTAGCAACAAAGCTGATAGTTAGCAATCATGCATAATTAAATTTGTAAGTTTCACCCTGCAGCTGTGCGTTTGTTTCCAGTCTTATCTTACTGTCACGTGTAGATACTCATTCCAGGACTTTTGTTCTTGAAAATGTGGGAAGTTTTTTTCAGCATTTCAAATAATTCTAGAACTGACAGGTTTGTCCCCATCAAAAATTCGTTTGCAGACAGTTTAAATTTACTCATATGATTTATTCCTTGCATAAAAGGCTGTTTTCCCCTCGTGGTAACAGAGTTATAAGCTTTTAATTTATTTATTTATTTCATTGTTTTCCTGACCTTTCTTTTTTTTTTTTAGATAGGCCTTAATCTGTAATTTCATATAGGGTATTTTTATATTCTGTAAAGTCTTTGTGTTGTATATGACCTCAAGAGGAAAAACCACAGAACAGCCATGCACTAAAGCCTTTCCAGGTCTGTGTGCATGTTTTAACAATGTTAGAAGTTGTGGCTCAAAGCAGCTAGTTGATTGGTACGAGGGAACTGCAAGTAAACAAAGTTCTGCAGAAGCAAATGAAACTGTCCTATGTTCCTGCCAAAATAGTGAAATTATTCACAGAGGACAAGCCCTAAGGCTGCAATGGGGCATTTTGTAATTGTGCTCCATTTCACTGGCCTTTTCTTTGGGAACATGTGAATTTCTAATTGTTTTTTTCCAATGCCTTTGAGCTGAGCTCCATGGGTAGAATATGCTTTCCCCACTCTTCTGCAGTTCTTACCTTAACTGTGAAATCACAGAAGCAATCTTATTTTTAAAATTAAGGAAGATCCATGCTGAAATAACAAATCTTTACACCTGACACTTGACAAGATCTGAAATCAGGGTGAGGATGCAGCTGCTGATGCTTGATGAATTTAGCATCAAGTGTGAGGTGCACCCACACTCAGGCTGACAGGTAATCCAGGTGTGGTTTAAAGTCTGGGATCAGATCTGAAAGGGTTCCCTACCCACTGTTTTTGTGTGGATGGTCTTTTGAAAAGGCCCTGGTGGATGGGTTCCTCCTCCTTTGCTCTTTCATCTTTCTTTTTTTCCTATTTCTTTGGCTTTGTGTGTTTGTGGCAAAGAGTTTTTAATGTTCCATGGATTTACTGCCATGGGATGACTAATATTACAGTACTGCTGGGACCAGATCACCCACTTTGAGGGTAGGACAGAAGGTGCCTCTCAATTCCCCCTGCACCCGCATGATGGGGCTTTGAGTCATGGGCTGACTCATCCTTCACCCCCTCAGAAAGCCCAGACCTACAGCACAGGACAGACAGAATTCCTTATTTGTTTCTTGTATTTTTTTTCTTAATTACTTATCAGGCATAAAATTACCGGTCCCATAAAAATAATAATAATTATAAACAGATTTGTTTCTTCCCGTGGTGTGTGCACAAGGCCCCTGCTGCTACCGCCCTCACCTTATGACAGAGGTTGAAAAACAAAACGAACATTGAGTCTGTCTGTTTGGAGGGGTTAGACACAGTGACTCCCACTCTGTCTCCTACACAAGCCCTTGCTGATAGCCTTTATCAAGTCCTAAAAGCCTTTCCAAGCAGCTTGCTTTTTTCCCCCCTTTTTTCTCCTCCCCCTTTTTTTTTCTTTTTTCTGTCTTTGTGTGTGTGTGTGTGTGTTTGTGTTGGTTTTGCTGTTACCTGGATTAAACCTTAGCCAGCAGCTTTTAACCAAAGCTCTGCTTCCCAAATGCCGTATTTCATCAACTCACTGCAATGACACTAATTTTGTCTGGTGTCTTTAATATATCTTCTGTGAAACAAGGCTCAATTCTTGTCTCTGCTCCTGACAGGTAACATCTGATACCCTTAGGGAATGAAATGGTTCTCTTAATCAAGTAGAAGAAACATTTTCTTTTAAACCTGCTGCCACAAAAACTGGGTCTTTAAAAGGATTGAATGCTTTGGGGAAATGCTGTAGCTGAAGGCACATATTTGAATACCTGGTGATATACCTGATGATATGCTGGATGTTATAAGTAGCATTTGTTTCACTGTCCCAAGATGTTATGGCAGCAGTGATTGGATTGCAGTTTTGGTGAGGAAAATTACTGCTCTGTAGGTTTTTTTTAAACAGTCAGTATAACTTGAAATAGCTTGCAAAGATCAATGTTGGAAAATTAATTAATTGCAAATTTTTAAAACTTGAAACATTAGTAAGGAAACTGAAGAGTTGGGGTAAGGAATTGATTGTGTACATTGGTAAGGGACCTGGAGGTCCTATTTGAGTAATATTTCTGAATAGGCAAGCTTAGGTTGTGCTCCTAAGACACTATTTTGATGCTGTCCAGGAAAGACACAGGTTGTAAAGATAAAGACTACATTTATATTTCAAAGTTTTTGTGATACAAATATGGTACCCTGAGAAAAACATATCTTAGCAGACATACACCAAGAAGACAAGACATGTGTTTACCCTGAGGTGTTCTTGTTCTTTATGGTGATATGAGTAAGTTCTCCACAAATCTCCGTACATGTTATGTTAGAGCTTTTCCCTTAATCACTGTTTGGGTCATTCCTCAGAGCTGTGCTCCATGTTCAAAAATTAAGAAGAACATGCCTTCCTAGTCCATAAAAGGGCAAAGTACACCCAACATTTTGTGGTTTTTTCCTTTTGTATCAGAAGAAGACTGAAAAGGGAGACTAAATGATAAAGCCTGCGTCCATTCAAGTCACATTGTATGAAATCCTACGATGAGAACCACACAAAATCTGAAAAAAAGTGATTTTTTTTTCCCCTGAATTTTCTCTTTCTATGCCATATTCTGCGCACTTCCCAAGGCATGCAGAGATCTGTTTAGGTTAGGGAGGGGGAATGGGGTAAGAAAAGCTAAGTGAAAAAGGATAAAGTCTACATATCAGGAAATTAGTCAGACTTAGCCCAGTCTAAGACTATCAAAAAAAGTAATAACACTTGTACTAATCTAGGGGACTTGTTACTGGATAGACTTTCATTAACAGGTATCATAATGGGTATAATTAATATTTAATAAGATTGTCTGTAAATATTTAAATTACAGCATGCACCCAAACTGGAAAATGCACTTGTATATAAAATCAGCATAGTTGACTTCTAAATAGTGCTTGCTTTTGTGAAAGTGAGGTTCTTGGTCAGTACTTTTTATTACATGTTTCAGTAGGCAAGAAATTTTCATTTCCTCTTCTGTTCATGCTGGGAATTGACTCAATAGCTTCAGCTCTCCCACTTCTCAGGCGTAATATCATGTCCATCAACTTTAGGGAATGCATTTCCATGAATATGAGGAACCATATTAGCTGCTGTGGTTCTGGGTTTGTCGTCGTTGATATCTATTTTACTCATAGGTTTTATTAGTTTAAAATTCTTCAGAAGTAGATTACTACTTAGTTTCATAATATAAACATTGTTTATGAGTGTGTAAGAATTTAAAAACAGCTTTGTACCTTCCTAACAATGCCTTTACATGAAAAGTATTGAGTAGTGTAACAGTGATGGTTCATGCTAATATTTTATATTTTTATGTTAAAAGATGAGTAGGATGGACCTTAAAAGGTGAAGTGCAAATGTTAACAATATTTAGGTCAGTTTGCATTTGATTTTTTAGAGTTACCATGTTGGTAACATGGGACATTTTGACTTAGATATAAAAAAAGGCTTAAATGTCTGTTTTATTTCAAATTCCTCACTTGATCTGATGCTTTTTCTTGTATAAATCAGTGAATGAGTGTGTTAGTTGGTATCAACTGAATCCTTCGACCTTGATCTTCGTAATGAACTTTAAGAACACCTAGAACAATAAGGCAAGGAGATAACACATTTTAGCTTAATTTCTGACACTGCCAGTGCTATTCATGGCAAATGGAGACTTAATCCTCATGGCAGGGGGTTGGACTAAATAACCTCTAAAGGTCCTTTCCAACCCAACCCAACTCAACGCAACCCAACCCAACCCAACCCAACTGTTCTGTGATAAGTTCTTCACAATATCATTCACCTGGTACCCAATTAAATTACTTTCATTGACACAGTAGATACAGCCGTTCATTCCCTCTGTTTTTCTGATGGACTATTTAATTTCTTTAGACTATTTAATTTCTTTAATCTTCACTCTACAAAGCATAATTGATGTTCCATTTCTTCAGTGTCTGAGTCCCTTGGAAAAGTAAGAGTCGATATCTGTAATTTAACTTGCTTTCGTAGTGATATCTTTCCGTCAGTGAAGCAGCTCAGTTACACACTGAATTTTGGGGCATTGCACAGACTTTGCAGATTATCTCCACCTTTAATGCAAAATTCAGCTTAAATTTTGCCAATTTTTTGAAAAGTGTGGTCAGTTGGTAAGTAAAGTTTGACAACAGAAATTTTTCTGGTTTGTCCTAAGAGTTAAAATACAATTAATAAGGTGACGTGTATTATGAGCAATTATGATCTATAATCTTCATTGTCTCAATGCCACTTACTTTCTGCAGATGTCTTTGAACATAATTGCAGCCCTCTGAGACCAAAATGTGTGTTTCACAAAGACTGCCCATATCCAGTATAAAAATATTATTTAAGGAGAAATTGCCAGTGGTTTTTTTTTCTTCTTTAATTTCAGTTACTGTTGTGCTTTGAATTTACATTTTTGTAGCATAGAAATATTCAACCGTACTTTCTAGGGTCATTAAACTTGTATTTATTAGGTGTACCTCTGGGATTGGAATGAGTGACAGCTCATAAAATTCAGAGTCATTGGAGACCTCTGTATATGATTGACATGAAAAGCATTGATTTTTAAGAGTGTTTTTAGAGGCTCAAGGCATAAGGCTATGCATTTTTAAACTGGCTTCTCTGTGTAAAATACCCATATGTTCATTTTGTTTCACAGCAGAATAATCTGTAGCCTTTAAAATAACTGTTGGGAAGGATAAAAGAGATACAGATTAGTGTATTTCCAGGGTAAAAAAAAAAAAAAAAAAAAATAAAGGGAGGGGTNNAAAAAAAATAAAGGGAGGTGTTTTTTTCATTATTTTGAAGTGGATAATTGTTTCATTATCTGAATGCTACGATTCTGTCATTCACTTCCTTGTTTTTCCCTATGAGCTATTGAAGCACAGAGAGACTCTGTTAACCTACAACCCTCTGTAAGATTCAGTGGGTCACTGTGGGGTTAAATGTGAGTGGTGTGGGTGTAACACATGCCTGGTGCTGCGTGGGGAGCCCTCACACCCTGAGCAGTGGCACAGTGTTGGTTTTTCAGTTGCAAGAAAGACTGTGTTTGCATGAGGAGCTCCTGTCTGAGCTTGTGATACCACATCCCTTCTTCATCTCTTCTACCAAAACATCGAAGTGGTTCTTTGTTTTCACTTAAAATGTGTTTCCACTCTGCCCTCAGTTCCTTAAGTATCACAGTGAACAATGAGTGTGATGGAATATGTGCTGCTAAGACGATCTGTGTGGTGAGGAATCATGGCCAGCTGCTTGAAAACATCTGTATATGTAAACAAACCCATGTTTTATAAAGGTTGTCACCCACTGAAATGTCAACAGAAGCAATTCTCACTGCAGAGTATCATGACAGGGAGCTGAAACCTGGTTTCAGGTGTTCCACTGCCCTTGTGCTGTTTTGGTTAGTCTGGGTTCATGAGCATTTGGAAATAAAACCTGTATGTCTTCTCACCCGGCCATCTGAGATCTGTGCTGCAAGAAACTACAGAGCTGGTTGTTCATGAAGCCTCTGTGAGAATATGTCCCTTTATTTATGGGTAGACGTGGTGGCTTCAAAAATGCAGCATTCATTTTAAAAACTGCTTCAATAGCAGTTGAATAAGTAGCAGACCATATTAAAGTGTGTGTCAATAGGGAAAACAATAACATTGTTAGGCATTTATATTTTACTCTTAAACACAGAGAGCTGAGATTTCTCAAACAGGCTTGATGCATTTTAAACTAAGATCAGATTTGCCTCTCTTAGTTCATGAAATCCAATGCTGCTGCTTGGGAAGACTCTACAAAACCAATGCAAACATTAGACTCTTTTTGTATTCACTGTGCAGTGCCCTCCAAATACCCTGTCTACGTTCTTCAGTCTAAAGTGTTCTCCTGGGATACTCTTTTCTCTAACAATTCTCCTCAGACTCCAGTGGGATTCCTTGGTGTAGTAAGTGTTATACCTGGGAGTAAAGGTTTGCAAGATTTGTTCTTGAATTGAGATGCATAAAGAGAAGTGTAGGCCACTACAACACGGAGAAGAAGAGGATGAGAGAAATCATAATGTCCTTTTTGAGAGGGTATTTTTTAATTTTAACTCACTTTATATTCAGAAGTGTTAAGTGGTAGTATAAGGGATGAATTTCCTTATGCACAGGAAAGGCTATTCTAGATTTTGATGGGTTTTTTTGCTTCATATAATGCAGAAAATTATGCCTTTTGGAATTTGAATCTGTGTTTTGTGACCTATCCTACCAAGTAACTTTACAGAAAGATACCATCTTAACTCTGTGTAGATTTCTCAGTTGTTCATATTCTTGAAATAAAAAAATCTGTTACCTTAATATTGATGCTACTGTCCCAGTAGCTGTAAACAAATTATACAATTTGTTCCTACTGGTTTTCTAGTTATCAGAAAACAAAATATAAGAAAATATGTAATGCTTTTATGCTGGAAACTCTCACTTTTGTGTAGTTGTTATGCAGTCTCAAAGCTGCAATAAATTTGTGAAGGAAGACAGAGCTTAGAGGAGAGAATAAGAACTGCTGTAGCTACTACATATTCATCTTCCTTCTTGGTGAAGTCTTGCCATGCTGGCCCAAAAAGTGTTGTAACTAAAGCTGGTTTATTTACTATGAAAACTAAACATGTGGAAGAGCCAAAGATGGAGAAAGAATTAAAATTGCAGTTGTCCATGGCAAACTATTTATAGTAAAAGAGAAATCTCCCTCAAACCAGATGCCCATCAATCTTCCTGTATTCCATACAATTTCCCATTTTCACAGTCAGGCATCTTACTGTCACTGCAGTCAGGTGTGGAAAACACAACTCATTATTGCATCTGCAGATTCATAAAAATGCTTTCAATTCAAGGCATTCATCTTTCAAAGATGTACCATTTCACTTCATTTCATATATTGCCAAAGGAAAAAAGTAAATTAGACCTGCCTAGATGTTTACTGAGAATGGTTATATAGAAAAAGTTAGCTTTTATTTTTTTTAAGTTATGTCACTTAGCTTAAAAAAAAAGCTGTGGAAGAGAAGTTTGCAGCTTGCATCACACACCAAGAGCCATTTTGCTTTGAAATTTTGAAATCACTGCCAAGTCCCAAGACAAGAAAACAATTTCTCACAGATTTTCATCTTTGTGTATAAACCTGATTGTCTGCATTAAGACAATCAGGTTTATACACAAAGATGAAAATCTGCTTGCTCATCAAACCACAGCATAAAAAATAGCCATTTTCAGAACTCTCACCAACTGCCAGACATGATTATGCTCTGTTATCTACTAAATCCATTTGGCTGGAGAGGGATAAGGAGAAATTTGAATCATCTCTTGAATAATATTGTTGAAGTCATGGAGTAGTGTAAGTCTCTTTCCTGCAGTGCAGGGAACTACATATAAATGTCTTGGTTTTTTGCAGTTATGTTGATTATTCCTGCTGCTCTCCTGTTACTTTGAGGGTTAGTGTTCATAAATGTTGTTCAGTGTACTCTGACAGGCTTAAATCAGGTAAGATAATGTTCTATGTCAAGTGATTCCACCAGTACTCAAGTTGCTTTTCCCCACCACTAAGAGTACAGTTCATTGCAGAGAATGGTGGAAGGACACCAGTGCAAGATAAATCTGTGACTTGATTCAGGGTGAAATTGTTAGTCCTTCCTATTTGCATGAAAATTACTCAATCATGGAAGCCACAACATTAATGAAATACGAGGCTGTGACTAATGGAGTCGCTTGAATTTATTGTACTTCCCTTTGTCCAAACTCTCTGATTTTATCCTTTGTTAAGAGGGTTGTTGTTCTGCAGTGACTGTGCTTTGTTGTGGCACCTCATATAGGGTCAGAGACAATATTCATCCACGTGATCGTGGTTCAAATCTAAGTCAACCAACCTTGTGCATTTATCAAAACTATATTTGACTTCTTGCTGAGCACAGAAAATAAAGGGATCTCTTCTTCAGTGCTTTCTGACTGCAATAGCTTGTCTTTTTTATCATCTAGGGAAGATACTGATACAGTCACGTCTGGTATATCAGCAGTTCAATAGAGACAAAAATCATTAAGGGAAAATGTATTAAAACATCCTGTGGGGATTTTTTTTATCCAAATGATGCCTATGTGGTATTATCTTTTCTCCGATGCAATCTGATTTTGGAGGGAAAAATAATACATCTGCCTGAATTTTGAAATAGTCAGTGGATGAGGTTGCTTTGGAATCTTAGCATCAATGTATTTTATTTGATGTACACTTAAAAAATTCCTTAGCACTGGCTGTCTAATCTTTATAGGTTGCTTCTCTCTTACCCTGGGCAGTTTTTGTAGTGCCCTGTTTGGTTTGAGCTGGTACAACCAAAGGAAAACTGGTACAGTTGGATGTCTCCCATACTAAAAAGTCCTTTGTCAAACAGGTGAGAGAAATCAGATAGTTTAGGAGCACAGCTGATGAGTAGAAATGGTGGGTTTAATAACCTGTGGGGACTTTGCAAAGGTGGCAAAATAGAATAGTTAGATCACTGCTGGAAGTGCCTTAGAAGAGATCAATATAATGAACACTGTTCCCACTGGAACTGCACGGAAAATTCCTGTAATTAATAATAAAAAAATTGATTTATCTGATGGCAGTGGTTTCAGACCACAGCTCTCAGGCAGACCTGTGGGAATAAAGCACTGCAGTGTTTGGTGAGAAAGTCCAAGTATTGATTCAGTCTGATAAAATATTTTTCTTTATCTTTTGAGAAGTCCCAATACAGTGATGATATGAATAAAAGTTTGGTATTTCTAACACATCAGGGGTCCCAACAGACACAATTCTGTTTTGTTACAGAAACTATATTCTGTCTCTGTCTCGTTTGCTGTTGGACAATGTATGTGAACAGAGAACTGCACACAGAGGCAGGAAAGTATAGTTCTCTGTTTTTCTGAGGCTTAGTATACTGAATAGGTATCATTGTATCCGGGTCTCTCGGGGGAAAAAAAGCAGTGCAGAAACTTCTTGGAGTGATTTTTTATGTGTGCAGCCTCCTACTGACAGCTGCAGAGAGAAATGTCTTCTGGCCTTTTTATCGCTTCCTCTTGCTGTGTGCTTTTCCTATCAGCTACCCCATAAATATTTTGCTGTACCCGGCACAGAGGATGAGCTTGCTCAGGACCTCATCAGGAATGAGACACAGAACTGGGTGATTTTAAGGCAGCTGGAGGCTGGGCCTGAATACCAATCATCTCGCTCAACTTCAGAACTTCACAGCGCCCCTTGTGCTTAGATTTCAGTCATATGCTTAGTGTTTCATGACCAATACATATTTATTCAATCTGGTGCCAAAGTTCGTTCTTTGTTGTCAACAGTTTGTATTTATCCCTGATCCTCATTACAGATTCCGCTTCCTGTCTATTTCCTTACTTTGCAAAGGCATAACCATCCTGCACATCCCTGGGCTCATCTCATTATGCAGCATTTATCACTCATATGCTAAACAAGGCACTTCAGATTTTCAGATTTGGCTGAAGATTTCTGGGAGACTCCTCATTGTGCAAGGACAGGTGAAATTTCCTGTGGCGGGCGTTAAGATTGCATGGGTCCTGAGGACAGGATAAATCTCATTTCTTGCTAAATTTAACCTGATAGATACTCCTAAGCATCTAAGGGGAGAGAAAGCCATGTATATTCCGTGTTCATGCTTGCTCTTTTGCCATTTAAAATATTTATTTGGGGTATGTCACAGTAAAACTAACACAGGTTTTTCTTGTTCTAAGTAGATGAGGAAGATAGTGATGCAAGGAATTAAGGTTTCCCACTTAAAAAAGAAGACAGGTCTACTGTAAAGCATGTAAGACATGCTGACAAGTGCAGTCTGGAATTGTGAATACATTAATTACTGTATTTGGGATTTGAAAACAGAACGAGTTAGCCAAAAACAGCCTACACTGCACTAGTGTTTCTAAAGTATGTAATCTGCGTTACAGAGGCTGATGAAAAAAAAATCTCTTTTGTACGTGACAGCAAAGATTAGTATAAAAATCACAGATAATTTTTTGCTGTATGATTATCACATTGCAAAATAACATGGGTTTCATCTTAGTGATCCTTAACACTGTACTTTGGTTCTTGCAGGGAGCATTGCTATGTTGTTGTTTTTTTTTTAAGGGGAAGCATAAATTGCTTATGGGTGGATGTTTAAGTGTTATACAATATGTCTTTAAACTTTTTCTGCAATTAAAGCCTAATCCAAAACACTGAAGCACATTGTCAATTTTATGCTTAACTGGAGCATTTTTTCAACAGCTCTATTCATCTACTTAAAACTAAGCACATGCTTAAGTGCATTGTTGAACCGAGGCCAGAGTTGTTATGATGAAGCAAAAAAAAACAAAAAAAACCCCCATACACCCCCCCCCCCCCCCAAAGAAAGTCTAATAGATAATATTCATATTTTGGGGATTAAAATGTTCATTTCAAGGAGAGGAAGAGCTTAAATATCAATTATCTGCAGGCACAGGTGAAAGAGGCAGCTGCTGAGGACATGGCTGTTGACAGCTATGGATTGCTGGCTCTTCCTGGGGCAGAGGGGATGAGATTGACTGTTACAGCATTTCCTGCAGATCCCACTGAATGGGGAGGTCAAACTGCTGGGAGCAGCAGCTACTGCTAGGGAGGGTGGTGAGGCTGCCTGAGACAAAAGGGGCTTTGCTTCCTGAGGGTAAACTGAGGAACGAACGAAAAAAACCCACAACAGGCCACTTCCAGTCCCATGCCCAATCTCCCCACAGACTGTATTTTTCTTAAAAGAAAATTAAAAAGTAAAGCTTCCACTTGAACCTTCTCCCAGAATATTTTCATTTTCATGTTAAGTTTGGCCAGTGCTGCTGATCATCTCTGATGTTTGCAGTTAGTGCTGTTTCATTGGGGTTTCTTTACTGTTACAAGTCCTGTGGGTTAAAATTGCTGCTTTTATGGCTGTTTTGCTGTTTTGCAAGTGACACCAATACCAGCACGGTGAATTATTCATGGAATCCCAGAATGGTTTGGGTGGGAAAGGACCTTAAATCTCGTGTCATTCTGCACCCTGCCATGGGCAGCGACACTTTTCAGTATCCCAGGTTGCTCCAAGCCCTGTCTGACCTGGCCGTGACTACGCTTTTGGTGCTAGAATATGTAGAGCTAAATATTGATCAGTAATATTAATACCCATTGATCAACAGTACTAGTAGGACTAACGTGCTACCAGGTACAGCCCTGAGCAAAGCTTGGCTTAGGAGGAGCAGGATTCCCATGTGAAACCAGCAGGTAATGCTGGAAGTCAAAGCACTTAATATAGGATGTTCTAAAAGGAAAAGGAAGATTGTCCCTAAACCAATAGATGTTGCATTTTTTACTTTTCTTTCGCAGTCTCTTCCCTTTTTGCCCCTGAACTGTGCAAAACGCCTACACCCTGGCACCCCTGTAGGAATACCCTGGCTTTAAAGTTAACTAGGTTTTAAAGTGCTCTGTAACATCAGGGAATCTGAGCAAGGAGAGGAAGAGCAAGGAGAGGAAGAGGCCATTGTGTTCTAAACAGTGCTATGGAAACTGATGATTTTCAGAAAAAAGTGGAAGGAGGGGAATAAAGAAAATAGAATTTCCCCCTTCCTCCCCCCC
>VYXB01005623.1:416019-454786 GCA_013397135.1 Pachyramphus minor
CCCCAAATATTTAAATTATAACTGTGATTAGTGACCATGCTTCCTGTATTTGTTTAGGTAACGTGGTAGGTAAATATAATTGTTTTGAAACTGCCAGGAATCCCTGTGTGTTGTTGCATGCTTTGTCCATGAGCTAAGGATGCTTATATGTACAATTATCTACTAAAAACAGCTGACCTCATACTCGCGTATCCTGAGTTATTTTGCAGATTGCCACGGTTCTCATACAGACCAGTGTATGTTGTCTAATGTCTAATTTGTTAACTTTTCACTTCTTGGCCCATATTTGGCTGTAAAACCACAGCTCTCTTAATTACAAAGAATCTGTGTCTGTGTTTTCTTTGTTCTGCCTTAATGGGGGGGAAAAATTAAATGTTAGGGAGGGGAATTAGTTTTTTAATTTTTTTTTCTTTCATATAAAATTTTAAGTGACCTGTGGCAGTTTCCGAAGTATTTCAGTGGATTCTCTGCTGTTTAAATTGAGCTTTACATCATTTGTTATAGTGACACCTGCTGCCCTTGTAATGGTTAAGTGTATATGACTACATAGAACCCACTTTTCAAAAAATTTATAACTCTACTGTAAAGATTTTATTCTGAAACTTGGCATACAGGCTTTTTGACTAGGAATAAATTATTCTTTAAAAAAAATGCAGTGGGGAGAAGTTGGTCATTCATACGAACTTACTGTGCAGTAAGAGCAAACTGATATTACTGACACATTTACCTGTTTATGCCTCCATAACTTGGAATATGAGATTTAAATTGTGCATTTTTTCACTTTTTCTGCCTTCAAATCTCAATTCAAGCTTCTGCTTAGGTCACTGGTGTAAATGGATCTGACTTTCTTTTCCTGGTACTCCTGAATATTTCTCTCTATCACAGAAAATTTGATTAAAGACTGCTCAGCAAGGAGCTCAGCTGGTTTGCGCCAGAGAAGAGGCATTCCTGGATGGAATCTTGGAAAATTCCTTTAAGGCTGTCCCAGTTTTGATGTCTCTTAAACCTGTTGCTTGTGGAAACAGTAACAGGTGCTGTTCTTTCATGTTAGAGTGGCTTTTATTGGTAAATATTTCTCCCAGTACTGAAATACCTGGGAAGGTAATCACTGCTGATAAACACTTGTTTTATGTGGCATTGTCTCCTTTATAAAATGGCTGTGAGTTTTCCAGCATCTTTGCTGCAATCACACCAAACATCTATTTGACAAAAATCCCTTGCAAACCAACCTTCCTGTCTTTGTAGTTACCTTTTACTAAGAATAGTAGTACAAATAAAAATTCCTTATGCTTTTTTTGGGGGAAGTAATTGTGTGAATACAGGAACTTTTTTTTTCCAAAACAGCATTGTGTTAGTTTACCTACTTGGTGCCAGAAAACAAAATCTGAGGTAATTTTATCACACTGTAGTGTGTGGAGGGTAACAGTCAAATAAAAGTGTTGTCTCAATGGGCAGAACTAAAGCAAGTTGAATTTGTACAGTCAAGTTTACAGAGTGAAACTACAGCAAAGTCTGCTGTACCCCTGAAATAAGCCATCTGTAGGTAGTAAAATGTGTCGTTTTCCTTTGCATTTTGTTGACTCACCTCAGGTTTCCCTTGTTTCTTTGAAGACTGTCTTGAATTCATCATGGTGTTTTGTGAATTATTTCAAGGGCATGCCTTTGTGACTCAGTGAGATGCTGAGGAGACTGGTGTTAACAATTATAAATAAAGTAATCATCCTGGCAGAGATATATCCTCCTGAGCTCCAGCTGCCTCTCGGGAGGTGAGATATGCTTGAGTGGGGAAGGGATGTGGGTTGAGGATCACCTACGGGTTCAGTTGGACCTGGAAAGCTGGTCCTGTGGCTGCATCCTGGGGGCTGTGGGCAAAACCCTGGAGGGATTATCTCCAGCCTGCTCATCCCTGAATGTGACTGAAATTAGTGTACAGCTTTGTCTTCATGGTAATTCAGTAACCAGCAGCAGCACCAGCGTTGGTGACTTTTTATCCAAAGTTTAGACATTTTATATGAGGTTGGTGCTCCGTTCTCTCTTTTGTAAGGGAGGCAAACAGACCTTTTTTTTTTTTGGGTCTTGTGGTCGCATGATGGGTGCTCTGGCTATATGCTGCTCTGCCTAAACAATCCCCAAAATAAGCACTCTTTTTATCTAAAGCTATGGTTTAGAAAGTAAGACAGAGGTGTACCCACCTCCACCTGTGGAAGGGAATAGTGGGAACACGTCTGTCACTCAGGAGCTTGGCACCACGCTGTAGAGTTGAACAAATACAGGCTGTCACACAAAAACATTAGATGGCTGTATAGAATGGCTTCCTTTCAGTCTTGAAGAAGATTAAGTGTTGGCTTTTCTTCTTTGGTCTGAACTTTGTAGAGGGACACCAGAAAAAGAGAGAATATGGTGAAAGGCCTCATAAAATGACCAATAGTTAATAGGTTTGTTAGAAAAAATACAGGTGAATCTAAAGATATCCCCAACCCTTTGGAGTGAGGCTTGCAGAATATTTGTCACAGAGCTTCCTGAGACAAAAATTGGTAGACTTAAAAAAAACCCTCCTGGTCTGAGCAGTGCGCAAACCCTGGAGGGTGGTGGCTGTGCAGATCCCAACCAAACAAAATATGTAAACAGAGATTTAACCTTTGAATCCCTGGGTAATTCCACTGACTTCTATGGGAATTGATTTATTGGACCATGGCCAAGAATGCAACATTTTTTGAAGAATAACCCTTGCCAGCCTATTTAATGCCTGCTTTAACAGATTTGCTGGGTCAGTTTCTTCCCTGTGTGTCCCCAGTGCTCCTCCTCTCCTTGGGCTTGTGCTTTGTGTCATCAACCCACCAGCCATGAACTGTGAGCCCCCCAATGCACCATGGGACATCAGCTCCCCTGGAGGGAGGGGATGATGCACACCATCATCTGCCATGTTCTAAAGGTGTTGAACTGTACAGAAATATCCCATGTCTTTGTGGAGCAGAGCATTTGAAATTATACAAATTAAAATCAAATATAGGAAATATTTCCAGGTAGTGGAAATAGAGGGGGTTTTGTTTGTTTTGTTTTTTGAACGATTAATACTCACCAAACATCACTTCATTCAGTACTGAAAATTCTCTGCACCAGGCAGTGCTAGGCAGTCAATAATTCAGGAAGACATGTTTATACAGTGAAAGTTGATGTAAAATACAATTTGCAAAGCTGCAAACTGGACTGAGCTTCTGTTTACATTAAATACATAAACAGCAGAGTGGTTTGGGCTATATTTTGTGTGTGTCACACATACAGTGCACGGCCCAGCTCTTGTGTGTATACAGCCCACACATAAATACTTCGCATTAATGCATTCAGTTAGCAGTGCTTTGTAGGAAATCAAGTGCCCATGACCAAAGACAGTGCACTGTGTGTGTGGATGTGAAGTTTCTGTGACAACGGTAATGGATCATGTTTCCCATTGCAGATAAGGATACTTAATATTTATATAGTGCTTTCCATTTTAAAAGCATTTTAGAAATATTAATTAGCACAAGCCTATCAAGGGAAAAATAATCTGAGGCACAGATTCCTATGAGTGAGAGAGGCTTTGGGAAAGCAGTAATGCCAAAAGAGACTTAAAGTAGTAAATTACAGCAAATCAGGCATGAATTTGGAATCCTGATTTGACAGCAATGAAAACCAATTCAATTTTAGTCTAATAAGTAGAGGTCTCCTGTCACTGAGGATGCTGAAGTCTCGTTAGCAGAGGGATATTGACAGCTGGAGAGATGGAGAGAAGGGCAGCATACATGGGAAAGGTATTTGGAGCCAGATTTGTAAGGGATGGTTTTAGGTTAAATACATACAGGCAGGCTAAAGGACAACAAAGGAAGCATTTGATAAATCTTGAAGGGTATCAACACAGAGCAGAAGATGTAATATGAGGAATCGGATTAGAAAAGATGGCTTGAAATTAAAAAGAACTTTTGGACAATATATTAAGAAATTGTCAGTTATATTTATTAGCTTGCAGAATGGTATTTCCACAGCAAAATGAATCAGCATCTCTTGCTGAATTTATCAGTGTGCTGCAAAAATATTAGTAGTGAGGAAGAGTTCTTCTGGAGGAAATAGATTAGTTTGGCAAACTCCACAGAGCTCGTTTCTCTTCACAGTCATTTGTAAGGTGAGTAAATACCCCTCATCTAATACTATATTCTGGAAAACCAGTGTAAATATAGTAATTAATTAGTTCGTGGATGCAAGAAGGCCAGTGCAGCTCTACATCTGTTTTCAATAGATGTGTAAGCACTGAATTGTGGCAAATTTCTTTTTCAATTGTCAGGGCATCCTGCCTCCTTGTCATGCACCTTGTTTTCTTAGAAATTATTTCTATAGATAAAATACTTGTCCTCTATTGGCATTGTGTCATTTTCTCTGTGTCTCTTGCAATCACACTTTAATGTTTTGGGATCAGCTGAGCTGAACAGTCTAAGTTGCGGTTTCATTAAGGGTATCAAGGCAACCAGTTCAAATGACACTTACATTGATGAGCGATGCCTCCATCCACATTAGGGAGCAGTTTCTGCTGAAATGAGCTGCTCTGATAGAAAAACTCATCTTTGGACTGTGGAAAAAGAACCCTGCAGTGTTTCCAGTACATAATTCTTGTGCAGAGATGATATGTGATGTCGGGCTTTTCCAGTTTCAACCACAGCATTTCACACAGCACATGTGTATCTCTTGTAAGACAGCACAGCTGAGTGTATTTTTTAAAGAAGTCTGCTTATTTCTTTAATTTTGAACATTTTGTTTAATTAAATCTTTAGACTTTTACCCATATCCTCTGTGGAGTCAGATTTCCAGCTCTTGTGGAGTGTGTGAGATGATGAGGGCTCTGGAACATCTTCCTGATGTTCCCTCCTGCGGGAGCTGGGCCTAGTTAATCTGGAGAGAAGACTGAGAGGGGATCCCATCAATCCACACAAATATCTCCAAGGCGTGTCAGCGGATGGTTCCAGACTCTGTTTAGTAGTGCCCAGTGAGAGGACAAGGAGCAAAACACAACAAGTTCCCCCTCAACATGAGGCAGAACTTCTTTCCATGAAGGTGGCAGAGCCTGGAACAGCTGCCCAGTGAGGGTGTTGAGTTTCCTTGTGTGGAAACATCCCAGACCCACCTGGACATGTCCCTGTGCCACCTGCTCCAGGGGACCCTGCCTGGGCAGGGGGTTGGGCTGGGTGACCTCCAGAGGTCCCTTCCAGCCACAAATATCCTGGGATTCTGTAATTTACAATTCTTTGTAATATTAAACTCAGTGCCTTTGCCTCTTTGAATCTTCCTACAGGCTCCTGCTACCAGGAGCCCTTGTTTCAGTAAGATAATGAATGAGATTCCATCCAAAGTCCCTTTTTTTTTAATTCAGTACACAAGATCACAGTGCACAGAATTACTGGAAAAAAACCTGACTTGAAGCAAGTGCAATCAGAGAAGGCCTGGAACTTTGAGACCTATTGCTGTAAGGGACCCCACTGACAACAAACAAGAACAGTAAAGTATTAGAAAAGAAGGAAAAGAGAGAATTTTTTTATTGTCCACTAAAGAAAGCAAAGAAAAAGAAAGCAAACAAACAACCAACCCCCCAACCCCAAAAAACAACAACAACACAAAAAAACCCACAAAACAATGAAAAAACCCAATTAAAAAAAAACACCAGAAAGAAAACAACCCAACTACATTGCTGCTGAGGCATAGTCTGTTGTGGTTGCCCCCAGAACAGGTCTTTTTCCATACCTCCTCTCAGTTATGAGTGTAGGAACATTGCTTGGTGAGATGGTTGAAGGCAAAGCCATGTCAGACTTCCCAGGGGATGCTGTTTTACAGCCATGGTTTGGTGTTGCCTAAGTTTCTCCTGGAGCTTTAACTTCGCTGGAAAGCACCCAAAGATTCTTTCCTTTCTGAAGCTCCTTCTATGAAAGCTGTGGCTGGTGGCAGCAGGAAAATTCCATAAATTCATCTGTTTCTATGTCGCCTGTGCCAACATGAGTGTAAGTTTGTGCTTTTTCTGCTTCCAGTGGTTTTAACAATGCACCAATGAGATGCAGAGTGGAAAATGACAACGAAAACCAAGCGCTGTTTGCATTGCTGCACGTGCATTGTGCTGCATGCATCCCTCGGCTGATTTATTGCCTCCACGTTTGACTCTCGAGGTTAAATTAAGTCGTTATCTTCTGAATGAGGGGGGTTTCTTTCAGCTTTAGATGTTATTTCTCCTCTAATGCCTATGGCTAAATGCACAAGAAATTTAATGGTGAGTTTGACATAGCAGTGAATTCTTTTACAGTGGTTGTGAATCCGTAACAGATTATATAGCAGTTTTCATTCATTTAATTGTAAAATTCATTACAAATACCTTTCATTATGTAGAAAATAAATGCTAGGTGATTGATTTCCAAAGTTTTAAGGCTTTAGGGACAGAAGTTAATTTTTCAAAGCTTTTCCTGCTCTTATCCAACACCCTAAAGAAAACGCTTTGTCTTATTACTTGGCTAATTTCCCTGAAATGTTGAGTTGTGGGATGAGGCTTTGTTTAAACAGCTCCAGACTGTGCACTGTGTTAATGTGGATGATTTTGGGAGGAGCAAACCATGTTCCAGTAAAAACACAGCAATAAAATTTGCAACCTACAAATTCCATTTGATCACCCGGATTCTTTGGGATTTGATTCCCAGCATCGCAAATTGGGTCAGTAATTGATAGTTCATTTTGCTGCCATATAATTCATGGCGGGGGTTGTAGGTTTGGGGTTTTTTTTTCTTTTTGAAAACCACAGCAGAGGCATGACTGCCTTCTGGCCAGGGAGAAAGGACCGATTAGGCAACAGGAACTTGGATCACTGAACTGCTTCTTCATGCTGGGCTCTCACACTCTTGGCAGGGCCTGGAGCTGGAGGAGTCTGTAATCCTGGCTCAGCTGTTTGTGCGCTGTAATGTGGAAAACAGCATCCAAGGGGAGGTAAAAGTAGAAAAAGTCAGGGGTGGAGGGCTGACAGTGGGACAGGAGAGCCTGAATTACTCTCTGAGATGCATCAATTAAAACAAATATATCAATATATCAAATATATCCAATCAAATATAACCATCATGATACCTTTATGGAAAATTAATGCTAATTAACCCAACTGAGCTCAAAGTGCAGCCTGTCTTTATTTCAGTGATCTCCTCAATTAAAAATACGTGTTGCTTGCCATGCCATCAGTACGATGAGACCCTTTTGCTGCTTTGTGAGAATACATCTTTAAAATCGGGGCGGAGGGGGTTGTGCATGAAATCTGCCACAGTCATGTTAAAGTATTATTCCGTAAGCAAAGAAATAGTTTATGGTTCAAACCAAACCTGGTAAGTACCAACTTGGACTTATTCACCACTAGCCATGTTAGTGAGCGTCATTTTCCAAAATCAATTCTGTCATTTTAGATTATTTTCTGTGTGTTGTATGTCAAGGGTGTTTGTCTTGACAGAAAGCAAGATACACTCCTCTCTGTCCTAAAATTATCTGTTTAAGCTGGAAAATAACATGGAAGGATGAATTGCTGTGATAAAACATATGCAAAGTTATTTTTATATGTCTTTTGTTGAGGTAACTGTAGTTCTGCTGGAAATTTCCATTTGCCTTTAAGTCATGGCTGTGCAGATCTCAGGACTTGCTCCAATTCATTAAATACTCCTTTGACACCCAAGTATATAAAGACATGTTTAATTTGGGTTTTTTTCTACTAAGTTTACTTAGTAGAAGTAAGTTTGTACTAAGTTTCTAGCAGCACCGAAATTCAAGCCTGAGTGATCAATGTACTGAAACAATCAGCCTTAAGTAAAAGATTGTCTCAAAAAATGTTCTTTATTCACCTTGTGGTTATTGGTTTAATATTTACCTCTAGACTGCTTTTAGTGTATTCACCCAGAAATACCAGTTCAGCTTTGTGATGGAAACTGAAGAATCTGGGAATAAACACTGTCTTGTCCCAGCAGCAAACAGAACAACTCATCTGTTCCCCTCTCCCACAAAGCTCTTCAGAAACAAATTTAAGTTGGTGCTTACTATCCATATATGTTGTCTGGCAAACATATAAATTCAACATCTGTCTTTCCTTCATGTATTAGACAATTCCCAAAAAACAGTCATATATATCTGGTGTATTTTAAAAAGGAAATTTTAATGGCTTTGTTCTGTGGTGGAGAGGACACTTTTAAAAGCCTGGATACACAGGAGAGTATAATCTGCATTTCAGGTGCAATGTGTTGCAGTATTCATTAATATTGGGTGTCAGACTTATGCTGGACAGTGCCACATACTATTCTGATTTGTAAGGCTTTTTTCATGTCTCCTCCCTGAACTTGGAAATTAAAATTTGAGAGAGACCTGATGACTTTCTGACAATGTATATTGTTTAGTCTCTGAAACAGTCACGCCTAAGAAAGACCAGAGCACCACTGGTGACAGGAACATTGCACAACAAATTTCAGGAAGGGCAGTGAAGGTTGCTAAGCATTTTATCTGTTGTGAGTAGGAAAAATGCAGTATGTGGATCAGTGTAATTAGGTCATTGGTGTGTACCCAAAGCCCTAGTTTCCCAATGTTTCTTAGAATTAACATGGATGTATATTTAATGTGTGTCTTTGATTCAGCTGAAAAACATAGCCAGGCAATTCCCAACTGCCTACACATGGTTATATGTATATATTTATATATATGGCTTCATAGACGTAGATTATTCCAAGGAGGATTGGCAAGGACATATCCTCCTGAAATTTGCTCAGTAGCCTCCAATTTCAGGTACAGTAGGATTGCCAGGCTCTGAAATACACTTCTGATGCTGCAGAGCTCCGTGAGTATCTGTCACGTAAGGGACAAATTCAGGAGGCCTGTGGACCACAGGTATTTCCTTGGATTTCTTATGGAGGTGGGATGTTGCAGGATGCAAATGAGTGCTTGGAGCCAGAGCCTGCAGGAATGACCAGACAGCCTCTTAGCAAACTGCCTTCAAGATCTTTTGCAAAAATCTGTTTCCAAATCTCTCTTTTAAGGTTGTTTTATTTCTCCCTTGGATGACAGGGTTGGAATTTGGCCTTGCAAAAGAGTTGTTAACTCAATGTGCCTTACTTATTGTGCGTGTTTTGCAACAACAACAACTTTACCAGGACTCTTTTCTGTGTGTTTTTTCTCAGTGGTAGCACCTCTGGGATAATGGACTGTGGAAGGGGGGGGAAGTGTTCCTGAGAAGGAAGGAGTAGTGGAGACCACCTGTGATGTCTCTGCGCTGCCCCGATGAGGAGATGGATGACGGAGCAGTTTGGTGGGCACCTGGGTCAGCCACCACAACATGTTTACTCCACACTGGATTTTTAATTTAATTTTATCCCCCCCAACCTCAACCCTAACCCTAACCCCCCCACCCCAAAGATTATATTAAACTTCCCATAGCACAAAGAAGCACTGTGAACACATTAACCCAGCAAACCCTTTGGGGTCTCTGGAACTCCCTTCTCCATTACAGGGGTTTGTGTTTGGAAATATATCATCTACTTGAGGTTCCGCTGGAGTTGTGGTGTACATAACCTTTTTAAAAACTGCTCCTGCCCACCAAAAGCTGTCACCCAAATGTTTCTCTCCTTCACCCAGCTTAGTAACACTTCAGTTTTTGATCATTCTGTGGGCATTTAATCATCATGAAGATGTTTTTAACAGCACAGCGGTTCATCACCTTCAAGCTGCACAGAGGCCAATCAGCTCTGGTGAGGCAGGACAGTGTCTGTGAGGGAATTTGAATGGTCTGTCTTCTTTTACTTTAAAGAGAAGTATCTCTCAGCATTCTATTTAAAGAGAAGTGTCTTTCAGCATTCCCGCTATCGATTTAATTCTGACTGTTCATCTTGTATTGATCTGGACTACTCACCAGAGACAGTTTCACTGGAGTTTTTGTCTTTTCAGGCAATGACTGAAAGAAAAAAACCCCACACCTTTGAATTAAGCATCATCTGCAAGAAGAGTTTTCTAGAAATGTCTGGTTTTATCACACTTCTGTTGTCTAATTGGTGATTGCTGACACGTAATAGGCGCACAGAAGTGCTGAGGATGAATGATTCAATGGGATAAATCAGTAACTTCCCTTCTTCTGCCCCTGCCTCTGAGGCTTCATTCCTTTTTTTGATCCAAACTTCAAAAGAATTGTCCTGGATTTTTGTGTTATCCCATTTGTCATCCCACTCTGCAAAAGGGCAATGGCTGTTTTTATCCCCTCTGGTTTTTGAAAGCAGTAATAGAGAAATCTTAGAAGAGGTATTTCCTTTCATTATTTTCTGCTGTTTAAAGATTTAAGGAGGACTGGGTAGTTCTGATAAACCTCCAGTCTACTTCCAAACCTTCTGCATCTGCTTATTTTTGTAGTTCTGTGAACAGGTCTAGGGTGCTTACAGGAAGAGAAAAAACATCTTACTATATAAGTTCTGTTGGGGAGCATGAGTGTTTCTTACTGCTCTGGTTTTGTAGCAGCTTTAGCAATCAAATAAGAGGCTTTTTTCCTTTATATCTTGTCTTTCAACTCTTTCTTTTGCCTTTTGAGCTATTGCCATTATGAAGAGTCAGTTAAATGTCCTTATCTGGGGACATGAAGCTTGTGTGACACTGTCTCTCTGTAGCATCAGCATCAGTGCTGGCTTTGCAAGCAACTGTAGGGAAAACTTCAGGCAAAATATGTTCTGCTGATAAATCTCACTATTCAGGCTAAATCTGTTGAGTCATTCTATAGCATTTTATTATTTTTTCCTCAATGCAGCATGTCCCCAGCCTAGAAAATGAGAAACAGGTGATACATTTTAGATGAATACTCTTCTAGACCTCTGAAATTTCTCTCACTCCCACCCCACCAAGGGCCTCGGAGCCCTGTAGAATCCCAGAAGATAAGTGACTTAAGTGTATGTAATATTATTTTGGTTTGTAATATCCTATTTATTATTTAAATTTATAATTTTATTGGTGGTTTATGTTGTGTTTCATTGTTCTGCAGTTAAATGGTCTGTTTCCTTGGTCTTGCTGCATTCTCAGCAGAAAACAGCCTACATTCTTTTTCTTCTGCAACAAAGACACGGTAAACTCCAAAGAATTACGTAAAGCTCAAAACTTGACAGTTTGACAGCCCCAAACCCTCACTGTAATTGCTTTCATTGGTTCCCACCAGGTTTAGAAGGAGTTTCTATTACTATTGCCTGAATATTGTATTGCAATTAGCCATACTAAAGATGAAAACATAGAATGGATTCCTCTTCTCATTGTGGCTGGTAGAAAGCTGGTTGATAAATTATGTTAAAAGTGATGTTGGTTATCAAACAAGGAGTTAAGCTAAGCTTGAACTGAAAATCTGGGCTTCAGACTGAATTCTGAATTTTTTTTTTTTTTTTTCCTAGTACTGGGAATACCAGGAATGCTTTCAGTCTGCCAGATTTATTGGGAAGCTTTTCAAACAACCATTTTCACTAACAATCTTGCTTAGAAAAAAAAAAAAAATTAAAAAATTAAAAAACAAACATAAAAGGCTTTTTGAACAACTAGGTCTTTTAAACTGTTTGCATCCCTTTGTACTGGCTGAACTGCCCATTCTGATCATGAGGATTTATTCCAGGGATGGGGCAGTGATGTGCTCTTTTAGATGGGAACTCCTATCTTGCTTTTTCCCTCTGTCTCTTTTGCAAAGATACCTATTTCAGACAGAATCAGGATTCAAAATGCTAAAAATGTTACAATCTTAATGAACAGCAGGCAGTGTGTTCCCTGTGATGTTGGACTATAAACCTACTTATTTTTAAGTAGGTCTTTCTTTTTTTTTTTTTTTCCTTCTGGAAAAAAAAATTGAAACATCAGATGAGGAGGTGTACTTGAATAATGTGCATTACTCTTTTCCTGTTTCCCAGTACCACAGGGTGGGTACAACCAGGTGGTTTTCTATGAAATGGACTTGTCAATAACTCAAGATGCAGGTGTAATTCCATTTTCAGTGGTACAACTGGGTTGTTTTACTCAGGCAGCATCTCATTTACATGTACACCATGAAAACTCTACTCTGATTGACATCTGCCTTCTCCTAATAATGTCCCTGTTGCCCACCTATGTAGTGTTCCCTTTTCTCTTAATGCATTTGTAAGATTAAACATTCCCTTAGGCACTGCTCTGAAATTCACAAGAAGACAGACTATTTCAATTGCAGCAGTGATGTAGCACCAGGACAATTTCCAGGGCTCTTTGTGTATTAAAATTTTATGATGTTTGTGGCTTGAATGCTTCTTTGAGCCGGACCAGTACGAGAAAACTTTGGTGGAGATACTTCAGGTTTGTACTAATAGATCACATCTGAAGGTAAAGTCTGTCATGAGCTGTGGAATTGAGACAGCTGGCTGGTGGCCGTTCTGGGCACACCTCCTTTCCAGCCTTAGGGAAATCATTCCACCTGGGATGTGACTGGTACTGGTTTGGCACCAGTTAAGCCCATGACCTTCATCACCACAATGCTGGTGAGGTCTGTGTGTGCATGAGTGAGCTGAACCTGTCCCTTGCTCCTGATACAACTTGTATGCAAACTCCTCTGAAATCTCTGCAATTTAAGGGCTGAAGAACCGTTCTGTCAATTTGACCATCTGTGGAAATAATGGGGCTCATCAGGAAGAAAAACCCACTTTAAATAAAAATTTTCACCAAAAAAACCATGCAGGGGCAGTCCCATCCCTTTGGTTAGTTGTGGGTTTTTGTTGTTTGCTTAAGGATGGTACAACTTTTCTTAGAAGTCTTGTCTTGTAGACTCTTTTGCAGCATTTATCCAATGAGAAATGACTTGGGTATTTATCTGGTGTTAAATGCTCCTGGTAAAGTACTTACTGCAGACCCTGAGAGCTCAAATGGATGGAGACCTGTTGGGGTTTTGGGGGAGAAAAACTGGCTTTTGAAGCTTCCTCTGCAGGCTGTCTTACAGCAGTTGCATCACAAGCTGCAGATATTCCTGTTTATTAGAATAGTAGAAGATATATTTTGAGAGTGGCTTCTTTACTCCACCAAACAGATGTTTTGAAAGGTGGGCTGTCAAAGTGAGGATTGTTAAGGCATCTTAAACCACATATCCAGTGTAAAAAGGGGTATTACTAGCGAGTTAGGAAGTTTTCTCAGTTCATATTGATTTACTTTATGCACCCCAAAGTCTACCTGTACCTATTTTTCCATTTTACCTTGTGTTTTCAACGGACTGGATATGCTGTGTCCTCTTCTGGTTTTTGTTTGTTTGTTTTTGTTGTTGTTGTTTTGGTTTGGGTTTTTTGTTGTTGTTTTGTTTTGGGTTTTTTTGTTTGTTTGGTTTGGTTTGGTTTGTTTTCCCCTGATTTTGGTACTGCTGCTAGAACAGGTTTCAGCTCTCACAGGTGTCACTGTAGGCAGGGGTTTAATCTTAAATATCAAAGGTTTGATCTTATTTCAGAAAAATATGAATGAATTCAGATCTGTGGCTGCAGAGGGGTCAGGAGGAACATAAGAAGAGATTGAAAGGGAGTTAGGAGCAGAAAGGAAAGCAGAATTCGCAGTGCTAAAACAATTTAAAATTCAATAGAGACCTACTGGCGGGGGCGGGGTGGGGGGGAGGAGCGGGAGACGGAAGGGGAAACTTGTTATACTTTGTCTGGTCTACCTTAGCTTGGAAATGGAATCCTGCTCCCGGTTTAAGTCACGGCTCGCAGAACTCACTGCTGCCCTATCTTTCTGAGTGCATTTTGCCATTAGAAAACACATACCAAAGTGATATCCACATGCTCTACTGACCCAAAGTGGTTTTCTCCAAGAAGCTGATTAAAGTGAATGATCCAAAACCCACTAAACAGATCAGTGGGTAATAGGTAATCTGGGCAGAAACAGGCTCCTGCTGGTGCCCAGGTGTACGCGTACAAACTGCTCAGAAGGGAAAAAGAATGTGCTTAATTCACTCACAGTTTTTAAAAGCTCATTTTTTTTGGATTATGTCCATGGATTCTCCTATATCCTTCTGAGAAAAGGATGTTTTTAGATATAGCTTGTAATTTAAAAAAGATATCAGAGCACCCAAGTCTACTATCGAGGGAACCTTTCGTCATATGAACGCTAACTAATCAATTTTTTTTCAGAATAATTTAAATGTTAATAATGTGTGAAGTGGGGGGTTTCACTGTGTAACAGTAAGTGCAAAAGGTGGATCCCAGAGAGCTGAAGGCTGAGCCTTCAGGTGGCTTTGCAAGCACAGGCTTAAACTTGTAACTAAATACTTTAACTCTGTGTTTCTACAGTTAAATGCTCTTGCTTTTGTCACTCGTTTCAACCTGGTTTTTAGTTGTAGCTGCCATGCGCAGTCATCGGATTTTAGGGTGGAAAACCCCTCCTTCCACAATCCAGTGCTGCAACAGCCATCTCAGTTGCTCCTGCCCTCGGGGGCAGCAGGAGGAGGAGCACGAGGATGCACATTTCCTGCTTGATAAACCAGTCCTGGAGTTTTTATTGGCCCCCTCAGGTCTCTGGGTACTGTCTGTGATCCCCCTAAGGGGACAGGAAAGGATCAGGGAGACGAAGCAGCTCCAGGGTTTGGCAGTGTGGAGCAAGGTTGTAACACAGTTTAGCCGGTGCTGGTCTTGCATGAATGTATATGTGATAAATAATGGCCATGAGAAATGTCTCCTAACATTTGCCAGTAAATGTGAAATGCACTGGATTTACGAAAGACCTTGACAAAATTCTTAAACAAACCCGAGTTTTTGCTTTACTCTGTACTTTTATAGCTATGATTAGGAGATTTGTGATTTTTTCCCCCAGTGAAGGCAGTGGTGCTGGTCTGTTACTAGAAGTGCATGTGGTCTAGTTTATTTAATCAGGAAGGAGTATAAGTGGAAATGAGCCACAGAAATGTGTGCCACTTGTCTAAAACAAACATGGTTTTGTCTTTTCCTCGTAAGTGACATCTATTATTACATTTTTTAAGTAGATCTTTGTTAGTAAGCGTCTGTAAACATGTTCGATCAGATGGAAAGATCCAGGGCTATATTTATGACTATATTTATGTTACTAAACAAGAATGTTCTTCTTAAATAAGGACCTGCACTAATACCAACTGAAGTTAATTGGGAATTTGCAAGTGAAAGGATACCAGTCCCCAAAAAAGTTTCTGTTTCGTAGGACTAAATAAATAGAGTTAATGACTAGTAGTGTTGTGAGCTGATCTAGGGTGGTTATTGGAAGTTATATCAAATATTAAAAGTTACATCATTAAGAGATTCCTGAGAGTCTCCTCAGTGTAGCAGGTTTGTTCGTGAGTTTACTCTTGCTGCAATCATTGTGTCCATTTATGTGATGTTTGAGGTACTCCCACTTTCCTCCCTCTGAAGGTCTCCAACGATACGTAAAGAAAAGGAAAAAGATAACTTGTAGAAGTATAAAGCAAAATCATTCCCTATTGATGGTCTCTGGTTCTAGGGAATGAAGACTATCACTTGCAGGAGCTGAAGACATTGTTTAGCAGTGTTCCTGGTTTTTGGAGTTTTGACTTAAGTTGTGTTGATTGAGGGGATTCCAGAGTTGTCCTACTGTGCAGGGGTGGTGATGGATGCAGGTGCAGTTGCAGATTGGCCTCCAGCCAGAGGAGGAAGCTTATGAAGGAACATTGATTCCCTGGTTGAGTATTGTTGTTGTTGTTAGTAGTAATAGTGGTGGTGGTGGTTTTTTCTGTCTGGTGCCCTTAACTGAGACTAGACTGCTTGCTTAGTACACTGAGCACAAGAAAATACCACATGTGGACTCCTCAGGAACCATTCTTTTCAGCTATTTCTTGAGTATTTTTCTCTAGTTTCTATGAATTTGTTTTGGGGCCAGGTGTAGGTCAGACTCTGATGATCTCTGACACCACCACTCTCTTCAGATGACTGAAATTGGCAGAGAAGAAGTTCAGTTTCTTCACTAACGGAGGGAAAAGTGCCTCAGCTGTAATTTGAGGTCATGAAGCTGATTGTATCCAGTGAGTTCTTCAAGACTTGCTGGGATTTACATTTTGCAGGATCATTTAGAAGTATATGGGCTTGTTTTCATATCATTTCTAGGAATAAATGCCAGCCTAGACTACATCTGGAAGCGGAATACTCTTAATACTGCCAAAAAGTAACACTTTTTATTTTCTTTTTCCATTCTAAATTGAATTAAAAAGAAAAATACCTCTATGCTTTTACCTTATATTCTAGTAATTGTAACATATTTGTGTAGGGGGATACCATAATGTTTTTAATCACATGTAGCTTCCATTTAGCTTAAACTTTTAGTATTTCACTTTAACGAGCTCTGTCTGCATATGGTGTTTTCAATGTATCCAAGAGGCTTTTCTGCTCTTCCATGATCCATTTTTTTTCTTTTTATGGTTAATTTTCCTCTTTTTGCCCAGTCATGATGTCTCCCAGGAGCACTGGGAGCACCACGGGATACCGGTTATTCAAGGCCAAGATTTTACCTATGGCCATGAGCTTTAGTTACTGTTTGAGGTGCCTCAAAATCTTGAGGTTAATGCTGTAATGACCGCAAATTCTCTGTCTACAATCTGCTGCTGCCACCTATTCCTATGACACTGTTACGTCAGATTATATCCTCTGTTATTATTAAGCCTTCATTAAGATTAATGTCAAAATGACAAAAGTGAACCATTAAACCAAGATAAGGAAAGATGTACATGCTGAGAAATTCAGCCTTTTCCTAAACCACTGGTGAGAGCTGAGATCTCCCCTCTTAAAAAAATACCAGCTTATGGTTGGAACAGGTTATTTTAATTACTAAAAAAATGAGGAAAATAATGCAATGGTACAAGGGCACAAGGATGCCTCCTAGATTACTCAAGTCTCTTGGAAAGTCTGTATATCTATGTTAATTTACAGGGGTATTTCTCTTTCCAAGTCCCATGGGAGTTGCTCAAGGACAAAAACTTGAGTAGAATCATAATCACAACATACTTGGCTGGCTCTATAAGAATAGAAGAGTGCAGGAATCTTTCATCTTTCCAGAAAAACATGGTTATTTGTGTAGCTCCTCTGCAAAGCCATCACCTTGCATGACTTCAAGTTCCTGTGCTGTAAAGCACCAAATTGTTGCATGTCTTCTGTTCCTTGCGACTCTTAGCTGTGGAAAGAAATATCAAGTCATGTAACCGCTTTCTTCCAAGTCTTGGGCCAGGTTCTCAGCTGGTGTAAGTCAGCAGAGCTCCACTGACATTATTAGTGCTCCAGTGATTCACACCAGCTGTGGGTCTGGTCCTCTGTCTCAATTTATGAACTAAATGTCAGGAAATATGAAATGATCTCTTTTAGTCAGCAGTTCTCCAGATGTGTTAATGGATTTTAAGTTTACCAAAAAGGCAAGACTTCAAAAAGAGATCCAGCAGAAGAATAAACTTTCAAGAAGAATGCCTTACTTACAGCCTTTTTGGCAAGAGAGGGCTACACAACCCGCTGCAATTTGAAGAAATTAACTCAGTTATGCATCAGGATATGGTAACACAGGCTCCCTGAGAATCTGAGATTCAAAACAACTTCACAGCACAAAGCGAGCTGTTGGCACTCAGTGAGTAATTGTCATGCAAATAGGAATCACCAAGTCTTAAGACCTAAAATTAAGTTGCTTGTGATCTTTGTGTGAAGAGCCTAATGCTTCCACTCTGGTTGTGCAGTTGGGTTTATTCACAGGCCTGGTGTTACAGTTTTTGGAGATTATGTTGTTACAAGAACACAGAAGCTTAATAGTTCTCACTGTGTGATGTTAAAACTCAACAGTGACTTGGCTTATGGGTGTGATCTCAAAGATACTGTTGAAAACAGTTATTTTAGCCAGTTGAATGAAATGCTCGTTGACATTGCTTAAGCACCATCAGGCTTACCTGTCCAAATCCAAAAATGCTGGAATAGGTATAACCTCATAGTCAACAAATGGGGGTCTCAGAAGTCTTTTATTCCTAAATGCTTTAATGATATATGAGCATATGCTCTAAAAACCAAAAAAGATTCCATACATGAAATACAGAGGTCTTCACAACCTAATTTATTTGCTAATGAGACCTTTCAGAATTAATTAAAATTATTAGTGTGTGGCTCCACACTGTATGATTTATATATATTGCTCTCACTGGAGACTTAATGCTTTGGATAGACCCAGAAAAGTAAAAGAACAACATGCCTTCAATGCTCTATTGAGTGCACTTGAGTGTAACTCTCTGTTGGGTTGTGCTGCCTATATATTTATTTTAAATCAGGGTAGAAATAATTTGATTTCTAGCAATCAGAACAGTGTGGAGTGCTCTGAGGGTCCAATGCTGGCAGGTCTGTTTCACAGTTAATCCCAGTGACTTTTGGTGAGACAAACATTTGTGTAGGTGTCACTGCATACCAAAAGGAAAATAAACAATGTTTGACACAAATTACTCAGGTCTGAAGATGAACATTTTGGAAGAGCCCTCAGAGAAAGCCAGTTAAACTTTCAGATAAAGTAATTATCATAATCTGAATATAGCAACACATTGAATTTAGAGGGGTTTGCAAAACTGGAGTGATTGATTGAGTGGTGAGGAAACCCCTTTGAATACTGGAGACCGCTTGGGAATTGACAACATCTAGGACTCAGCATTTACTGGGGTTTTGCTGATTCCTCAGGAGCACAAGGGGAACAAAAATTCATTCCCCACGTCCACAGCAGGACCATAATGAGAGCTCTGACCCTCCAAGGGGTCAAAGAACTGGAAGTGTGAGAGGCGGATTCATGTGAGACATTGCCTGCTGACTTAGGGAGCTCACTGCATCTTGAAATCACAGTGTTTCATAGAGACTTATGCTCCCTGGGGATTTCTAGGGATGAGATTTGGAAAACTTGGCTCTGAATCAGTTTGAAACCAAATTTTAAAAAATTGCTGAATTTCACTTGCTGTGTTGGCTCTGCAACGTGGAGTGCTTGAAGGCAAAATAAATAGTCTGAAAATCAAGATTGTATTTGTGAGTCCTCACAGGGCAGCACTTTAAAGTAAGAGTAACACTCTCCACCACCTCGGTCCAGTCTTTCCCATTCTGGTGGCTGACATGTTGGCCTTGGGAATGTATGAGTTTTTCACCTGCTGTCAGGATTGCACCAGAGGAATATACCTGGTCACGAGGCCATTGACCCTTATGAAACTCCAGCCAGCCCCAAATCCTGCAATACAAGCATGTCAGGTCTGATTCCTGCTTCCTAACCTGATTCCCTGCAGCCAAAGACTGAGACAAGATTGGGAGATCATGTCTTACTTTGAATGCAGGGAGTGGTGCTGACGTGGAATGTTTTGTCACTGAAAACAGACATGCCTATAATTGTCTAAGCTCACAGAAGTAAAGTTTTCTGTGTAGGATTCAGATTTTTTGTGTATTCAGCCTATACATATAAGATTAATATAGGCATCAGAAGCTGTTGCAAATGCCGCTGTTTTTGGAAACACAGGATACCTCACCTTCCCAGGCATAAGGGCAGAGCCTTACTGGAATAGTGTCCAGGAGAGACAGGAGAAATAGAGCACACAGGCTCTTGGCACATTTTCAGCATCTTTCCTGCCCTCCCTCACTCTCCCTGTGGAAACTCAGGGTGAAATGGTCATTCTCAGGGTCTTAAAAAAAAATGTGATGAAATAGCTGAAGCTGTGACATTTATAAGCTGAATTTGCATCTGTTTCTCTTAGATGCAAACTTAACAAAAAGCTGAGAATTCACTGTAAAGGGTTATTTTGGCAAAGTATATGTTGGAATTATTTATATCTGTATCCAAATCTGTTTCATATCCCTTTGCTTTACATTTCCAGACCTGACCCGGCCTCACAGAAGACATCAGGCCAGCATTCCGTGGATTGGGACCTGGAAACACTGAAGAACACTTGTGAGCCAGAGGACCTCTTCAATGACATGTAGCCACATGTGGGCTGAGAGACAGAGACTGGTGCTTCTAACAGAGATAAGCTGTAAAACTAAAAGGTTTTTTTTATAGAGTAAAGCCAAGATCTGTGCTCTGAGGTGGTTTCCAGTGGCACACCCCTCTAAACCCTCTTACACTGCACTTATCCCCATTCCTCACTATGAGTTTGTAGACCCTGATAAACCTGATCTGTGATGGTCTTAAAAATGAGTTTATCCCCAGTGTAGACCTTTTATCAAATGTATATGGGAAGGGAGAGCACCACTGAGGTGTTTTTTACGTCCTCAAAGTCAGTGGCTGCTGACTGTATTCAGGTTTTCCAGATGTCCCCAGAGAATGTCTGACATAAGATTTTAAGCTACCACTCTACTTAACCTTATATGCCCCCCCTTTCTTGGCTCAGTCTAGGCATGGTCTAGATAAATCATCTTCAACTTTGTTCGAGATGCAGATTTAGAATAGTCTCTTCTGATTCAAAGCATCCAAAGAAATACCCTTTTATTCAAAGGTTCTCTGCAGCGTTAATGCATTATAAGGTATTCTCACTCTTGGAAGTAAAGTGCTTATAAAGTAGATATTGACTGTATTTTAAGCTCCCGTAGCAACACATAGCATTTAAAAAGATTGTAATTTCTGATACTTCAAAATTTTCCTTGAGGTGATATTAAAAAAAAAAAAAAAAGGCATTCTAAAAGGATGTCAATTTTGTTCCTGTTTGCTTGGACACTGTGAATAAAGGCAGGAGCTAGCAAAGTGTGTTAATGCATGAAGTCAGTCTTTAAAGTCTTCTGTGCTCTGTGGCTTGCAAAGGTCCTTGCTAAAAAACCTACTCGGTGTTTCTGAAATGGCCACTTATTTAGGCTCTCATTCTGCTGAAATTCCATCCTATAGTTTATTAAAAGCACCCATGTCAGTATTTGCAGCATCATGGACTCTTACAGGAACACAAGGGTCTGGGAATATTACATTTAAGCATTCCTCCCTGGAAAACATGGTCACAGCATTTTAAATTCACAAAGGGCTTTGGGACAGTGTTATAAATCACACAGTAAAAATAAGAATGGCTAAAATATTTTGCTTGCTAAAAAGGCTTTGTGCCTGAGAAGTGACAGGGCCACAAAAGCCCCATTCATACACCCATTCATGGGCATGGCCTGATTTAAAATCTTCCAGTGCTGATCTGACAATGCTTTTAGCAAAAGCTCGTGTATGGTTCCAGTTTTGGAGTGAAAATGTTCCATGACTTAACCCGAAGTGCAAGAGCTTGGTTTAATTGTGCCTGCAGCAGAAAATGAAGGTAAATGAAGCTGAACATCTCACAAAACTCTGCTTTCAGGAAGCTGTTGGTTTCTAGTGGCAAAATGTTGTTGTACGAATAGGAAATGTTACACGCCATGGGCAGATGTAATAAAGTCTGTCAGAGTGTTTCTTATTTTCTCTTTTTTTTTTTCTTCTTTTTTGAGGTTTATAGAGTCATTTGAACAGAAAATTACATGATGGGGGTTACACACCTTGGGCTGTGTGAGCACAGGTGTGTTGTATGGTGAGGGCAGTTGTGGTGCAGAGCCAGTTTCCAATCAGCTGAGACTGGTTTTATTCACAGGAACACCTTCCCTCCCCTGGAAATCTACACACAATATGTCAGTGTCCACAGCTGTGTGAGAAGTCTCAGTGAAATCCTCCTTTCTGAAGATTTATGTGAGAAGCTCTTGGTTTTCTGCAGATAAAGCTTCCATTTTCCAGTTGGCTTTGAAGAGGAATGACCCACAAGTCTTAAAACCAGTTTAGACTTTGTGTAGGTCTTTTATCATGTGAGAGGCAATGTTGTCAAAGCTGCAGAAAATCAGTGAAAATTCTTCATGGTGTGCATCTGTCTCCTTTATCCTCAACCTCATTCATCCCAGTGCATGGAATTAGACCCAGTGGTCTCATTGACCAAGCCAGGTAAAGTCCATTTCAAACTAACCTGTGATGTCTGGGAAGGGAACTCCGTTGCTTCTTCCCCACCCAAAATATTTCAATGATAATAGAAGAAAAAATAGAGAAATGCCCACAAATGGGTTTTTCAAGGCAGGAAGTTACCCAAAGTTAGGAAACACAGATCAAATTTCAGAGATTCTTAACTAATACTTCTCTTTACTATTACTCTGCAAATGATTTCCCACGTAATTTTTTTTTTCATTACTTTAAACTGTACTTTTGGGGAAGATGAAACATGTAGAGGAAAAACGTATCTTTCACTAAAGGTTTGGACTCATCCAGAGTTTTATACCTTAATGTAACTTCTTACACAGAATGTACATTCTAATTTGTTATTAGAAGTCTGGATTTATCCAACAAATCTTGAAAAGCAAATCTCAAAAATATTTTTTTTCAAGACAGCAAAAAGTTTTGAACCAAAAAAAAATAATCCTCCTCTTTTCTTAAGGAAGTGCTGTATAAAGTGTTGCCTTTGGGATGATAATGTCCTTTTGATTTTGAGATCATGATTTGACAATTTATATCACAATTTTACTACCTTCTCACTATTATTCTGAAAAGCAGACACTCCTGTCTATATGTCTATTGGTTATGTTGTTCTTCCTCAGTTTGTACCTGTAACATATAAATGATTGTGTGTGTAGATGTATTTCTCTGGAAATATTTAGTATAGTCTAGCTGGCTTTGACAGCTTCTGCTCTTTGATTTAGAAGCCTGGAGATGCTTGAGGATAGAAAAAGCCTTCACACATGGGAATTCACACGCTGCTATATGTTTAAGGCAAAACTTCTTTTCTTCTGGTTTTGTGGATAAAATAAAATGTGGGAATAGTGAAGTAAGAATGGAAGGTAAACAAGGTAATAAAAACATGTCCAGTCTGCTTTTAGGCTGAAGGTGATATATTTGAACATCTTCTGAGCAGTTCTAGCAGAGAAGAGTGTCCAGGAGCTGATTATCCTAACAGAAGAGGAGCAGGCAGGTAAGAGAAGGTTTTCATCAACCATCATCCTCTCATCACTTCTCTTCCAAATATTTTTCTGCTCTCATAAAATCTTTTTCCTCAAAATTTCCTTTTGGTAATCTGTCACCCTCTATATTTTTTATCTCCAGTATAATGTTGATCAGCACGCGAATTTGCATCCTTCTCTGACCATTAAATTACTTCCCTGCTGTTATAATTACAGTCCAAAATCAATTTCATTCATAAAATTCATCAGCATTAATCTGCTAGTGCTAGGAAAATGAAATGCTCTGGATTTTTAAAACCAACACTACTAAAAAAAAGGTGTTTAGCTTTTTGCCTCTGCTGAGATTTAAACCAGTGGAACAGTCTTCCTACTTAGGAAACAAATACATTAAACCACACAGAGCTGTTGTTTATTTGAGGCAGTCTCAGAGGATGGGTAAATTTATGTCCAGACATAGACAGTACTTTCTGAAGGACATGACGGTACATATTTAATTATCTGACTTTATGCAACTACTATTGTTGTAGGTAATAGCCATCCATACAGCATGTAGTACCTATGTCGCTCTGAGTAAATATATAACATCATATTGTCCTTCTTTTCCTGCTTAATTAATTATCATTTGGAATGCATGCATCTCATTTCTAGTGCATTGTTCTGATTCTCATTGATTGAGAGACCAGTGTTAAGCCCTCGGTTTAATCAGTTTAATAACCTACCACAATTTTCTCATGTAGCTTCTGCTTTTCTTTCTGAGATGTTACAAGATTCTCTTTGGCTTTTGAGGTGTTTGAAAGATGATTTTTAAAAATTGATTTTGATTTTAACCAAAAGCCAGAGTTCTGAGGCTGGAGATCGGTCTGTCCTCCAGACTCAGCTGCATGTAAAACATGAAAAGGTAGTAAAATACATTTACAGGACTTCTGCACCCTCGAGAGCAGTGAAGAGGTTCACCTCAAATTTACAAAGACACTGGGAGAGCTTTTTTGCCAGAAAGAAATGAGGAGAGAGAGAAGTAAAGAAATACTTATATTAAATAGTCATTAAAAATGTATCTAATGTGAAATACTGTGCTCAAGCTTTTGACTTCTTGGTGTATTAGGAAAGCAAGTATCAGCAATGCTCTCTGGTAGCATTTCCATGCCCTCACAAGGGCAGTAGGATCCTGATATTGAATAACCAAGGTTCAGAACTGAAGCAAATAATGTCTGCTACAGCTATACTTCTCCTGAAGTTGTCTCTCTACAACTGATGGAGGGAAGGGCCTGTGTCCTGCTCCCTGTGTGTGTGTGTTTTAGTTTTATGACTCCATCCTTCTCTCTACAGAGCCAAAACCAGAAGGGATGGGAACTGAAATCAACCATCTAGAGAAGCTGCACTAATAAATATCTATGAAAATTAGAGCGTATTCCCAAGAACAAAAGAACAATTGAGACATTTAACCTAAACATCCATAATAAATTAATCAGAGCTGATTTATGGTGATGGATGTTTTATGCTGCAAAGACATGGAGGAAGTGAAATAATTTCTGCCCAGCACTTGGCCCTGTCTCATTCTCCCTCATGCATGCCTTGGGAAGGTGTGACAAACCTCCTCATGGCAAATCCCAGGAATCTTGTGTCTTCCCCTTTGACTTCAGCCAGGCTCAGCAGCCAAACTGCATGATGATTTATTGCAACTGCTCAATAATAATCTTCTCTAAGCCCAAAATAAGCTGTTGTTTTGCAATCTTTTTGTTTTGTTTTGCTTTTTAATCTTGATTTTGCTTTCAGCTTTGTAAGGAGGAACAAGCAATTGTCTCAAAGTGGAACTGCTGTGAGGACCTTCCCTGCTGCTGTCACCAGTTTCAATGGCAGGTTCAGCTGCCTTCAGATTAGGTTTTTACATCTTCCAACAGGTGTATTTGCTTAATTAAACCAGAGGTGTATGTCGGCATATGTTCCTCCTGAAGAGCAGGAAAACCTTCACCTTTCACCATGAAACTTGAAGACTTGCTTGAGACTCCTGCAGGGAGGGACATCTCAGAAGTTAAACTCTCCAAATTAGGCAGCCCAGACAAGAGTGATGTATGAAAACCACTGGCACTTCCCAAGACAATGAGATGTGGGAGGGTGATCCTGTTTGGTTTCATCACTCCAGTTGAATTACACTCCAGAAATTAAACTTAACCACCACAAGAAGATACACAAGCCAAAAAAAAAAAAAAAAAAAAAAGAAAAAAAAAAGAAGAAGAAAAAAATAAAAGAACAAAAAAAGGAAGATGCAGTGTTTGATTTCACAAAAAATATACATGGGTTTCTCAATAGCTTCTTCATATCCTCTCTCTTCTCCTCAGCACATAACTGATTTGAAGGAAATTTTAAAAATCAGTTTGAAGCAGAGGCGGGCACATTCTGGGCAGATTTTACTGCCTCATAGTGATTTCTGTTTCACAGCTCAGGGGAAAATGTTCAAATTGATGTTCACATCTCGTTGAGACTGGCCTGAGCCCCTTTGTTTCCTTATGGCTTGTGATTGTAACACACTTGCCCTCCCTCTCACCGGGCCTGAGTTGCCAAATAAGAAGTTACTCCACACCCAGCCCTGTGATTACAATTTCAATAGAAAACTGTCTCAAAATAAAATCCTTTTGAGGGCCTCAAAAATGGCTCAATAAATTCTACTGACAGTGGTGTGTTTGTTTATTTGCCTGGCTAGATTTTTGCTTTAGCCACTTTTGTAATGAATTGCTTTCCATTGTGGCTCAAAATTACTTGACAGGAGTTTTGCTGGGGTTGTGTGAGTCAAGCCCTCACCTCCCTGTAGTCAACCCCAAACCTTGTGCAGACAGGGGAGCAAGGGTGCGACTGATGTGCTTTCTGAAGAAAAATAGTACTTTTCAAGTACATAAAAATTGCTATGGTGGAAGACTAGGAGCAAAACAGAGGCACTTCAGGGCCAGGAGGGTTCTGATGTTTAGGGTGATGTATGAAAAGGGATCTCCCTTGCCTGTGCTTTGGAGGAATAGGGTAATCCTTGAAAAACAGGGGGTTGATATTTTTAGGAGAGAAGAGCCCAGTGGGGAGCCTGTGGTACCACCAGTGGTCCATGAGGGTGTAGTTCAAGGGATCCTGTCACTGGTGAGGGATGCTCTACATTATCCAGGTATTTCAAAAACAGGACTTGGGAGCTTTGGAGTTTTTTTTCTGAATTAAAACTCACCTGTGAATATAATTGAGCTCAATATAGGGTTGGGTGAAGACCTGCACCCTGCCCCACCGAAAACTTCCTCTGCTGTAAGATCTTTGGTGGATCCTTTTTGTGGTCTTTCAAAATCACAGAGCAGCATTGAGTGTGATCATTGTCCTTCCATCCAAGGCCAGAGCTGAATCTGGCCCAGCTCTTCAGCCTCCAGAGGTTAAAGCAAAGCCCTGCTGTTTGACACAACAAAATGGGTTCTGTTTCAGCCAGTGCCAGAAAATTCCAGGTATTTAAATGTGACACTCTCAGGTAACCACACAATCGCTTTATAAATAACATGTGAATGTTAGCAGCCACAGAAAAGCCTTTGCTGTACAGGTCCACACCTGGCCAGCTGTTGCATGGACAGTTACCAGCCCATACGGGGTGATGTTGGGCACAGGTGCAGGGGCAGAGCACCCTTGGGCTTCTTATTGTTGTCAGCAGACGGAAAATGTGGGTTTTGTTCCAAGAGCAGGATCTGTAACCTCACAGATGGACAAGGTCTAACTTGAATTACTGCCTCACCTGTGTGTCTCCTTTTAAAACATCCTAGTCTCCACTTACGTTTCTACACATTTGAATCATGTTGCCCTGTGTAAAAAACATTTCCTGTGATTCAGGCTGAGAGACACATTTCACTGGCTGATTATATTATTTGGTTTCTGCGGCAAAGTGTTTTTAGATTGAAATGCAATGTTCTTGAGACACTGTTATTATGGCTGTTGTGTACACCCTGTGCCTGATCCCCATCTTGTCACCCAGCCCAGAGCACAGAGTGCCACGTCCAGTTGTTCCTTGGACACCTCCAGGGATGGGGACTCCACCACCTCCCTGGGAGCCCCTTCCAATGCCGACCACCCTTTCCAGCAAGAAATTCCTCCTGATGTCCCACCTGAGCCTCCCTGGCACAGCTTCAGGCTGTTTCCCCTTGTCCTGTCCCCTCTTGCCTGAGAGCAGAGCCCAACCCCCACCTCACTCCACTCTCCTGCCAGGGATTTGCAGAGAGTGAGAAGGTCCCCCCTGAGCCTCCTTTTCTCCAGGCTGAGCCACCCCAGCTCCATCAGCTGCTCCTGGTGCTCCAAACCCTTCCCCAGCTCCTTTCCCTTCCCTGGACATGCTCCAGCCCCTCAATATCTCTCTTGCCTGGGGAGCCCAGACCTGGACACAGCATTGGAGCTGCTGCAACAGTGCCCAGCACAGGGGACAATCCCTCCCCTGGCCCTGCCGGACACACTGTTCCTGACACTGCCCTGCTCCCTGTACCAGCCCATTGCTGGATCTGTAGGGAAAGCGGTTGCTGTGCAGTTGCTTTGTTTGTGGTCTCCATCGACGTACCAGACCCCACAGCTGAGGGATTGGTCATGGTGCCTTGTTTTCCTGTTCGTATCTCATATGAGTTCTTTAGAATTATAAACATGTTGTGAAATGAAAATAAATATAATTCGTGCTTATCCGGTGTAAAACCAGCTTAGTCATGCTGAGATAGGGGGCTGTCTGCATCTGTTAATTATACCCTGACAGGCATCAGCTTGAGACTTAAGAGATATCATGGGGTTCTCTGAGATCAGAAAAGACGTCACTGTGTTGGGTCCATCAGTCAAGGGGTGAGTTACGCCTAATGAGGGCATTGGTTTCTTTGTCAGACAAGTCACAGAACCTCACACAATCCAAAGTGGTCACCTAGAGGTGAATTTTCATTGCAGAGACTCGGGGAAAATAATGCTATCATTTACTGCTTAAGCATCTCCTTTTCTGTTTTGAATTTAAAAGTGCTGTAGAGAGTCCAACAAGTAAGTGTTAAACCTTCTGTAAGAGACACATATGAGCACAAGCCAAATGCTGGATACCTAAAGCCCAGAGAGAGAACAGATGTTTTACCACCTGCACACTCTTTTCTACCAGAAAATAATTCAGATTTGGATGCTTCTCACTGGATGAGTTTTTATTTCTTTTTTCAAAGCTGACTTACCATCTCCTTATGCTTAAAGTGTAAGCAGAAGGAGGAGGGGGAAAAGATATTAGTATTATAACCTGGGTTTGCACAGTGCTTACAGGAAAATGTTAAAATGAAGTTTCTGTCTCTGGGGGTTAATAATGTATGGTTAGTGTAGGGTTGTTATGGAAAAGAACATAGTTACAGTGAGAGCATATGGCCAAATAAAAGAAGGAATCCACCCCTTCGAAGACGCTCTTGGAACGGGAAAGGCAAAACTGACTGGAGCATAGACATGCTGTGAGCTGCTTGTTTTCCTCAAAAAATAAAAGAATATTGTTTCAATGGTGATAGGGCTTTTTGTGAATATTTCAGCTATAGCGGAGAGTCTTCAGGGAGAGACCTGAAGGAAGTCCAAACACTGCAACACAAAAAGGGGTAAGGAATGACTTCGACTGCGATGAGATCCAATGAGTTTGCCTGCTCTGGGTGGGTAGGAGGTCATGGAGATTGTTACTGGGGGACTCTTCTCCATGTGCTGGTGGATCAGAGTACCAGAGAGTAGCAGGAAAGCCAGGCACAAAGAGCCTAGATAATGGGATGTGTGAAATTAACTCAGATACCATTTGTAACTTGGTAGATCTGAACTAATAAAAATAATTTATTTTACTGATCACTGACTCGCAGAATGATCTGGGTTGGAAGGGACTTTAGAGACCACCTGGTCCAATCCCTTGCCATGGGCACCTTCCTATGACTCCATGACAGCCCATCCTCTGCCATGGGCAGCCCAGACATGGCATTGCAGAATACTTTCATTTCTAAACAACTAAAAGAGAGTTTACTTTACTGACAGATAAAGATAAACAAAAGAAGGCAGCTGCAAAAAGAATTCCATTGACCACTGACCTGCAAACATGTAGCTTTCCATAAAATAAGCACAAACTAAGTAAAAGTGAATATTTAGATTCTGCAGAAATACTTCCTACAGAACCAAGGCAATTATTTTTAGAGGGTGATGTGAAGGGGATATATGGAATGGGAAAAGGTATGGCTTTTCTAGCCTGAATTACCACACATTTCAGTGTAACTGCATAGACATCTTTACTCTCTCAAATTAGAGCACAGCAGATGCCAAGACTGGTGCTGACTGTGCATGGACTTCTTAAAGATAAATCCTAACCGTGGATTCACAAAACAAGCCCAGACCTACACAGAGTAGGAAACTCTTATTTCAATGCCTTCAATAATTTAAAGTGTTAGAGGCATAGCAATAGTCTAGAAGTATTCGAAAATAGATATTAAAAAAATCAAAGCTGGAAATAGTCCTGATTTTGTTGATTCTTTTGTTTTTTGGGATAGGGGTGTTTTTGCTTGGTTTTGATCAAATTTGGTGTATACCTAAAACAAGCGTGTGTGAGGGAAGAGGGTGTATGTGGTTGCCATCTTAGTCAACTCTCTTCTTTCACACATGCAGAGACCAGAAATTAACTTAGTGATGGCTGCAGTTAATGTATGGCAAGTTAAGTCACTGATAAAACATAGCTGATCTGTACCCTTAAAGCCAAAAAAAATAGTAGGTTTTGGGTTCTTTTTGTTTTTAATCCTCCTCAACAATCCTCCTTCTCAACAACAAGTACCTGAATTTAAACCCAGTTGCATTTCTTATTTGGGAAAACAGTCGATAAGTGTCAGATGTCTTGGGTATTGGGTCGGTATTCCAAAATATGAGATTTTTTTAAACCTAAATTTGTATAAATCTCTCAAGAATTCCAGTACCTGATGTGCCTGGGAAAAATGACCAAGGCCCATGTACATTCTCTGAGGATCACCTGCATTAAAAGTCAGATTGTCCAAAGACTAAATTTGATCCAGACCTGAACATCCACCAGATCCTTCCAGGACAGTGTTCCTGGTTTGTGACTTCTGACCCAAATCCAAGTTTCATTGAGACATAGCCACACTTTACAAAGCTTAACTCAGAGTAAAAGCCTATTTAGTTTCTATTTAGGAATTATTTTTATATTTTTAGCTTCTATTTAGTGTTTCTCTCAGGTATCACCTCTGTTTGCCTGCAGGTTGAAGGTTCACACCAGGGTTTTGATGCCATACCAACTCCCTATAAATCCACTTAACTGGAAAACAGTGATTATAGAAGAGTGAAACGCTGCTTGGAGAAGATGCTGCCCTACAATCAAACAGGGAAATTGGGTTTATTTTCCCTTCCAACTGATGGACTAGTTGTTAATGGGAAATAACCCTTTTCTGAGCTGTATTAACTGCAGCTGCCATAGGACATCAATTATTTGGTTACAGCTGGCTAGAAAATGTTCTATGAAACATACAGATGTGGTGACATCGCAACATTCTAGAAATTCAGATTTGATTTTTGCCAAGTCATTTTTCCTGTTAAAAAAAAAAATTGAAGAGAGTCCAGGGACAACCGGAAACAGTAAGAAAATGGGAGCCCAAGAATTACTTCAGATTATTTTGGGGATTTCCATTCAGGCTAGGTTTTTGTTCCACATTGTCTTCAAGTTAAATTTCTAAATCCAAAGCAAAATTGGTTTCCTTTTAGATTGGAGAACACATTGCTTAATCCCAGAGTAATTTTTGTGTTGACTTAAAGTGCTAAACTTTGGATGAGACTGAAATAAAGGCTTTTTCTATTTGTCCTTTATTTTGTTTGTTTTCAACCAGCAGTTCAAAAACAAGGACGTGTTCCTTCTTCAGGTCTGGTAACAGGAGGGAAGCGCCAGTGGAGCTTCTGGGATTTACCCAAATGGAGCAATGAGAGGTTGACCTTTCCCCATCCTCTCCAGGCAGCCTCTTCTGCCTTTGAGGCATTCTGGACATACTTAGGAAAGGTGAAGCAAAGAAACTGCTGCAGAGGTGAGGTCATCTCTGATGAAGAATTGCCCTAAAAGTTAGATCTTTTGCCATCAGCAAATAGTAAGTTTTTTCATGCTAAACTTTTCATCTATTGTTTTTATATTGAAATAGGTTGTTGTTTTTTAAAAAGTGTCCTGATGTATAACTTGCATTGACTGACACCAGTTGATGCATATCCGATGTTTATTACACCAGTTAAAATGTGACCTGCTTAGGCACCTTCTTGGTGGCAAACCACTGGAGTTTGGGTACCTGACTTCTGTCTAGTGGACATCTGCCAATTTGGCTTAGCAGGGATCCCCTTGGGACACCCTTTTTTATTCCAACTGGACACTCTTTAACTCAGCAAAGCTGCAGAACTTTTTCTGGCACTAGCCATAACCTTTTCCACTGAAAAACCAATATAAATAACATGACGCTGTGAAAATTTTAGAAATATTTCCAGCGCTATCATATTATCCAGAGGCATTTTTGTTGCCTTTTTAGTTAGTTGGGTTTGGTTGGTTTTGTTGTTGGGGGGTTTTGGTTTTTTTTATCATGCAGAAAATTCAAGCCAAAACTGGCTGACAAATATTATAGTTGCTCTCAAAATATGAAACAAACGGATTCTACGAACACTGGCCAACAGCTACATTCTGGTATTTGTTTTGCATACAAGAGAGACAAGTGTGAGCTGAGAAATTAAGACCCGTAAATCTACCGTGCGCATATTGCCAGTTTATTTAAGTGATACAGTGTTGTGTTAGTTAAAGTGGTCATAGGAGAGTGCTAATAGCAAGTGATTAGTTGCTCAGGCATATTTATTTAAGAAATATAATAGATTAAAAGCCTTCTGGCCAGAGTAGATACTTCATCATCTTTAAAGTAAAATAATTCCTGCAATTTATGACTCCTTTTGTCATAATTTAGGCTTTATAACTATGAATCACAACTGAATTGCTGTTGACTGGGCTGTAGGCAGAAAAATTTCTAACAATGATAGAAAGAGGAAATTTGTGATTGCTGAACTTATTTTCCTCTACAGGTTAGCAAAGAGAACACTGAAATGTTCATTTGTAATGTCCTCCCTCCTGTGTCATTTCTAGCTTCAAAATGACTCTTCAGCAACTGAAAGTGCTGGCACTTTATGTAGCAAAACCACTTGCTTTGTGTTTTCATGATAAATCAGTGGAAAATGATAAATCTTAGAAAGATGGCAATAACATTTCTTTGAACAATACACACTAAACTCTTTGTGTAATTCATTTCATTGACATTCTACAAAAGTATACATAATGCTTGACCATAAGTGGTGTGTGAGGCTAATTATAAAAACACAGCATAAAAAGGGAAAAGAACAGAAACTTCAGTGCCTGTGTGCTGATGTTTCAGCACTCAAAGCCTGCAGAGAAGGAATCACTAAAGGCTGGTTTTGCTCATCAGTATCTGGGCTGTTTCCCTCATCCTTTTATGGCAGCCTTTTTACTTCCTTGCCATGGCATGCTGTGGGAATGGTACCTCCACGAAGTCGTGCCAGGGGTCAGTAGGGTGGGCTTGGTGGGACAAAAAATGAAGGTGGAATCACAGGTTGTGCAAAGAGAAATGAACGCTCGTTACGTGTGCACAAATACGGCCAAAGTGGCCTAAATTTTGTCATACATTCAAGATGTGAAGATCTCAAATAATTGATGTGGAGTGGAAAAAAAGAGCATTGGTGCTCTACAGCAGTTGCACATCTCAAAAATTATTTAATGTGTTTCTCACCAGAGATGAATCTCTGTCAAGCTCCGAATGTTTCTATTTTCTATTGAAAAGTTATAATCACAGAATCATAGAAGGGTTTGGGGTGGAAGGGATGTTAAAGATCATCTTGTTCCCACTCCCCCTGCCATGGGCAAGGACAACTTCCACTACCCCAGGTTGCTCCAAGACCTGTCCAACCCGGCTTTGGACACTTCCAGGGGTGGGGCAGCCACAGCTTTTCTGGACAACCTGTGCCAGGGCCTCACCACCTTCACAGGGAATAATTTCTTCCCAATATCCCACCTAACCCTGCCCTCTGGCAGTGGAAAGCCATTTCCCCTTGTTCTGGAGCCCCTTTAGGCCCTGGAAAGGTCTCTCAGGTCTCCCCAGAACGTTCTCTTCTCCAGATGAACACCCCCAGCTCTCCCAGCCTGGCTCCAGAGCACAGGGGCTCCAGCCCTTGGGGCGTCTCTGTGTCTTCCTCTGGACTCGCTCCAGCAATCCATGTCCTTCCGAATTTGGAGACCCCAGAGTTGGAAGCAACTCTGCAGGTGGGGCCTCAGCAAGGTAGAATAGAGGGGGAGAAATCCCTCCCTTGACTTGCTGCCCACACTGCTTTTGATGGACAGCAGGATGTGTTTGACCTTCTGGAATGTGAACTCACACTGCCAGTTCACGTCCACCTTTTCATCCATGGGAACCTCCCAAGTCCTTCTCCCCGGGGCTGCTCCATCTGCTCATCCCCAGTCTGGATTGATCGTGGAGGTTGCCCCGAACCAGGTGTAGCACCAACCCTTGGCCTTGTTAAACCTCAGGAGATTCCCAGGAGCCACTTCTGGAGCTTGTCCAGGTCCCCCTGGATGGCCCCGTCCTTCAGGTGTGTCACTGCACCCTCAGCTTGGGGTCACCTGCAAACCTGCTGAGGGAGCCTTCAGTCCCTCTGTCTGTGTCATTAATGAAGATATTAAATCACACTGGTCCCAGTACAGACCCCTGAGGGTGCCACTGGACAAAGAACTCTTGGTGAAGCCATGCTGGCTATCTTGAGTCACCTCCTTGTCTTGCACTGACATTGATTCCATGAGGATCTGTTCCATGGTCTTCCCAGGCACAGAGGAGAAGCTCAACAGTCTGTAGTTCCTAGAGTCTTTCTTTCCCCACTTTTCAAAAATGGTAGTAGTTTAAAAATAGTGGTGAGGAGTTTAGAGAAATGAAAGGACAGGTGTTGTGGTCTTAATTTCTTTATGTTCGACTGGCAAGGTATGTTTTATACCATATCCACTTCTGTATTTTTACAATGTACAAAGATACTGAATATTTATTACTTAGATTTTGTCCATGGGGGTAGGTCACTTATTTCACGCTAGTATGGCTATAAGTGAGACAGGAGTAATTGGAAAGGTTTCTGGGAACGAATGTTAAGATTTATTGAATGATTCCTCATACCAAACCAGGAATGGCTGCAATATTAAAATATCTACCCTTTTTTAGTTTGTCTGGGTGCTGACAGAGTATCTGTTGCTCCAGAAAAAAGGGTCTGTACAAGCCTGTACAAGTTTTAATCTGAATAGATCATTGTGTAAGTCCTTCTCTGTAAGAGCTTTCATTTGCTATCTGGGGCCTAATAACGGAATTGCTCTGTATGTGGGAGCACTTCTTCAAGTTAGGAATATGAAAAACATTCTTGTCTGACTGGGTGCATGGCAGCAAAAATTTTAATGTATGAGTAATATGTAAGCAGAAGGTCTCTCATATCAAATCCTTGTTAAGGGCACATGATCTGTGGTGGAACTGAAGCTCCTTTATGCTACACACCAAGGAGTTGTGGTGCTGGTGCACTTGAGTCACAGCTTCTCCCCTCTGACCTTACCTGTGTTGGGCCAGTCCTTGCATGAACACTGTGGCTGGAGTCTGTGGAATCTGCTCCCATATCTCCTCTGAGCAGATGGCAATGCACAGCCTCACCTCCCAAAGTGAAAATTTCAGTCTAAAATCGTGACAATTTTCCTGAATCAATCATCGGCACTGGCTGCGTCCACAAAGCTGCTGCAACTGCACTTACATCCGTTTCCTTTCATAATCCTCTATTCAAAAAAGCACTTCAGCTGTATACACAAAATTGTATTTGTATGATTATGTACATCTAATCACAAAAATTATCAAGAAATTACTGCATAGGGCTCTATTCCTCTGAGTTTAAAGTACTATCTACTTTTCCTGTCCTGGGGACAAAATAAATCAGTTCCTGACTGTTTTGTGGGAGAACCAAAGGTGCCTTCTGCTCTTTCTGACAGGCTATTGTACACAAACTATTAACACACTGATTTGTGGGCCGATAGGATGAATGCCCAGGTGGTCTCTGGCCTCCCAAAGGAGCTCCAGCTCTCTCCCTCCAGGCAAAAAGAACTGCTCATTTAGATTAATACTGCCTTATCTCTCCCTTCTTCAAAGCCAGCCCAAGTCAAACCAGGGCTCAGCTTTCAGCTGGCAAACTCAGAGCTGTGAACTAAGCCCCTGAACTGAATGTTAATATGCTTGTCTTTTTTTTTTTTTTTTTTTCTAAGGGTAATAGTCACAGAATAACAGAACCCAGGGAATTCTTCTGAAAGGTGGAGTTTGTGGTATATGTGTGGGTGCATGAACTCACACAAATTGGGCATCCTATCTGATTCTGTTAAATTAATTGTGACATTAAGTGATCAGCTTATTGCAGGCTTCTGGGGAGGCTTAAATGTCTGGCCTTGAAAACATACATTTCAGAAAGATTGCATTTTTCTATTGAAATACTTTCAGGTTTCCTTTTATAGAAGCATAAACACAGTCAATGTATTCCTTTTGTTTGACCTTTTTACTGAGCATACCAGAGCATAAAGCTCTTCAAAGCTCAGCAGAAGATTCCTGAGGAAATTCAAAAGACTCCAGACTAGGTACATATTCTAGAAAGAAACAAGAGATAAAAATATCTCCAATATTTTCTTCATTCAAAGAATTGGTCTAGTCTAAAAAATAAAATCTAATATTAACCAATACAACAGCAATAAAAACAATGCAAATGTGGTAAAAGTGTATGGATACCTTCTAACATGTGTTTACATATATGCACCCCACAAGCAAAAATTGCAAATTAAATCATAAGGATCCCCTTAATTCTTTGGGAAATCAGAAAAATTCAGTGGTAAAGACTGTGAGGGCTCCTTGGGAGTAGTTGTAGGAACACCTTCCTATGAACCAATCAATACTGAAAACCAAAAGAAATTGCCATTTTTTTTTATGATTTGAAAATTTTCTGTTGCTTTTCTGCTGCTTTTCTGCATGAACCACTAATTCTTAAGCAAAAATTATGTTAAGGCTTCCAAGTAAGATATTTCTATCCATATCATGAAGGTTACTATCAGTCTATTTTCAGTTAATGAGTATCTTTTTATCCTTTCAGTGTCTGAGGGTCATCTATAGTTGGATAGTTAATTCATTCCTAGAGCAGGACAGTGCTGGGGAGCTCTCATGGATGACACTTATATATTCCATGGGTATTTTAATTGTGACCCTAACTATACTGAATAGCTTATTATTACTTTATCTTTTGGGTACATTTTTGATCTAGCTCCTTAATTTATCTGTAAAAGAATATGTAAGAGTTTAAATATTTCCTCAACTTCCCTTCTTAAGAAAAGTGCTTTATTTGCTTAGCTTTCTTTGTTGAGATGGAATTAACGTCAAAACAATTCCTACGTCAAAACAAATGCTTCTGCACAAAATTTTACCATGAAGTAATGAAAGTACAAGTCTTTTCTTCCTGTGTTTGCGCTGTTCAACTCCTCCCCTCTTTAGTTTCACAGTTGCCTAATTTAATTAGGAGGAACAAGGATTGTCAAGCAGATACGTGCAGCGGCAGCATTAGCACCCATGATTCAGTCTCCCACCTGGTGCTGGAAGTGATTATGATTTCAGGAACAGAACTATTGCTGCTGAGTGCTCCTGGGACACAATCAGCCACTCAGGGGGCAGCAGGGATTTGAAGAACCATCCTGTGAAAATAGATGTTGTCATGACCTCATCTCTGTTCTCCACCAGCCACGAGATAGTGTAAGGATTGGTATGTGGGACCTCAAACACCACCCAAAAGTTAGGATTTTCTTGGATTTTGGGTCAAAATGGAAGGAGTGTTTGCACAAGGAAAGGACAGGCCCTGGAAGGAAGCAGTTACACATTCAAGGAAGACATGTATGAACAGAAGAGTCTGGACAAACTCTTCAAGGAGAAACAAAGCTCCATGGAAAGATCTCTCCAGTTGCTGCTGACAAGTACACCAGGTTTACCAGGGGTTAACAGTGCTCTAGGACCTCCAGCCTGCTGATGCAGTTCCCAGATTACTTCCCAGGGATTTCAACAATGCAGGACCCCTCAGCTTCAGCCCTGTATTCATAAACTGGAACTTGCTTTTTCTTGCCAGCTTCGAAATATTGTAGGTATAAAAATTCTCTCACCTTTTATCCATCCAGCATTTTGCACTGGGCATTTATCCTTAATTTTCCCCCCCATCTTGCATACCTGGGCTGCATATAAGGTTATTGTTGCAGTGTGTGGCTGCCGTGACATAACTGGTTCTTGGTAATAAGGCACTGAATCTGTGATACAAAGTGGTGCAGTGAAAGTCTTCAGTGAGATGTTGAAAGAAGCAGAATTGGTTGGAATATGTTAGGAAGTTTTAAAAGACTGGGGTTTAATAATCCTGGGGGATATTCATGGGCAGGAACAATCCAGCCCTCTGTAAATCAGAGCAAAATAATTGCAGGGAGCAGAGGTTACATGACGTGGAGGCTTTTGCTAGAAACCACCAGATTTCAGAGCACAAAATCAAAATTATAACAAAGTGATCAAATTTTCAAGACTCTTTTTGTGTTGCTTTGAGCCTGTGAGAGCTTGTCATGATTCCACAAATAAGAAATTATGTCTTCTCGTTCCATTTCTAAGAAACATAAATACCTGTGTGAAATTGAACATCTCAAGACACTCCACAGAAGAAACATAGAGACCCTGCCCTGCAAACAAAGGTCTCAATTCTTGTGTGACACAGCTAAACATAGAGGAAAGGGGCTGTGTATAAAAACCATGCAAGGCGTGGCAAACTCGAGTCTTGCAAAGTCCAAAGCTACAAGTTCACAAAAAAAAAAAAAAAAGGGGAGCTAATGAGGATGAATGCATAAGAATTAAAAGGGGCAATGGGACTCTGAAGATATGAATGAATATTTGGTTGCATCACAGATGATGCAATATAAATAGATTGCTGCACACTTTAAAAATATATGTACTTATAAATCCCCTCACCCCCTTTTTCCATTTGCATGCCACATGCTTCTGCTGAGCTATGTAAAAGAGCCCACTGTTCACCAGCAACTGGGCAGCTGGGGGCAACTCCTGGTCCCTGGAAAAAGCCACATTTCACTTATCTTACCTTCTCGCACACAGATGTTTTGCAAAACAAGCAAACTACATATCTCCATATCATAGTTGGTGCTGTGTATCAGGCTACATTCACTGAAAGCCCCACTGTCTGGGGCCAGGAGTTTCAGAAAACCTTGGCTGGGCTGTCCTTGAGCCTGCTGCTTGATTTATGTTTTCAGATGGAAGCTATATGAAGCTCTTAGTTGTGCCTGGTTCTCTGCCAAAAAATTGGTTTGACCCAAACTGGGCTTTATGGAAACCTAAAGCACGAGGTGAAGTGTCACATAATCCACAGTAAAACCTGGCACCACCTTTTTTTATTTTTTTATATATATATATGTATGTATAAAGAAAGCGTACATTTTCTTAGGCTGAACGGTGAAGTTTTCTCTCATTTTAAACTTTCTCTGTGGCTGCTGTGAAAGGAGTAGCTTGGAAGACCCACATTGGCTTTCCTGTCTTATCATTTTTTCGTGTTGCATTGGTGGAGTCTGATACCAAGGCAACAAAGATGGAATGAATCGGGACTGAAAATTGTCTGTTTTCAATAACAAGCACTATCTCTGGAGGAAAGGATCCAACTTTACATACATGTAGGAGACTGAGAAGTTTCAACAGAGGCAAAGAGATCAT
>VYXB01005623.1:466494-487106 GCA_013397135.1 Pachyramphus minor
ATGAGAGGGATGGAGCAGCTCTGCTGTGAGGAAAGGCTGAGAGAATTGGGATTGTTCAGCCTGGGGAAAAGAAGGATATGGGGTGACCTAATTGTGGCCTTACAGTTCCTGAAGGGGCTACAAGGAACATGGAGAGAGACTATTTCACAAGGGCCTGGAGTGACTCGACTAGGAGGAATGGCTTCAACTGACAGAGGGCAGGGTTAGATGGCCTATTGGGAAGGTATTCTTCCCTGTGAAGCTGGTAAGCCCCTGGCACAGGTTGCCCAGAGTAGCTGTGGGTGCCCCATCCCTGGAAGTGTCCAAGGCCAAGCTGGACAGGTATTGGAGCAACCTGGAGTAGTGGAAGGTGTCCCTATCCAGGGCATGGGGTGGAATGGGGTGATCTTTGAGGTCCCTTCCAACTCAAACAATTCAGTGATTCTGTGGCAGGGGAGCTGGCAGTGCCTGATGGGCCATGTTTGACAATGAGGTGGGACTGGGGTCTTTCCCAGCTCCAGGTGGCCCCTCAGTGCCATCAGATGGGACTGGGGCTGTGGAGAAGGTGCAGCAGTGTGAGGGCACCCTCAACCTCCCTTGAGTTCAACACTGGTACTGGATGGACCCCAGGACTCACTGAGGAGCTCCTCCCCAAGCCCACGGGCTGGTCGTGGCACTGAGCCCCTGTGATGGCAGCACAGCGTCACACCTGAGGGGCCACGAGCAGCACCTTTTCATCGTTTATCCACGGCTGCACCTCTTGCTCCCTTCACCAGTGTGGATGCTCAGGATAGGTAGGCAGGGCAAATCCGCAGCTCTCCTGGAACAGGCTCCCCAGGGGCAGTGGTCAGTGGTCCCAGCCCCAAGGTTGCCAGAGCTCAAGGAGCATTTAGAAAATACTCTCAGGGACACAGTGGGATTCTTGGGGTGTCCTGTGCAGGGCCACAAGTTAGAATCAATGATCCTTGTGGGTGCAGCTTGGGATATTCAATGACTCTGGAAAGCAGGAGTGCAAAGATGGACTTGGCACTGGAGTGGTGCTGGAAGGAGCAGGGTGTGCTCATTGCTCCTCCACAGGCTCCTGGACTCTGGGTCATCGCTCCACGCGCTGCCTCTGGCAGTTTTCCACTGTGTCTGTGCATGGCTGTGCCAGAGCCTGGAGCCACTTCTGGCATAAATGAGTACGGGTCTGGGAGGGATGTCCTGAAGCAGCACTGCCACAGTGAGGAGCACCAGAACACACTGTGCTCTGCTCACTTTTGCTATCTGTGCCCCAGGCTAGAGGCAGCACTGTGTCTGGTGAGGCTTCAGTGTGTAAGGGTTCCCTCCACAGCTGCAGGAGGTGATGAGGAAGGGATGATGTAGTAGCCCCCAGAACATTCTGCAAAGCTTTAGGAGGACCTTTCCAAGTGATAACAGGCTAAGCAGAGATTGCTGATGAATCAGATGCAGGCTGATGCACCATGTGGCAGCACAGTGGGCTAATTAATCATATGGCATAGATGTGGTGAAATTGGCAAAGTTAATTAAGCAGCGCTGATGGTGAGGTGGATATATGTCAGCAACAAACAGGCAATGTAAAAGGATCAAAGGGCTGCAGAAGCAACAGAAAGTTCAGAATGTATGCACATTTGAGAAAGGATGGCAGCTGTGAAGGTTTCAGAGCTTGGGAGGTAGTAAGAGTTCTTCTGGTCGTTTCCAGCTTATTGGGGTTCCACTGGGAAGTTGTAATTTGCATTAGAATGAGCAGCAACCTTCCTTCACTTCTCCAACACTAGTTTCTGTTGGGTTCCTCCCTCCTATTATTATTTTTTCTTTTAGTTTTTTTATGTCCTCCTGACTTTCACTATGAGGGTCAATGGGCAGAGGCTGCTTTTTACGTGCTTAAGGAACACATCCAGCATTCACAATGCAGCTGTGGAGCATGTGCTGAATCAACTTCAGTGTGACCTGAGGAGTTGCAGGCTTCAGAGAAAATGTTACCTCTATCAAAGCAGCTAATTCCTTACTGTCCTAGCTTCGGAGAAAATGGGAGTAGTTTTTGGATGGTGAAATTTAGTCTGTTCCACACCAGGACAATTCTCTGTCTTTCTGAACCTGGAGTTTTAAACAGAAAGAGAGACATGATGTTCTCCCATCTGGTTAAATTAAAATAGCATTGGTGTGAGATCAAGCTTACATTGTAAACTAAACGCAAGCTGGAATTTGGTCAGAACTTGCTGCTCCTATGAATTTTTGCTGTAGTAAGAGAAGGTAGCAATGCTTGCAAAAAATAAGAGCCATGCTCTGTCCCCACAGAGAGAACCCCCACTGCAAGTTTTTAAAGATGTGAAGTTTGACAAGGACTTTGGAATCTTTTGGTTAAAAGATACTGTGCTCAGGGTTGCATCCCATTTGAAAATGCAGTGCAAATTCTCAGTGTAGATCCTGTGGTAGCTCCTAATAAAATGGATCAGTCCGGTTGGAAACTAGTCAGCATGCAACCCAAGTTTAGTCATGTTAAGTGAGATACTTTTTTTTAACAGAAAGTGGAAATTAAACACTTACTCAAGTCTTGCAGCTTTAGCTGGCAAGATTTTCTCATAGTGTTATGGATTTCTTCCTGGGTGTAGTGACACCAGGGGGGGAAAATGCCTGTGGAAAGAGGTATGTTTAGAAGGATTTGGGCTAATTGCAGTGGACTTTAGGGCAGTCAGATAGCAGTCAGTGTGGCAGTCAGATAGCAGACTTCTCTGAGCTGTAGAGCACGGGAATAGAACACACAAACCAGTTTTAGAGCAGGGATTTTGCTTAGGAGGCTGCAAGGGAACACAGCTGCATCCTCTGCAAGCAAAAGGGGAGGAGGCAGGAGCAGCCACAGGGCAGTGTCCTGGAAATGTGGGTAGCACTGAAGGGGAATTGGGGTGCAAGGTGTAAGCAGCAGCCTCTGCCTTGCCTGTGGCTCCCTGGGAGGATTTTTGGCACCAGGTCTTCAGAGCTCCGCTTTCCCTAAGCTGGGCTGTCCTGGGGGACTGAGCTGCTGTTATGGTCTGCATGTTTGGAGAGGGTGGCAGGAGTAATTGCACATCTAATTCTGACAGCACTCCATAACCCAGGAGTATTTATGGGAGCCCACTAAGGACCATAGCGTGACAACCAACCCTAGGACATGGAAGGTGTGGGAATCACAGTCCTGAGCCCGAGGGTTGGAAATCAGACCATTCCCCCTGGTTTTTCATTGCTCCAGTAAGCATTTCAGGATAAGGAAGATTTATAAAAAGTAAAGAGGTGGTGTTCCAATAGACAGGGGGGAATTGGCAGGTGTCTTATATTAATCTCAGTGCTCAAACAGTGTATTTTTTGGAGCCATCCGAGCTCTTGGTACAGCAGGTGTAATTCGCGCTCTGCTCAGTAAAAAGCTTAGAGCCATCACAGCCACGAGTGCTCTCTTCTGTTCCCATGGATACCTCAAAAATTGCCCTTCCAAAGTCGCCTCTCTGTTTTCACATGTCACTGTGGGTGTGCGCGTTGTGCTTGGTGACTGGGAGCAGAGCAGCAGGGTTTATCTTCTTGCCAAACCTGGATGCACTTTTGTCATGACAGTATTGCAATGAGCTTCCGAGGGCAACGGGTTTCCATTGGCATGTGCCAGGTGCACAGGAGCTCCAGATCAGAGCCAGGAGGGTGGAGCAGGAGGTGGCTGCAACATGCAATCCATGTCCAGGAAAAAGAAGATACTTTATTCTTTTTCTTGACCACTGCCTTTGATTCTCCTTGTTTCTGGTCCCAAAAGCTGAGGTTGCCTTTGAGAGGAGGAGGAGGAAGAAGAAGCATGTGGGTAAACGTGGAAAGCTAAACTTGTAAACATTCTGTTCTGGATTTTTTGTTTTGCTCTTGATGTAGCCAATGTGTGACACATGGGAGCACGTGGGGACAAAAAATATCAAAAGAAGATCTGGAGCCACTCAGCTTTCACAGGAGCCAGATCTTTCACGTTCTTGCTGGCAGGTCCATCACCCATCACCTGAATTCTGTCAGTTTTCTTTCTGTGCTCTCTTCAGAGAGCTTGTATTGCTGTAGGGACTGGTTTGGTGCTTGGGGCTTTTAGCAGTTTCAGGATACAAGGAAGGACTTGCTTGAAGGACCTTCTAGTCCACGTAGGCTCAGATTGACCTCTCTGTTCTTTAATTGTTGTGTAATAATGAGGATCATTTAAGTGTTTATTTCAGCAAACATGTGACTGATGGTATTTCAGAGCTGGCCTGTTGCATTTAAAGGACTTCAATGTCTGCAGCTCTGATTTTGTGAAGCCTCCTCACTCGTAGCAACATTCTACAGCAAATTTATATCAGAGCACAGTATAGAATTTTAAAATGAGTTATTAAATAGCCAGTTTTGTTTTCTTCACATGCAGCTTGGCTTGTGTAAGTGTACAGAGAGATGAAACTCTCTCTGGGTGGTGTTGGGGTTGTGTGTTAGGGTCTTCAGAAGAAGTTTCGTGGCAGATAGGGCTTAAACTGAATGAAGTCAAAGATATCCTTGGTTCTTGTTTGGGACGTGAGAAGTGCAAATTCCATGAAGTTCATGTTGCAAAATAAGTGATATCACACTGTATACTCAGCCCTTCTGAATGACTGAGGCAGAGATGGGGTGTCCTTGGCAGCGCACAACTCTGTGGAAAGCAGCTGCATTTCTTCCTCCACGCCCTGGGAATAGGTTGCAGCACATGTTTCCTAGTGCAACCATCTGTCTCTGGCCATCCATATGTAGAGAATGAAGGTATTTGGGGTTTTCAGCCCTGTTGGGTGGGAATTTTTAGCTTGGCTCACTGGAAAGGCTCGGTTTGGGATGTTTTGTGTCTTTTCAGAGCTGTTCAGATGTTACAGGACATAAAGCAGATCACACAGACTCTTGTGAAGTATGGGCCTCAGCTGTGAGCTGTGAAGAGAACTGTCCTGAGGTTGAACCTGTCACCAGCAATTTTCTGGAGATGTCTCTTTGTGTGTCTTGCTGTCATCTTCCATATCACTTGTGAAGGTTTTTAAATGTATTAATGTTTTACATTACACATTTGTGCAATGCAGGTTCCATAGTTATAATGCAGACATATCTCTGTTTTATAAATCCTTAATTCTTAGGGCAGCTCAACTTTGAGAAATCTCTCTTGGACAGGAGAAAACTATCAGTCAGGCTACTTGGCCAAGTGAGGAACACAAGTAGCATATTTTGACAGCAATTATCAGGGTTTTGTTATAGAATTTTTTCAATGGCATGGTTTGGAAAACTGCTGCTGAAAGTTATTTCTTCTAATGTCTAGATGGTACCTATGTGTAACTGTATGGATGAGGGACATTTTATAAACCCTTGATAGTTGTTGGTGTTTGTGGGGTTTGTAATGCTTTTGTCAGCATGGTTTTGTAATTTTTGAGAGGTTTACAGATCTGGTGTGTGTAACTATGAACTGAAATAGAAATGGAGAAATACTATTATCAATATACAATTTATTGTTGTGTACATATGATATATGTGGAAAACCCTTCAGCTGCTAAAGGTGGAGCCTGTAAAGAGAGTGAGAAGAAAACTAAAAGGGAACTGACGTGTCTGAGTATCCTTCTAGACTCAATCACCTGAAACTCATTATGGATCTGCATTCCACAGGGGCACATTGTCATTATAACAAATTTCCACCATGGAAATTGAATGGATACACCCTGGAAGCAGGAAGGACTGCTTCTGATATCAGTGACAAACACTGATATACTGAGTTACAACACTTGGTAAGAGCACAATGCAACACTAACAACTTATCCTTTTGTTCTTTATTTCTAGGTCAAGATGTTGTTAAGTATAAAAAGTATCTTATGGATGTGCTCTACGTTAGTTATAACATATATGCTACCTAAAGGTAAGTCTGTTGTACACAGAACCATTCATTAAAATCAATTTAGTGGTCCAGCTGGTGGGGTGTTTCCCAGGACTTGGCCGCTGGGGTCTGGAGCAAGGATGTGTCAGGGCAGCTGCAGGTCTGCAGTTTGGGCAGAAAGGAAGGAGCTCTTACTACTTCTCCTGGCAATTACATGCTAGAACTAGAGCATGTATTCATGTGTGGTTGCCATGGTTATTTGAAAGTTTGAGTCAGTAAGGACAATGTCCTTACAGCTGCTGCAGGCTCACAGGATAACAGCTTTCCCAAGTTTCAAAGCCAGATCTTTCTTTATTTTCTTTCCCCCTCCTGTCCAGGAACTCCTCAAACTGAATTTAGCCTTTGGGAAAATCAAATTTACTCTTTTTTTTTTTTTTTTTTTTTTTTAACAGTACCAGCTAAAGGTCTCAAATAACAGCAATACTNTAAGAAAGTCTTTAGGTAACCATGAAAGATAAAGGAGAATACTGTTATGCTTAGTGCAGCCAGCTAAGAAAAAGTTGATTTTTGCCTCAAACAGGTTTCTTACCAGAGCAGGACAAGGGACAACAGTTTTAAACTGGAAGGGAATTGGTTTAGATTAGATATAAGGAATGATTTTTTTACAGTAAGGATGGTGAGACAGTGGCACAGGTCACCCAGAGAAGTTGTGGATTCTCCATCCCTGGAATGGCATGTTATCTCTAGAGTAGAATTTTTGACCCTTAAGAAAGTTCTGGATGAATGTCCCAGTAAGGACTTCTTTGGAACGTAAACCAGGTTGTGACCCATCCTTATTTGTCCAACATTTTTGAGAGAATTTTTGACCCTGATTTTCCTAGAACACACTAGGGTTGTGGGGTTATTTTTTAAGTTGAAGACCATTCTTTTACCATACAGAGACTTAAACAGATTCAAAGTATGGCCATGGTGAGGAACACAAAGAGAAAAAAAATTTCCCTTTTCATTAATTGATCCAATTCATGATCCCAGAGAGTGTCTGGGATCAACTGTCATCTTTCTCTTTTGCAGAAATGTCAGTCAGTTTGTGTAATAATATTTTTAAGGATGAGTGTTAGAAGACTCATATTTATATGTGCAGCAGTTTCTTTTGTTTGAAAATACTCTGAAAATAAAATATATTTCAGCATTTTGAAGTGTTAGACATCTTGAGTTTCAACCTCTTCTTTTCAAATCCCTAATTTGAACACAAAATTGAAACCTTGAAATCTTTCATGAGACACAAATTCCCACCACTCACCACTATTTCTGTCTTTGTTTTTCACCCTGATCTTTGTGACTGATCATATTCATAAATACCTGCAGAGTTTGCACAGCACTCTCCTTAGATTTTATGTAGCAACAAAAGTGTTTTTCCTTTGAGGTTGGGAATGGCCTTGCCTGGCTTCTTTAAGACTTTGAATACTCAGATGTGTGTCAGGAGGCAGCAGGAAATAGGTTTTAACATTCTGGGTTCTGTGACTCTCCCTCTGTGAGACCTTTTTTTTGATCAGGTACGGGTGAAGGATTCATGACAGCAGCTCACCATCAGGGTTTATGCCTACTGCTAGTATGGCATTTACTCACTTTGAACTGGTGTTAGGGTAGTTTATGAGCTGGACCTTGTGATTATGATCAATGCTGGAGTTTTCCTTACCTGTTTTAGGTGTCTATTTGTCATGCCATAGGTGAACACCCTTTTGTGAAAGCTCTGTAATCCAGAAGGCAGCAGAAATCCCCTAGATTGTAGTGTGTGGTACATTCTTTCACAAGTATATAAATAATATGCCAGTGTAAACATCAGTTTGTATGATCATGTTTATGTTTTGGGTGCTATAAACCACATGTGTTCACGCCTATAATGTCTGCATATGTTATGTTGAATTCTGCAGCTGAGATTGATATTTGCCTGGCTTCCTGTGACTTCCCTGCAGAATATAAAAGTAGTTCTCTCTCACTCTATGTCTTCTTTTCTTATTCTTCTTGCTCAGACTACAAACCAACTAGTAAAAGACTCCCTGAGGGTTTTTGTTGGGCCTCAGTCCCTTACTTCTACTGTCAGAGTTTGATACAAGCTTGTGTAAGTGGTGCACTCAATGTAGTTCATCATTATCTTCATTAAGAGATTTACGTTTAATGAAAAGACTTCTCTTAGGCTCAGTGCTAGTGGTTGGATTAAGAAAACACATAATTTTGTTGATCCTTTCTCTCTCTGCTGCTAGGCAGGGCAATGTACCATATGTCTCAGCAGGTTGTTGATGAACTGAAAAATAAGATGCAATTTTTTTTTCTCATAAATTTAGCTAAAAATAAATAGAATCTTTTATTCTTTAAGCATGTGGGATTTGTCTGCACAGTCAGTAGCAACATTCTGTTCAATTAAGCTTAATTATGTAGGAAAATCACTCCTCTAAGCAGTGTCACTTCATGTACAACATTCTTTTCTTCAGACTCTTTGTCTGTTGCAGACCTACTAGTCTGGTCATTATGGTTCACATGAATCAGAAGGGCAGAATTCTGTAATTTTTTTTATCTCCTTGGATTCACACTTTAAGAATTTTGTAACATTTACCACAGAAGAAATGTACAAATTCTAGAGAAAGAGGCTTTGTCCTCAAGCAAGAAGTCCTCGATTCTGCCTCCAAAGGAAATTATCAAGCTATGTGTCATTGGTAGGATGAGTTGACTTTGCAGCTGGAATAGTGGACTGGGAGGAACTACAGAAGCATGACAACAAAAATCCCCAATATGTGAGGAGCATTACCTCCAGGATCTGCCCAAAATACAGCTGCAACAACTGTGGTCCCATCATTTGTACAACTCCTTCATTGACTTTGCTGGGAGTTCTGCCAAAATAAGTGTTGTGGCCAGGTAATTTGGGTTTTGCTCTGTGTTTTATTTCCTTAGTATCTGTGCATTTTCCCTAATAAATTAATTATGCCCAAGTGATACAGACTAGTCAACAACTGAGGAAAATGCTTGTGTTAATTGCCAACAAACAAAGTAATTTCAAAACCATTCTCTTCTTAGGAGTACAGATGCCAAAAGTATTCTAGGTCCTACATGAGGTGGAAACTTGCCAACAATGCCAATGTTGGCAAATACTTGATTTTCTGAGCTTGTGCTTCAATTTACAGAGAGTTACTTAATGTTTTGGTGATATTTTTGCCCTCCATATCCCTTCTAAGAAATAGTCTATCACATACCATTGATAGTGGATGACATAGAGGATACCATAGGGAAAATGTTAAATGGAAAAAAAAGTGCTATATGGATTAATATAAGACATTGATGCTTTCTGCATTGGTCAGTAAATTCTGCTAGACTAACTAATTTGGACTGCTGCTAGAAATCAGGCTTTTCAGAATTGTGCAGGACATCAATTAATCTTATATTTCAGATACCATATCAGACAAATATTTTTGGGTTTTTTTTCAGTAGGGAAAAGCTTCTGCTCCTCCTTCTCCTTCTTTCTCCTCCTCCTTTTCCTTCTTCTTATCTTCCTTCCCTCCTCTTGTCAAAACAAAAAGTTTTTTCTGTGGTGCTTTCTGGAGTTAGAGAGATGTGTCTGTAGCTACAGTCTCCTGTTCTGGGATGTAATGTAATTTAGGCTAGATCTAGTTTGCACATCATTATGATATGTGTTATTTGCCAAGGGTTCCAGTTAGCTTATATGAAGGCTTTAAAGAGAGAAGATTTCCTCAGGGTTCACTGCTGGTATTGCAGATCACTCGTAGCCAGAAACAATGTTCTCAAACATTTGTTGAAATTCTGTCAGTCAGAATAATTATAACTGGGTCATTCTTCATTTAAGAAGAAAGTTCCTGTAATGTCTATAGATGATAAGGGATCATAATAAATACTAAATATTTTGAGACTGATTTTAATCTTCCACCTGTGAAATTTGGCAGTAATTCCATCACAACTGATAGAACTGAGAATTCATTCTGCTTCTTTATCTCTAACCTACTTTAACTCAGGGAATTTTCAAGAAATTAAAGGTGATATAAAGGATCTCGGATCTAATAATTTTTGATGCCATTGTCTTGACTCTATCTGAATTGTGTTCTCAAGGAATTCCAATTAGCTGGGCTGGATGGACCTGAGAGCTTCCATTCAGAATTCTGGGGATTCCCTATATCACTTAATTTTGCTCTTTTTCTATTTAGTTTTCATTATTGAAATGCTTGGGCATCAAGCTGCTGATTCTTTTATTGAACGCTTTTAGATAGTACTGTTAATATTTTATCCTGTATAAAGTAGTCTGTCTCTGTTAAAATAATCAACTTTGAACAATTTTTCTTTTTTCTTCTTTTTTTTTTGTCTTTCTTTTTAAAGAAAGAGGAAAAAAAAATCTCTTCTTTCTCTTTCTGTTTTTCTCTTTTTTAATTCCCTCCTTCCCCCAATGCTCTACTCTTTATAGAGAGATGGACAGATTATATTTTTATTATAGATAAATAGCTATATAATTTTCATGTGGTGGTGTCTCCTACTTCATGTATCACTTTGTTGGTGTCTACTATATTAATTTATTATACTTCTAAATTTTATGGCTCCTAGTTCACCATAATGATGACCAAGTTCCACCTTTCAAAAAATGTTAGAGTGAAGGACTGTGAAAGATGTGAAATAGATTCTCTTGTGCATCAGCTTTTAACGTTCATTAAGCCACCATGTATGATGAAATAACAGCACATAAAAAAGTAAATCCATCAAAAATCCTTTCTACAATTGCTGTGTGCAGGTTGGATGAACAGTAGTCAAATGCTTTCTCAGGGTATTGTCAGATGGAAGTGTTCGCAAAATGTTTGCAGCTGGAGATGTCATAAAAATGATAAAGGTCCTATCACATCAAGTCTAAGCCAAGCAGGGACTTTCTCTGTGCTTTACTTCCTTCTTTGCTTTAACATCCTGGGCTAATTAATTTCTGCAACGTGTTAAAGCCCCTGAGGCTACAAGGAAACAACTTTGAAAGAGTGACTATTCATGAGAATCTCATTGAAAAGGCTTTTGTTTCAGCGCATCTGCAATAAAAAGAGTTAACCCTGGAAGAATAGAGGAGTCAGGGATATCATGTGGGCAAAGTCATGGGCTGTGCTTTCCTTCGAAGACAGAAGCACATGAACAAACTGCTGTGAGGAAAGGCAAGGTGTAAACACCAGTAAGCCCCCATATATGTATTGTTTTGGTCAGCAATAGGTTATCTTTGAAAGATAATTCATCATCTTTCACTCAAAAGACTTTCACTGGTCTTCTTCCTGTCAGTTGAAGAAAGCCCTTGCAGTTCATCTGTCACCTGAAATTTCAGACCAGTTTCTGAAGGTCAATAACGTGGTGACTGTAACAAATGGAGAAAATAAAACAGAATTAAATTTGTCCAAAGAGAAAAGGGCTTCAGTAGCATCCTAAGATTGGTAAAAATTCTTTTTAGCTTTTCCTAACCAGCCAAATTAGCTAAGGTTAAGGTGTTTCAGGCCTTGCACAAGCAACTCATTAAATAACAACGAAGTGTATCTGTTTCCATTTTGCCATTTCATTCGTGTGATTTCTCCTTTCTCTCCCCACTCTCTCCTTTTTTCCTAGTTAAAGCAGAAAAAAAATCCATGATGAGGGGTTCTCTCTCTGGGACTTCAGTGCTGCCATGCTTCTTCTCAACCACCCCCACCATAGCCTCCAGCTACGCAGCGGAGTACCTCCGGATCAAGTGGTCAAAGGTGGAACTGGATAAAAGCGGGAAAGATGCGAAAGAAACCACCGTCCTGGTGGCCCAGAACGGCAACATCAAGATAGGTCAGAGCTACAAGGACAGAGTGTCTGTCCCGACTCACTCAGAAGAAACTGGTGATGCCTCACTGACCTTCTCGAAACTGCGTGCAAGCGATGCCGGGGTCTATCGCTGCGACGTCATGTATGGGGTGGAGGACACACAAGGCATTGTCTCACTGGCTGTTGAGGGTAAGGATTTGTCTGTTTCATTTGCAACCAACACTGATTCTGGTTAAATTAGTAAAACTTTGTAATTAACACGGAACCAGGGAGTGTTTAGAGGAGCATCTTTAGCAATTTGCTCTTGTTTGTGTAGGATGAGAAAAAGCAACAGCCTTGCAACTGAAGCTGTGGTTGGCCCATCTTGATGTACCACACCATCAAAACCACACCATGTTGCCATCAAAATCACTCTTTCTGTGGCAGGAATGTCAAGCACAAAGGAAGTTTCTTTTCACCCAGTGATAAAGGCTGTATAAGCAGAGGGAAAATCATCTGACAGAAACTGCAGGAAAACAATTAGGGGAGGGGTTTGCTAAATGTGGAGTGTCTAGTGAAAACAGTTTTCTTGCCATCGTTATTATGAAATAGCCTCCAAAATTCTGAGGGGGAGAAGTCTGCTTGTAGAAAGACAAAGGAGACAGGACTCTCAAAATCGTAGAATTGTTGAGGTTGAAGACCTCTAAGATTATCAAGTCCAACCATTAACCCAGCCCCGCCATGTTGATCCACCAAACCATATCTCCAAATGCCACATCCATGCGTTTTTGGAACACTTCTAGAGGTGGTGGCTCCCCCGCTTTCCTAGGAAGCCTATGCCAACGCCTGACCACCCTTTCAGTGAAGGTGTATTTCCTGATATCCAACCTAAACCTCCCCGGCACAACCTGAAGCCTCTTCTTCTCATGCTGTCCCTTGTTCCCTGGGAGAAGAGAGCAATCCTGGCTCCATCCTCTCATCAGGTTGTTGCAGAGACTAAGAAGGTCCCCCCTGAGCCCCCTTTTCTCCAGGCTGATCCACCCCAGCTCCCTCAGCTGTTCCTGGTGCTTCAGAGCCTTCCGCAGCTCTGTTCCCTCAATGCTCCAGCCCCTCAATGTCTCTCTTGTCTGAGGGGCCCAGAACTGCCCCCAGCACTTGAGGTGTGACCCCAGCTGTGCCCAGCACAGGGACAGCACTCTCAGGGCCTTTTCCAGCTTTCCAGCCCCTCTTCTCCAGCCTGGAACTGCAGGGGATTAGGCAAAAAAAAAAAAAGTGGCAAAAGGAGTATTTGATCTCTAAGTGTTTTACTTCCAAGAGCCACTTACCCAGCACAGTAAGTACGGCGCAGGGGCTGCCCCAGAGCCTGATGCTGTACAGCCTTGTCAGTTTGGCACCAAGTTGGAGTTAACAGACTGTGCTGAAAGGCAGGATGTATTAGCCCAGGCTCTCTGCCACGCATAGGCAAATTCTGGACCCAGGTTCACTTCATGTGGTTAGAACAACACTGTGCTGTGTGGATGTATCTCCTCGCAGGAGCCTTGGTTTGGACCCTGCCTTGCGCTCCTTTGCAGTTCTGTGTTTTTTGGAAGTCCAGTATTTATTTAAATGACTGGATCCCAAAACAAACATTAATATCTGCTGCTGGAAATGATGTCTTTGGCCTAGATTATTTTGGTGAGCTTAACACTGCATTGTTCTTCCAATATGCCTTACCTAACATGAACAGTCTGTTGGCATGGGTTTGATGAAAGGATTTGTAGGTGTAGTCTTAATTTGGAAATGCAATAAATCAGTGTTGCCACTAATGCCTGCATAACCTCATAAACAGTTGGTCCTAATGAAAAAAGCAAAAGGGATCCTGGTTTGAACATTACTTTTCAGTAACGAGTGTACCTGGCATTCCTTACTCCTTTTCAAGTGCTCCCTTGACTACATATCTATATCCAGGAGCAGCAGCTGTTTACTACAATGAAATATCTGATGATATTCAGCTTTTGTAGTTTGTGGTCCTGAAAAAACGCTGCAAAGTGATGAACTGATTACATCTATGTTTTCAATTCAAAGAAAATTTCACATGCTCTATTTTCTTTCTGTGACTGTTCTTTTCCATGATTGCTTTAATGTTAAAATTTCAGGAGAGGAAAAAGCTAGGTCTTGACCTAAATGAAAAATAACATTGTTAGAGTGTCATTTGTGCACTCCATTCTCAATTTTCTATAATGTTTGTAAATAAATGTCATTTATCAGACTCCTAAGAATTTCTTATGAATGTTGCCTCTCAAATCTTCTGTCCCCTCTTCACTGAGGCTTTATGGTTTCTGATGAGTTCAGCTTTTATTTGTGAAAACAAAAACCATTAGTCCCAAAAGTGAATTATCTCCATTGTGTTGCCTTTTTGAGTCTGCACACCAAAGTGATACCAGTTGAAGAGATGTGATCTCCCGTACACTCTGTTTGTGAGCTCCACATCGCCTGTCCTTAGTGGGGTATTTCCATGTCAACTGAGGTGATTCCAGAGCTGAGAGCTGGATCAGCACCATGCTTTGTTCAGCTCTCCTGGGTGGAGCTGGGGCTGTTGCTTGCAGGGTAACCCATGAAATCCTGGCAAATTTATCACCAGTTTTGTTATTTTGCACATTTTATGCTCACATGAAGGAAGCCAAAAATATCAGCATTGCTCTCATTAGATGTAATTCTTCTTTTGCCGTGATAATAGATTTATTAGGCTTGTATGTGTGTTTGGGTATTTTTAAACCAATTCAGGACTTGTGACCTAGATATTTTCAGGATCTCCATTTGTTTTATGGACATTCCCTAATTTTAAACCTTCAAACAAAAAGCACAATCGAGCATCAATGAAGCCTGGGAGATAAGCTTAGACAGCTGGCCTGCTTGTTTTTCAAATTAACCTTTGCTAGTAACATAATAGGTATTTGTGAGAGCTAATTTGAATGAAATTACTGTAATTGCTATTTCTATCCTTTAGGTATGCTGGGTATATAAAACTGCTGTTGAACATGCTGTGAATCAAGCAAATGCATTTTACCAGTGATGGAATCTATTGTGAACTAAAAGTGGGATTTCTGAAGATGAGTAACTTCCTCTATGGCATATAGATTTTCCCAAGTTAAGCTGTACAAGATGAATAGTTGGTATTAGGCATTGAAAGTAAAACTTTTAATGCCTAATTATTTTTTTTTTCCTGAGCCTCAAGCCCAAGACCATCTGCAAAAGTTCTGTGTATTTGTGCACCTATTTTTTCTTTCTGCTTAGCTATCACAACTGGCCAATTTGATAATTTGCATGCCAATATCCAATTAATTTGCTCTTTTAGATGCCAAATGAACTTCTGAAGTTCTGAAAAGTCATAATCATATGTTATTAACAACAAACTTGTGTCTGTACCATTTCAGACAAAAGATCTGGCTATCCCAGTGTCCTGTTGCAGTGAAAGCAACCATAGATGATATCAAAGGACAAATGTAAACATTTACTCAATTACTGTCAGAAACTTGTCAGCCATGGAATTACTCACACAGAGGCTTTATGTTATTCAGTACTGAGCATATATGGTTTTTTCCATTTGTTTTTTGAATGTCTGTTGATTTTTTAGTACCCACACCTGGTCTCCTGGTTAAGACATCCCTTAACCACAGCTGGGCATCTTAGTTATTATTCACAAGGAAGATACATTTCTCATCACCCACCTTGACTTTTTTTCTGCATTGCATGTTTCTGCTACATCCTCTTTTGGCAGGTAAAAGCTTTCCAAAGAGTGACAGGAAAGTCATAGCAAAGTAGGAGTGGAAGGACATGTTGGTCCCCTTGAACTCATTTCTTCAGCATTGCGAGTCCCCACACTATGTGCTGTGCTGCCTGCCTTTAATAATCCCAAAATCAACTGGGAACACCCATTCACATGGATTAGGTGCTTCCCATATTTCACCTGTGAGATCAGTGTTGCTGTTTTTTGTTTTGCAGTTGGTGAGAGTGTAAGGGAGAGAGGAGGGGAAACACTCAATTTTAGCCCACTCATGAAGTTCCAGGACAGCCAGATGTCTGTTCTGCCTGTTAATTCCATCTGCAGAGCTGTCCTTGAGCCAGGGGATGGTACCTATGAAGGGGCAGTTTTGTCCCACTGGATACTCACTTTCCTGTTTCTAATTGTGGGAAGTGCTTTCCTCACACTCTGGTTGTTGCTGGAATTACATCAACCTCTCAGACAGGGATATTTGGTGTTCAGAATGGATCCAACAGCATCACAGTGTGAAGATGCTTCAGCTTCTTAAAAGAAGAGAAATGTAGAATCACAGAACATTTTGAGTTGGAAGGGACCCACTGGGATCATCAAAGTCCAATCCTGAGTATACAGAATGAGTCATTCACACACATTTTTATTTCCATGTATTTTTTTCTCTCTCTTCTGGGAATGTCCCTATGAAATCTTCCCCTTGTCTCGGGATCAAATCTTCCTTTGTCAGGTTTCATAATTTCATCTCTCTACAGTGCTTTGAGATTCTTCTTCCAACCTTTCTTGATGTTAGTAAAGCCACAGATCAAACTGTCTCCCATTGTGAGTCCTTGGCCTCACAGTTTTTGAGTGTTCTTGGGTGAGATGAGCTCTCTGTCATTCCATATCCCTGGTGACTGATTTGAGAGATTTACTTTATTTAGGGCTTCTAACTGTTACAAAGCCAGCTTTGGTGAGTTGAATCCCAGAAAGGATTCCATAAAAATTATTGCTGTACCTTTCTATGTCCACATTTATTCCTTTTACCTAGTTATAAGGAAGTCCACTTGTATAAAATATTTTTTACCTACCTTGTAAAAAGCTGACCTAGAAGTGAAATGGGATGGTACTCTTCATTCTCGAATATAACTGAATATTTAATTAAATTCTTGTTTTGTATGATGCTATGATATTGGATAACAAAAAATAACATGTATGACCCAGTGTAATTAAAAAAACCCCAAAATCTAAACTAAGCACTCATTTGAGCTGATTTTTTATTGTCTTCCTGGGAGATAAGTGGATTTAAAGGGATCAAAGAGGCAAATGGGATCTTTCTAGTTTTCTCACTCTTTTGTCATAGCTTCTCAGTGAATTTTTTTTTTTCCAAAAGTAAGAGCATTTTATTCTTTTCTTACTAATGTTTTGGGAGTCTACTGTTTTCATGGGCCTCATTTTGGTAGTTTCTGTTTGATTCTGCTGCAAATCTGGGGGACTTTTTCCCCCTAACTTTTTTTTTTTTTAAAAGACAATAAAGAAAATCCTAGGCTTAAAATACTGATCTTATCAATGGAAAGAAACAGCAAGCAGGGAAGCAGGGTAGATGGCAATTCACATTTTCATGTTTATGCAAACTCATCTTTCTTATAAGCATTATAATGATAATAAATGAAAGTTGTTTCCATGTGGGAATGCTGCCACTCAAAAGTGCTGTTGGCCTTGACAGATTAATGTTGACAACCTAATTGATCTATTCCATCCACAAGAACTCCCCTGCTTTATCTCTTAAGCATTTGAAGTGATGTTTTTATTTAATCTGTTAGGCTTACCTGTGTTGAAACCTCACTTCCTCTTGATGTTGAGCTTCTGTGCTTCCTTTCTGACTAAATTATGGCGAGCTTCTGCATTTTTAAGATGTAGTTAGAATCATAGAATCAGCCGGGTTGGAAAGGACCTCTGAGATCATGAAGTCCAACCCTTGATCCAACACCACGGCAGTTACTAGACTATGGCACTAACTGCCAGACATGTCCAGTCTCCTCTAAAATATCTCCAGGGACAGAGAATCCCATGATCTCCCTGGGCAGCACATTCCAGTGCCTGATCACCCTCTCTGTAAAGAATTTCTTTCTTGTTGATCCCAAGGAATCTCCCTGGGAAGGGAAGAGTGCTACTGAAGGATGGGAGAGGGAAATTTATTTCTAGATAATAAAGACACAGTTAGTGCCAGGAATCTCTGTCCTTACAGGGCAGGAGGTGCAGGACAGAGGGCTCGGAAAGCACTTTCCTCACAGTGAGTTCCCCAAGGCTTTGGCAAGGCAGCTCCTGCTGATGCAGGGCAAGCCTGCTCCTCTCAGACTGCCAAAGACTAAGATAGGAGTCAGAAGATGGGTGGAAAACCTCAAATGAAGGGTATACATGAATTATTCATGTGGGAAGCTGAAAACCCTGCCCTGTTCCTTCTTTTCATACAGTGCTCAGTCCTGTAACCTCTATCTCGGGGTGTATTTGTGATATAAGTTTTGTTCTGCATTAAAGGCAAGGGATGTCATCAAACTGTGTGGCAGTTTTGGCAGTGGGCTGGGGCTTATTTCAGGTGTCTACACCACATTTAAAGGCAAAAATGAACAGAATAAGAACCACTGCCATAATAATCTTTTCTCCTTTTCTCACTTTGCCGTATGAGATCACTTCTGAAATTCAGGCTTTATGTGGCCACATCCAACACTGCATGTGGCAGCAGCCTGAGCTCACTAGTGAGAGTGAACTGTAATTTACTAGCCATACCAGAAGCTAATAAACTAACTTCCCCTGCAGTTTCACAAGGTTTTGGTGCACCCTACCCTAGCAAGTAGTACAGGAAAGTTGCAACCCAGAGGTATGGAAACACAAAACCAGGCTTTAACCATGGAAACTCTGGTTTGTTAAAAGTTAAATACTTTACATTTTCATTTTCTGATCTAAGACATGAGATAAATGATTAAAAGCCATTCTTGCTCTGACAGAAGTGAATTTTGGATGCTACAAATTACTTCCCTGTGAGTGCTCTTCCTTGCTGCGAGTCCTTCCTGTAATTACGCTGACTTTGTTTGCCAGATGTTCGGTGACAGCATTATACTGCTCTAGTCTGTTTTCCAGTTGCTTTATTCGTTCCTAGGAACAACTCCTTCCTTGCCTTTTTTTTTTTCAGGGAGGAAATAGACAAAGGGGGAATAAAAAAAAAAAACCCTTTACAAATGTTTAAAAGTGCAAAGGCCGGGACAATGGGTTTTGCCCTTCTCTCTGTCTAACTGAAACAATGAAAGTCCTGCACTTTAATCTTCTTAGCCCCAGGGGGTCTTCTAATTATTGCAGCTGTTGCACAGGCTTATGCATAGTGACATCCTCCTTCCCATTCATCTTGGAGGCTCTTTCATGTCCATCAGCTCCTCCTCATGGAAATGGAAGAGCCTCCAGCTCTTAAGAATAGGTGAAGTTTACCTTTAGGATCAGGCTGAGGAGAACAAAGCATTCCCTGAGTTCCTTTCCAGTATTTAGAATTGACCAAAGGCTCTTCTTTGCTCACTGAAAAATCCACTTTAAATTGGTGGGGATATTAACTCTTTAGTCCCGACTTATTCAGGTGTCACAGGGGTATCCCAGGCACATGCCAGCTAGGAAGGGCAGTGGTTACTTCCAATATAGAAGAAATGAGAGGTGAGATGGATGGTTGTGGAGAATGCACTCATATATTTAAGCAGCAGATTTTTTAAAAAAATGCAAATTCAGAGTAATATGTTCCCATTCCCTGATAAGATAATGAAGCTTTCTGTGGTTGAACTGAGAAGAAGGGGTCTTGTCCCCAGTTGAAGTCATGTAGTATCAGTTAAACCATCTTGGGAAAAGAAAAAAAAGGAGGCAATTAATTTAAATTAATACAAAATACATTTTAATTAACATTACAGCAGAATTGAAAAATTGCTTCACATATTTGGATGTTTCTGGTTTGACAGTGAGTTACAGAGTTGGTACCAAATGTTGTCTATTACCAGTGTTTCCAAAAAAAAAGGAAAGTTTTAAAAACTTTGTTCATATTAAACAATAATATGGAGTAAAGGCAGATGCTCAGCTTGTGAATATTATTATGGGTTGTAGTTGTGATTCAGGGGAAATGTTTTATATGCGTCCATTGTGAGCTCTGCAATAGTTGCCCATTTTTTAATTTTAGACTCAGAACACCGAGCAGGTCACCTGACCTTTGTTTTTATTTATTATTGTACTACTAATACAGCAATGCTCATTTATACCAGCAGGTATTTTCCTCAAAGTGTCAGCCCATGTTACTAAATTCTGAATATATTAAAATAAATAATTTAGTGCAGTATCTTTAAAAAAATGACCTCCAAAGAATATTTTTTGTTATTTTAAGCTTTTAAATGCCAAATGTGATTATTTACTCTTGTCTGACTTGTTATGCAACAGGGCTGTCTGGGGCAGTGTGGCCCCCATCCACCCTGTCATGCTCCTTTGGCTCCCAGCAAGGGATGAAGATGCCCTTTGGAAGCTGTCTCTGTTCTCTGCTAGTCCCTGAAATCAGCTGAGGAACTCCTTGGAACAGTGTCATGGGGCCTGGGCTAAATAATGCAGCGAACCAATCTAGGAATTTAACACCCTTAAGGACCAAATTTCAGGCACCTGGGATATTTAGTTTAGTGATACAAACCCAGCCATAATTTTTTGGGGTGTATTCTTCACTTGTCACTGCTGCCAAACAACACATGGGTCCATTCGAAGGTGAAATTGCGTCACTGGTTGGAATAAGATCTTTGTGATGAGTTTTTTCGGTGGCTCTGAAAAGGTATTTTATAGGGATGCTCATGATCTGCAAATTTCCAGTTAGTGGCTGCAGCTGGTGTGTGACTCCACATTAAATGATGTAATATGGGGATTCCCACAATTTCCTCTTTCATTTCCTGTTTCTCTGCAAGTTTTGATGAAATATATGTCTGATGGCCAAGGTTTAACTACCTCTGAGTAGTTCTCAGATAAAATTTTCTATTTTAATTTCTTATTCCATCACAACAAGAATAAAAATGTATATTTTCCACTTATTTGTCTGCAAGAGAAAAGTATTTCTAAATATGTTGCAACCTCTTGCATTGTTTCACTGACTCATATTTCTTTTTACTTGTAAATTAGCAGACATTTTCCATCTTTCAACAATGCTCTAATAACAAATACTTTAAAAATCATTATTGCTACCATGTCACCATTTTCCCAAACTGCATTACATTATGT
>VYXB01005623.1:487171-523674 GCA_013397135.1 Pachyramphus minor
GAACGTTTTTTAGTTTTGGTTTTTTTTTTTTTTTTTTTTTTTTTTTTTTTTGCTTGTTTTGTTGCCATTCTGTGGATGTTTTATGGTGTTGTAATGGTTTCTGAAGAATTTAGAGTGCAATAGGGATGGTTGGATGTGAGGTTGGATGTTATTTTTCAGAGACCGTCGGGGAACACCCCTTTGATGGTAAACTGTAAAAGACAGTGGCAATAGGGGGAAGTGATTTTGCAATGTGGAATTGCTGTTCCTGCCACTTCGGTGCCCTTTTTGGTTTGTTTCAGCTGTTGTCAAATTCAGTGGGAATTATGTGTATGTAGAAAGCAGAATGTGGCTTCTAGACAGATCCTGTCTTAACCAAAACCATTTTAACTCTAGGTTAAGATCAAAACATCCAGCAATAGCTGAAGTTGTCAAGTCTCTTTCCAGAATTAGAAAGACCCAAAATAAAAGCGAAGTTTGTTTGGTCTGTATCATTCAGAGCGTGTGCAGGAAAACATCGTTATGAAAAACTGACTAAAAGCCATATATTTATAAATTTAGTATCTGTAGTAAGATTTTATACAGTAGGAATAGATTATAGAACTAAATCAGGGTTAAAGAGTGTGCTTCAAAAGCACATTTTTTGGGGGTATTTTATCATTACTGGTACCAGCCACTAGAGGGGGAACATCATTTATATCCAGTATATCTTTTAGCCTTTTACTATTTTTATTCTACCCATCTGTTTCAGGATTCTAACAACATCTAAGCAGAGTTACTGCACAATGATGGCTGCAGGAACAACACAAAACATGTCACTAACACAGAAAACTTTGTGGGTTTTTTTCAGGTGTTGTATTTCACTACCGTGCAGCGACCAGCAGGTATACCTTGAATTTCACACAGGCTCACCAGACCTGTCGGGACAATGGTGCTGTGATGGCAAGCCCAGAGCAACTGAAAGCAGCCTATGAGGATGGGTTTGAGCAGTGTGACGCTGGCTGGGTGTCTGACCAGACTGTGAGGTGAGGCATTTAAACATTCCCCTGATACACTTTCTCAAAATTCGTATGCGTTGCCTGGGCAGGCTTAAACTGCTGAATTGCCCTAATAATAAATCTGACTGTGCTGCATTCCAGGTATCCAATTAGACATCCAAGAGTTGGCTGCTTTGGAGATAAGATGGGAAAGAAAGGAGTCAGAACATATGGGCGCCGCTTCCCCAACGAGACTTATGACGTGTATTGCTATGTGGAGCGCATGGAAGGTAGGATGGGTCTGCAAAACTCATGGGATCTGGGCTGCAGATCCTCATGTGGAAGGGCAAAGAAATAGGAAATCCCATTTAAAATAAGTTTTGGCTGCCTTGGATGTGCAAGGAATTGCTGAATGGAGCAAACCTACAGTTTGTGGTCTGGCAGGTCTTAATTAAAGGCAAATGTGAAGCCTACAAAGAGACAGTCAGGATTAAAGCTACTATAGTTAGTGCAGCAGATCTCACAAAAATTGCTGTTGAAGCTTCTTATGTTTTTTTGAATGTTATAAAAGTATTTTTAAAGAAACACATTTAATGTTTGAGAAACTATATATAAATATATATATATAAAGGTGGACAGAGTACATGTGCTTACTGTATTATAGTTCATAGAGTATGTAATTAAGTTGTGTGTTTATGGCATAAAATTAGACAGATATTGAATTGTCATTTAAGTTTAATAATATCTTTTTTAAAAGGGAGCATTTTAGCATCAAAAAGAAAAAAGAAAAAAAACTTTCTAGTGAGGAACATGGACCTTCTTTAGTGAAATTCTTTGCCACTTCATAGTACAACTATAGTCTTTGGAAAATCCTCTATTTAAGGGGCTCTTGAAAGTGATCATGATTCTACCACATGGTGACTGTGAGGCATGGATCATGTTGTGAACCCTGTGATATCTTGTGATCCGTTGTTTGGATCTATGATCAGTCCTTATTCAATAAAAGGTTTGATGGTAAACAGAAAAATATGGTAACTTTTTCTGTGATGAAGCAGTTTAGCCCATGTGGACAAATTTCCATACTACAGGTGTGATGTTGTAATAATTTATGATAATCTCCCTTCTTGAAGTGAATGTAACTATATCCTTTCAGGGAGCCCACAGATACACTCCAGATATCAAATATCCTTATGCTTAGACATTACTATGAGTAGTTAAATTCATAAAATTAAAATGTAAATGCAGAAATAACCTTTCCTGTCCTATAGCCAGTGTTTTTTTGGCTTTGCACTGGGTATACACATTGGAACCCCATTCTGGTACAGAAATACTTTGCAACCAGGACCAAAGTACATTTTCAATTTACCGCAATGGTCTGAGTGTGTCACACTGCTTCTTCCTTTACAAGTTTATATTCCATACAAGTTTCACTGTCCCTTTCTAAAGAAACTCTGATAGTTCCTAATTAAATATCTTCTGGGAAAATCCTTGGCAGATATACATTCAATTTGGTGCTCTTGCAGTCAGTCAGTAGAACAATATATCAGTCATGGCTTCTCTATGTATATTTGCAACAAGCAACTGCAAAATGAAGGTGCTTAGTCTTTGTGATCTGTCTTAGATAAGGAACAGCTTAGATAATGCAAAATTTTCTCCTGCTGGTGGTTTATAGATGCTTTAGTCACTGAAATCAAGAAATGTTTTAGCAGCTGAAAATCTGGCCCAGGTTATGTTCAGCTTGGAGAGTTTTATAAAATAAAAGCAACACAAGCCTTGCAAAGCCTCAAAAATATATAAGCTTGAGAAATCTGAAAATTAAGTGACAGAGTTTTTTTAGTTCTCTTCACTGTCTTAATTTTAGATGTCCCATATATATTTATGTTGGTGAGTACAGTACTCCTGGACATCTACAGTTCATACACTTGATCCTCCATCAGTCCTTGATAGGATTGAATTCTGAATCACCTCTGAATCAAGATTGTTAAATTCAGTTTGGATTTTTCCTATTTTACAAAAAGAAGTTTTGACTAATCTGTTTCATCACAGGATGAAGGGCAATTCCTGGTTCCTTTCCCCCTTTAAGAACAGAAGAGTGTAACTTAATACAGAGAAGCCTACCCTGGATGCTTGTGAGCCAGGAATTTCTCAGGGTCAAATATTCCCACTAAGCTTTCAAAAATAAAAATTAAAATAAGCCAAAACTGAGGCATTTTTCACTGAGGCTTATGGTCTCTGCTTGGAACAACAGGGAACCAGACTGTGAGGCTCAAAGGGATTGCGGTGACTGTGCAGTCTTTGTGGGTAAAGATGCATATGCATAGATTTTCAGTTTCTCATGGATATGAATTGATTCTTTTTCATTATAAAATGTCATTTACCAAGACTTCTGAGCTGGATTTCCTCTCTGGATACACTTAAATTTCTGTCCTATTGTTGTGGGTGATGGTTTGCTTAAGCATATGCCTGTTGTTGTGGCCTATCAAATGTGGTAAACTGTGATTTACCACTGTGTAAATTGTGTACTGTGGTAAAGTGATCTGCTTGATATGAAACATTCAGCATTTAAGAAATATAACCTAGGACAGAATATTGGGAATATTTGGTCTATCAATGTAGGCAGCCATAAGGACATAATGCTAGATTATTATAATATTTAGCCAAAGGTACTCCCCGCTTTTTTCTCCACTGGTTTGTTTGTTTTCCTTTTTTCATGTGTGTGACTATATTTTTTTCCCCTATTTTCTCAGAAGGCTTCAAGTGATCTGGAGTGTGGAAAGAACTTCTATGATTTCCAGAAGGAGTAATTGTTCACAGATACAGGGTACAGGAATGGTGTAGGCGTGTTATAGTGACATACAGAGAAGTTAAATTATTCAGTTTGGATGAAGAGAAATGGGTGCATGTTACAAAGACACATCATGAAATAGCAAAGGATACATTATTCCCTAGTGCCTTCACCGAAACCTGAGCCTCTGAAGCAGACTCCCTTTTTAAGTTGGGACTACGGAACCAAGGTGGCTTTTCCTGTACAACAGAAGCAATTTCTGTGAGAACAAAGGTTAATTTCAAATGAAGAGCTTGTTAGAATTCACTTAATATTAATGAGTTTATAATTCAGAGGCACTCACCCACAGAAGACAGACATTTGGACAAAATGTCAGTGAAGTCACTGCAAGATGAGGGTTGCACTAAACGAGATTGCAGTGCTGGTGGAAAACTTGCAGTTCAAGATTTAAGAATATGCCAAATTGCTGGTTGCCCTGTCCATCAAAGGCTGATTCTGCAAGGTGTGACCTTTCTCTTGTAATGAGCACTCCCAACACTTAACTCATAACAAAGGATATCCATGGCACTGAGGATACTGTAGAATGAGGCTTAAACATGACTTCTTCCATGCGAATTTGAAAGCTTATATTTGCGTAGCCTGTTCTTGTTCAATGCCAAACCTATTAGACTTACTTGCACTACATAGGTCCTTATTTGGAGAGTCTGTATCAGTGGAATGACTATTCATGGAATAAGATGGTGCTTGATTAATGATATCAAAAATCTGGGCATAGTGAGGATGTCACCATGGAAGCCATTGAACAGTTATTGGTCTTCTGGCTGCTATTAGTGTGTTAACAAGAAGGCCATAAATGGTGGTAAGAATTTTTGCAATACATTTTCAAATAAATGTGCATTGAATTTGTTGTACTAATTTTGGTATTTGCACTGAGGATTTGTAGGAGCAACTCCATTTCAGTTTTATTCCTTTCTGACCATGTGAAATCATGAAGTTAGCCAGAGACATGGATTTCTCCTTGAAGCACAAATTATTAGCTTAAATTAAAACCAGTTATCTAGGCTAACTCTTAGCATTTCCTTGTTCTGAAGAAAGCCAGATAGATTAAAGGCTGCAAAATTCTGACTTAAATATTGAGCTTTGCTAAAACTCTCAGAAGAATAATTATGGGAAGGATTTAAAATTTCTCTGCTCCTAGTGATAAAAATGGGAATCTGGAGTCAAAATATTAAAAGGGTGCAGGGCATGGTCTCTTATTGCAAACTGATCTATGCTCCTCATATTTTATCACATATTTCAGTGTACCAAGCATTAACAGAACATTTAGGATACTTTTAACTGCAGGAGATGACTTGCTATTAAAGAGTTTAACCTAAAGTGATTGAGCTGCAGAGGTTTGGGCTTAACACTTGATGTTCTCTGAACACCTCCAGCTGAAGCAGTGTCAGCACCAATATCCATGGAATAATCCCTTGGACAGAGGTGGTGTTGGGGAAGGAGGGGTTTCCATCCTGCATGTAGATAAAGGGGGTGTGTGGTTAATTTGACAGCGCTGTGGTGTCAGGGAGAGAGACAAAATGCCAAGTGAGGGCCTGGGGGTGTGTGATGCTGAGCCAAGGCACAAACTACCCCATCAGGATTGTTTCCTGGCCAAAGCCATGAGAACCCGTATCTGCCTAACAACCCTATAACATATGCAGATGGGGATTCATGCTAAGAAAGCTATTATGGGGTGTCTGTGGGCAAGATTATACAACTCCCCTTCCATTCCACCATTTCCCCCCTCCTGTGAGTGCATGGAATAAAAACAAGAAACAAAACCACATGTCCTTTTAATACTTTCCACCTACCCTCATGCGGTTTTGCCACAGTCATGGAAATTTCTGTGGCACTGATTAATAATTAAAGAAGTAATAGTCTAAAATATAGCTTCAGGTGAGAAGTTGCTTCTGTGTTTTGGGCAGCTGAAGGTCATCTCTGGAATCCATTCTGATTCTGGAGCAGCAACTGGATTAGATTTTAAAAGTGGGACACAGAGAAGAGGACCTTTTTTTTGTCTTTCTAGTTCAGGGCCTGTGGTAGAGTTACAGCCTTTGTGTTGATTTATCCAGGAGACTTATCCAGCCTAGGATTGTGTGACATCATGCAGGGTTCATGGATCCAAGGGTTCTCAAGAGGATTCCTGTTCAGCCTATAGGTTTGCGCAGAATAAACTCAAGGCATTCAGGAGAGTTTAATTAAATCATCACTGATATGTATCAAAAGGAATCAACTCGCTTGGAAGAAAAAAAGCCTTCTTCACCTTGTCTAGGCTTCTGGTTTAAGGTTGAATCAAACTGCTTAGAGCTTTTCCAATCCTAGAAAGTGTTTCCTATTAATTAGTGACTTTTTTAAGGACACTTCTTTATTACTCTGGTCTGTGAGAGAACACAGACAGCAGAAAAAGAGAGGAGGAGGAAATGGAATTTCTTGGGACACATGGTCCTGAAGGTGCAAGGGTGAATGCTTTAGCCCCCAGAGTTCCCATGGTATTCCTGCTTCTTTGCACACTTGATAGTGTCCTAGGAATGAAGTTTTGAGCAGATTCCATGTTTCGGAGTAAAAGAAAGTCATGGTGGCAATGTCTCATGACTGCTTGAGCTTTGAGCTGCCAACCATGTGGCTGTGACCAAACATTTATGAGGAGCAGAAACAGCAGATTACAGCTGCATGTCGTAAAATGTCCTTAGGCTTCTCTGTATAACACTGGAAAAGATGATATTTTGTCACTTTGTGTCATCTTTCATACCTGACCGAGGGCATCCTTGTCTGCTACTGCAGTCACAGAACCCTGGAGCTCTAACACCCCCAAAAGAGCATCTTTGCTTTATGAAACATGGTGGGTTCCACCATCTCTCAGAAGCAGCTAATGAACAAGTCTGGAGTTCAACACATATACATTAAAAAAAAAAAAAAAAAAGAGAGCTGCCAAATTCTTAGTGGGAAGATAATGTTTCTTCTCTTCAAACAAGAACTCCACCAAGGAACTAAGAGGAAACAGCACTGAAACTTTGCTTGTATTGTTTTTATTTAAAAGTGTGAGAGTTAAGCATTTCCGTTTACAGGCATGGTTAGGTTTTTGTGTATTTAATATCCCTCTGGATATTCTAATGTCTGTCTTTAGTTGACACTGAAGGTAGTGGAGGTTGTGGAATCTGAGCAAGCAAGTACAAGGCAAAGCTTATGAACACCAAGTACCAGCTGGGACAGTAATAATCACAGAATCATAGAATCACTACGGTTGGAAAAGAACTTTAAGATCATCAAGTCCAACCACCAACCCAGCGCTCACCATTAAACCGTGTCCTAATGAAGGCTCCTTAGAGAACAAAATGGGGAAAGAGACTAAAAATATTGCAAATCTTATGTGTTCATTCCCTCACATGGAGTGAGTAATAGCAAGGACACTGCACTAGTGGTTGATCAGTCACCATCCACAGCAGTTGGTCAAAAGCAGAAGTGTTAAAAGCATCTGGTCAGAGATTCACAGGTTACCTCCTGAGCTTCTCTGCAGTTTCCAAGGATCGTTCAGACTTCTGTAAGGCTTTTATTGCAGACTTGCATGTGATTCCTGCATTTCCCAGGTGCAAAGGAAATGCAGGAAATGTGGTTCATTTTGTTGTGCCTGGCACTGTGGTAAGTGAAGTTGTGGTGATGATGCTTTGCTCTGGGAGGAGAGTGCCACATAGTCAGGCACAAACGTGTCCTCTTGGAGGTAGCAGCCCACCAATCCCTTAGTTTCGGCTTTATCTGTGGAAAAAATACATTACCGGCGAGTTTTGTGCTGAAGGGTTTACATCCAGATTCATCATGTCTGCTCCAGTCAGTACATGTTGTGTGTTGACCCTCGCCATGTTGTGTGTTGAGCCTGCCTTCTTCCCATTTTGCTTTTAAGATGTGTGATTCATGAAATTCGCATCTAAAAAACACACCCAGCTCAGTGAGACACCTCCTGGTGGGAGAGAGTAAGTGAATCAAAGGGATGAAACTTGCTGTAAAACCGGCCAATAAGCCTGTAGATATTAAACTTTTTCCTTAGGGATTGTAGTGAATCAGCTTCTGTCTTCCAAAGGAAAACCTGGCTTCTTCCTCTGCCCTAATATGTTGGAAAGAGATGGAAAAAGCATAACTTTTATCAGCTGTCTCTTTTAACCAAGCAAAACCAGCACATGTGACAGGAAAATCCTGGGGATTCGTCAAGTGCTGTGGGGCTGAGCCTGGTCCATCAGCCTGGAGCCTGGTTTTAGATAGAGCCAGCAAAAATACTCTGCATTATTGTCTGCAGACTAAACGTTGCCATGTTCTCCATCTCACCTCCTGGTACTGCAGGGCTGGTTTTTCCTCATCTGCTGGTCTAAGCCCTGGGGTTTGCCTGCCTAATATTGTTCAGTTACTTGGAGTATACTCCAACTATAAAAACATTGCCTTTAACAGGCACAGAACTGGATCTGCCCTGCTTGGTGCTGGTGGCTATGTCATTTGTTTATCGACCTGAAAAATTTTCTCTCTTAATTTCCTTGTTTTCAGTGTCTTGGCTGAGAAATTGAAATGCTTTCAGTCACTATAATAAAAACACTTCTAAGAGCGTGACAGGATCAGTCCCTCTGCTAAATGTGGAACCTGCTTTCAAAAATAGGAGCAAATTTTAGAGATTTCTTGGACTAACTAAGTTTTATTAGCCTCAGCATTATTTTTCTTGCTTTTTAGAAGAAGTTTCTGTACAAGCATCAAGTCTTTTTCTCTTTGGTACTTTGAAGGAGGCAGGAGTCTTGTGCTGGAAGTGAATGCACTCAAGAAAAAAAAATAAGACTTTTTTATGGTAAGGTGGTTTTAGAAGATTGCAGGACCACTTCTAAGTGTTTCTGGACTTATATAGCAAGCAAGGCCCTTGTTAAAATCTTGCTTTGTTTTTCACATTTCATTCCAACAATTATTATACACATTAAGTGCACACTCAATCACACAGAACTTCAATTTATTTTCAGACTGGACAGACAAATTGTGGAGCCATAACTCCTGGAGTAAATGACTGCTATTTGGAATCTGACTTTCGCACTTTATTTGATTTATAAAAAAATAATAATTGTGGAAATTAACAAAAAATGCTCTTTAACTAGAGCAATTGCAAGGTACCACGTTTAAAAATCTTTATGCTTTGTCTTATCTCTAGAATTCTTAAAATAAATGAGTATTTACTTGGTATATGATGGAATTTTACTGATTCCTCCTGCCTTTTTGCCTTCTTGGTGAGTTTATTGGCACAAATTCTTTAATATACCAGTTAGGTGGCAAATACTTTGGATTTCACTTATTGAATTGTTCTGCTTGGGATGAATTTTGCCTTAGGCACATGGGGTTGTTATAGTTTTGTTGTTGTTGTTGTTGTTTTGTTTGTTTGTTTGTTTTTAAAAACAGCAATTGATAAAGATAGTATCTGTATGCCATCTGCTGACTTTTAAGAGAACAAAATAAATATGTGTGGGGTCAGTAGAATAGATTCTAGATTCAATACAAAGATAGGCCATCTATTTTTTAAGTGTGCAGGATTATCAACATTATGTATACAGGCAAACCCTAAGGCAAATTTGAGGCAGACTTCCATATAGAAATGCTGTTGTGCAACCTGGATAAGTAAGTCCTCTGCAGAGTGACCTCTCTTAAAGAACCTTGCATTTCAAAATCTTACTGCAAGACATGAGCATTCCCTAAGTTTCTTTGCCTCAACTGAGTGCAGATGAATGCTCAGAGGAATAAATAACACCAACACTAATGATGTTACGCGCAAACTCCACTTGGAGCCATTGATCCAGATCAGCTGATGGAAAAATTGCTTTTCTAGTAATCTTTCATATTTACCCATTTTCCTGTCTATTCAGTGAGTTTCTCCCCAAAGGAATGTTGTGGGATTGTCTGACATTATTTAGGTTTTGATCCACTTTTTTCATCTAGAGACCATGACAATTCATTGTTCTTCTTTACTTGTCTCATTTTCTTATCTAATTGGTCTGATAACTGCTGTATAATTGCAATTTAATTGCATTGTAACTGCTAATTTTCACAGACATCATAGCTGCTGTGAGAGAGGATCAGTGAATGGGGCTGCTCTGGAGAGGCCTTTCCTTGCCCCACTGTTCCATGATACTGGTGCTGGGACAGGATTGTGGGATAACTGCATCCGGCATTCTGTGCTGGCCTTGACACCAGAGCTGGTATGCAGATGCAGAAAAAGCTGCCTTCTGTAAAAGGGTTTGATAAAAAGAAGAGTTCATTATCTGTGTGGTCTGAAGAGCTGAATGAAGCATTCTGGTGCTTCTGAGGATGAATAGTTCTTTGCTTTCCTTATCTGTCCCTCTCCCATAGATATGCTCTGGCCCTTTATCTAAGTTGGGAGCTCCACACAACATGTGTAAAGAAACTTACACTATGCAGTTGGTATTACAGCTGTAATAACAAATCAATAGTTTCTACCTGGGAGGAAAAAGAAAGTTGGCACTTTGCCTCCTTTCACACTTACATTCCTTTCAGTCCTCAAACAAGTGTAATATTGACGCGAATGGAACTGCTCGGGGTGATGTAGTTTCTGTCTGCATTTTTCTGGGTTCTCTTCAGACCAGTGCAGGGCTAAGACAGATTGCATGACCAGTACAAAAAAGCAGTGCTCTCCTGCAACACTGGCTTCTGTGTTCTGGCCTACTCCATCTGAGGAAGGGAACTGCTGTCTTGTAACAAGTATTTTGAATTTTTCGCTGTTGATTTGAAAATACTGATTTTAGGTCTCATCGGTTCTGTCTGAAATTTGAGTAAAAACTGGGAAAGAGTCAGTTTATGGCTTCATTCCCAGGACGTGAACATTAGAGGCTTGATTTTTATTTTTTTTTGGTGTGTGTTTGGGTGAATGAGGCAACCTAGACAACTGCACAAGGGTGATTTAGCTTGGAAGCAAAATATTACACATGCTATTCACTTTGTTTCAGTTTCAAACTGAATGGCTATTGCTCAAAAACTGTTAGTCCATGGAAGCTGAACAGGACTAACAACATTCTAGACTAACTCAGCTTTTCTTCACACAAAAAAGGCTTTGTGCATGCAGCATATCTGTTGTATTTTCCCACTTGTGTTTCTCTATGGAGCAAGGTGAAGGCTGGCAGAAATCTGACCTTAGAAGCTGCTCTGGCACAGCAGAACATTTGCCTGGGTTTTTTCTGGGGAGATGTCTCAAGTGAGATTCTAGTGATGATTAAAAAGGTCAGGTAAGATGCTTGCAAATGTAAAAGATTTGTTCTACAGAGAAAGTAAATTGTGTTGAACTGGGTTTAATTAGCTCAGTTGAATTGCAAAGTCTTAACAGGGAGCTTCAGGGACTGAGGGAGAGATTCAGTGTCCAACCACCGTGCACTTCATAACATAAAGTCTGCTTACAAATGCTCGTGCTTTGAGGTAGGTTAATTTTCAAATTCAAATGTGAACATTTGGTTTCCAACTATGTGATTTTTTTTTTTCTTTCAAGGAAAAAAATATTTGGGGAAAAAACCACAACCCTGCAGATACTGACTGGAAGAGGGGAACTAAGCTGAGTTGACAGTGCTCAGTGTTTGTGATCTCTCTTTTCTTCCCCCAGATGAAGTGGTTCATGTCTCAGCCCCTGAGAAGTTCACCTTTGAGGAAGCCAAGGAGCTTTGCAAGGAGAGAGGGGGTGTTCTGGCCTCTGTGGGGAACCTGTACGTGGCCTGGAGGAACGGCTTTGACCAGTGTGACTACGGGTGGCTGGCGGATGGCAGTGTGCGCTACCCGGCCTCTGTGGCGCGGCCCCAGTGCGGAGGAGGGTTGCTTGGGGTGAGAACCCTGTATCGCTATGAGAACCAGACAGGCTTCCCTTACCCACATAGCAAGTTTGATGCCTACTGCTATGAACGTAAGCAGTTTTTTTTTCAGTCATTATTTTTCTTATGCTTACCCTGTTTTCTTTAAATATTTGTTTTATTTCGGTTCTTGCGGCGCATGTGTGTTTTTTTTAAAGAATTGGATTTATCGCTATGGCTTTGCCAAAAAGAGAAAAGCCAAACTAAAACAAATGTCATAAAGTAACGCTGGCAGATGAAGAGAGGCAAGGTTTCATGGTAAGATTTCAGCCTGAGCAGTATTTTCACATGCCCATAGTCACCCTGAGCCTGTGGATGCTCCATTTTTCGGTGTGCAACCTGCTGTCCTTGTGTCATGTCAATGGACACAAGACATATCAGACATTCAAAACCCCACCTGGACATGTTCCTGTGTCACCTACTGCAGGTGACCCTGCCTTGACAAGGAGGTTGGACTGGATGATCTCCAGAGGTCCCTTCCAACCCCAGCTGTTCTGTGATTCTGTGATAAGAACAGAAATGTCCTACTTGACCAGGTGAATGACTGTCAGATTTGGGATTCAATATTTTGGGACTTTGGGATTCAATATTCCCCTACAACCTCATCTATCTCCAGTGACTGCTGCCTGGCACTGCTATTATGGTGCATCCTATCCCTGCACAGGCTCCAAAGGTTCACCAGCTTCCCAGCTGAATCTCCTACTTCCCTCTGCAGCACAGGGAGGTTGGATGGCCCAGCCATTTTCCTGCAGACCTCTCTGCTCAAGGAAGTTCCTGTGGTTGCAAATGGCGCAACTGACATTAATATTGTACTGAGTTAAGAGTGCAGAGCTTGGTTGTAACTATGAATATCTAGGGTTTCTGGACTCAGTCCTGTGCCTCTAACTCAGAACTCCCTGAAATGTGCAGTTTGTACTGTCCCCTTTTTTGTGGGTGGTGAACCAACTGCAGCTGCTGATCTTTCCAGCTCAGGAACTGAATAACTATTTATGAACCAATCTTACTGTTTGAGAACAAATCCCAACATCTGTTGCAGTCTGGCTGTTCTCAGACACTGTTGTTTTGTTGTTTTAATTTGCCTTTATAGTTTGTGGGTATGATGTTCTAAAACTTTGCATATGGAAGTAGTACTAATGGGCTTCAAGGGAACTGGCCACAGGAAAAAGGACTCAGTTAAGTTCAGGGGTCTGTGCTCAATCCCGCAGAACAAAATTTTGTCATATCACTCCTTCTGTTCCTCCTCCAAACTGTTTATGGTCTGTTAAAAGTGTTATGGATAAAACAGTCTTTAATGGGGGTGACTTTCATCAGTCCGTCTAAAAGACTGGAGTAGGAACTGGACATTTTACCTGTAACCTAGTCTTTAGTTAGGATGAATTCCAACTTGCTGGTATTTCTTAGGGGGGAATTTCACCCCTTTCAAGCAGTGTGTGCCTTTACAATGTTCTTCCCAGAAGTTTTAGTTAACAAATTTTAGTAGCAGACCATTTGTTCTAAAAACAACCTTGATAAGTATTGGGTTGTTGCCTTTTCTGCAAACCCTTGCCCTTGATACATGAAGAATAAATATTTCATCACTTTGCAGCCCAGGAAATAGACAGTGTAGGACTATGAACCTTTTTATGAGACAAAATAAGACTAAACAAGACCAACACAATTTGGTAAAGAGTGAGCTGCTCTCTAGCAATTTTAATTACAAGCAACATTACATCAGAATTAATTAAACACTGCTAGCTACATGACTCAGGTTTTGCCATACATCTGGTTTTACATAGAGAAATGCAGGAGTGTAATGCTGCACACTCCTTCAGGGAGCCTGTCTTCTGTATATTTCAGAAATTACTGAAAGTTCTCTCCCCCTCTCAGAAGGTGCTTGGGATCCCACAGAAACCAGCTGTGACTCCTCACTGCTTTTGCTAAAAGATTTATGTATGCGGTGAGTAATGAGACTCACTTCCCAGCATCTTGGTCTTCCATATCTCCAGCAGCTGCCTGATGCAGTGTCTTTGGAGTGAGTCACTCTCTCCCACTGGAGGCTTGGAGTTAGTCCCTCTTTTGGGCTGGAAAAAGGGAGAGGGTGAAAAAAATTGTCCTGCCTGAGAGCAGAAGGCTTGAATTTAAAGTCTTTGTTTCCAACCATCTTTTGTCTGAAAGTGTCTTCCAAAAATTCCCGTTATCTCCGTTTCGAAGTTCAGTGCGTTAGTCCATCACAAAACCCATCATCCCCCAGCTCTGGCTGCTTTTAGGTCAGTCTGAAGCTTTTACAGAAAGATTCCCACGGTGTCTGACAACAAAACTCTGCTCCCCAAGCCCTTAGCTCTCCCCGTAACCCCAACCCTGTGCTCATAGCCCTTAATTATGTGTCTCACATTACACTGCTGCTTCCCTCCTCACCTGAATGCCCAGTCACACCACCACAGATTTGTGGCAAACCTGTTTTAGTCATCACAAAGACAAACCATATATTAAGAAGGGGAATATCTTCTCCTTCATCCTTGCTTAGACTCTTCACCCCTATTCTGTGACTAAAAGTCTCTTTGGTGGAAAAAATATCAAAATATTAATTTTAATTTGCAGTTGAAAGAAGCCTCAATCAATATTTTGAACATTTTGCTTACTTTTTAAAAAGAAATCATTTTTATTAAAATGCACAAAAGATCCACAAAGTAAATTCAATTTAAAAATTATATGCACTAGCTTCAGTAAAGTAGCCAACCTGGACAACTTTTAACAGTACAGTTAAGTTTAGGATTTTAACTTCAGCAGTGTTTTGGTTACAAAATTACATTGTATGAAGTGTCTTGACTTTATGAAAATAAGAGTGGCCCAGACTAATAATCCATGATTTAAAATCAAAAAGTCTTGTTAGAAAACCTGAAAACTTCTTCTCTTTGATCACAAGTGCTTTTCACTCTGCAGAAACCACATGGCTCTGAGTTTCTGAAACATTATCTGTGTGTTTCTTTTCATCCCTCCAAGGCTTTTGCCAGACCTTCCCTGCCCCCCCCCTTTTTGTTTTTAATTTTCCTTTTCCTGAGAGATACCTAATCTTGTATCTGATGAGGCCTTGAAAAGGTTCAGGTTAGACATATGATTAAGTACTTGCAGCTCCTTGGAGGCATCATCAGAGAGGAGGTTTTTCAAGTGTTAACATATAGGATTTGTTATATGTTAATGTTTTTTGTTGTTTTTTTTTTTTTTTTTTTTTAAGAAAAAGTAGAACAATTAATTTTTAATAGATTAAAAACATTTTATCATAAAATAATCCTCTTTAATACTTACCTATTTACTACTTCTTGCATAAAGCTATAGGGTATTTATTTAATCCAATCCCTCACCCTCCCAGTCTTTCCAGACCTAATTCACTAGTCTGAGTAGAAATTAGACTCCAGCTAACTTTGAATGGGCCACTTTGGATGGGCCACTTTATCCTACAGCATCTGCTGGACAACTTGCACTCTAGAAATGCACTAATCAAAATGTGTGCAAGGTTTTTTTTCCTTACCTGCAGTGACAATAAACTTGATGAGCTTCGTACACAGAAGTGGTTGAATTTTTGAAATGTAAATCCCCTTTTTGCGGAGAAACATTGATTTATGAACTCTTTCACAGACCTATATTGATCTTGGCGAACTTCTCAGCAAAATATTTTTTTACTTGACTCAAAACATGTGTTGATTGTTTCCCTCTGGATTTGTCCCATTTTTCTCTCACATTTTGCTTTTTCGTTTTGACACGGTTTCACGCACCTTTATTGTTTCTCTTGGTTACATCACTTTGGTTTGGCACCACAATTTAATTTTAGCTGGGGATTGGGAAATTCCAGTTCTAGGATGGTGTTGCCATGTGTGTTCATTGGGAATGAAGTTCACATTGTTCTGATTGTTCCAACACAGTATCATCAAGAGTTTATGCAAGTTAACAACTGTTTGGGACTGAGGCCCTCTGGCTTTGATACTTCATCCACCTAAAGCTCAAAATCAGAGCATGATTTTATAGAAGAAATATAGAGAATGGTGATCTCCATAATATGTAGCCTCTGTTTTGAGAGGTCCTACAGGAAGAGCCACCACGACTGCAGGCAGAGCCTCAGGAAACATCCACAGTGCTCTGCTTGTCTGGCAGCAGGAAGGATAAGACTCTTAGGCACAACTCAAAAGCTGGCAAAGGAAACCTTGTCTTCCCTTTTCCTGCATGTGACTTAGCCTGGAAAACTTTGAATAACTGGGCAGTCCTGTTCTTCTCCACAGCAACCGTCGGTAGCTGCGTGTCCTAGCTATTTCCTGGATGAGGGAATTATTTCCAGCCTGATGTCAGGGTCTGCATAACAGGAGATCTGTGGATTTCTGATCAGCTTGGAAATAAGCACAGAACAGTGAAGACATAGGGTGTGGTGGTGATACCCAGGGAGCAAAATTGCAGACCTGAAGAGAGGAAGAAAACCAAAAGGACAAGTTTTATCTTATATAAAAGGCAGTGGACTACTGGGCATAATAAAGCCAGTGTGCTCCACCATTTCACCACCCAGTATCAGAATGGGCAGATGACTCTGAGCAGGCAAGCACCTTGAGATCGTGGCAGTGACTTCAGTGTGTACAAGGCTGTTGGCTCTGCTCTGGCTGCCTTTCCCCTCTGTGAAGGTGAAGATATGCAAGGGGATTAAGCCATCTTACCGAGACAAGCCCTTTATTACTTTCCTAAGAAGGTAGATTTCTATGCTTCTCTCAGATATGCAGTTATAGCTGCAGAGATCCCCAGTAATACCTTGAACTAGGTGTGGGAATAATAGCTCCCTGTGGGTCCCTGCTGGGTTTATAGCAACAAGCAAACACTGCAGAGGCTGTGCACACTGACAGCTTACTGCAGGTTTCTCATCCCACTCTGCCTCAGGAATTTAAGACATCAGTCAAGCCATGATGAAATCGGCAAGAAAAATCTCAATCCACTTCAAGCAACTGTGCTACACCACCTCACTAGTACCTCACCCTGAGAAGGAGGTGGTTGGGTGCAGCTTGATCTTTTAAATGTAGGAACATAGAAAACCCAATTTATCAATCTAACAGACACGGGTGGAGCAACTGCTGGGAGCCTCAGGAGGTGGAGCTTGAGGAGGAAGTGCTTATTCTGCCAGAGCAAGTGAACTTGCTTTTATCTGAGTGATTCAAAACTGCGTGCTTTAAGAGTAACCTCTAAGTGCAAATGTTGTGGCCAGAGGGAGAGAGGAAAGAGAAGAAGACACAGTTGGAGGCATTTTCCTTTCATTCCCTCAGGTCATTGAATGGGTCAGGTAAAAAGGGCAGGATTAGGAACAATAGGGTGAAGAAGCACAAGATCCATCCCTTTAGGTGTTCTTGGCCAGGAAAGATAAACTGGCTATGCTCTTCGCTCACTGCTGCAGGACTGGGCACACTAGGAGTGCTTTTTCTACTTTCAAACCAGGTGGGGAGAGGAAAGCAGCAAAAATTTTGCTGTCAGTTCTTGCCCAAGCGACAATCTTGGCTCTTTTTGTCCTTTGATTGTTTTTTTGCAGTCATGAAGCAAAGATTGTTGCTTTTATTTGGTGCTGGGTTACAGATTTAATTAGGACTAAAGGGGCTTGCTGGTTTTTGGTTTTGGTTTTTGTTTGTTTTTTTGGTTTTTTTTTTTTTTTTTTGTTCTCTTTGGCAATTTTATTATAAATAATGAAGAAAGAGAAATTTTATTTTTTTTTTTGCTGTTGTTCCTTTGTGATAGATTGGCAGGTTATAATTCGTTCAGAGAACTATACTTGCATATGGGGAAACCAGGAGATAACATATCTTTCTCCCTTTAACCATCTGACTTCAGATGTTATGAAATAGCAAGTGGTTTTACTTAAGGGTGTTTGTGTTCACAGAGCTAAAAGAGCTGCTGCCTCTGCTGTTATGTTAGCTGGAAGAAAAGACCTTGGGCAATGGTGTGAAGAGAACACATGGCTGTTCATTATAAGTTTTTTTCTTACAGATAAGATAGACTGATAGCTTCCAAATTTGTGTTTTTATGAGAATCCTGCTAGTTTTCTCTGATATTGCACATATTTTGTAGCAGGAACGGACATTGCATCTAGATTTTCACATTTTTCTCATTACATTTGGCTTTTCATTTTGACATCAAAAAACACAGTGTGGGTAAGTGGGAGTATACACCTGGAGTTAGAGAGAAATTTTTACAGCTGCAGGGTCAGATTTTGGATTCTCATTATTCTACCAAAGGTCTCTGTACACCAATCTGCTTCTGGAAAGGCCTGATGGAGCAGGTACTGAGTCAGTGTCATAATCAGAGGTTTCTTGCTCAGTATGTAACTAAGAGAACCATTTTATTTATTTTATTTTATTTTATGTTATTTTATTTTAATTATTTTATTTTTTAATCTGTTCTTAATTTTAAACTTGTCCAGTNTTTCTGCATATACATCATGCTCAAATTGGGCTGGAAAATATTAAACCATTATTTTGACTGATATCTTCTAACAATTTATTTTTTCAGTAATTCACAGGAAGAATTCACTATTTTCATGTTTAGTTCCCACTTAAAACAATTTTTTGTTGTTTTGGCTGTTGGCAATGACTCAAGCAATCTTTGTCTCTAGGGTCTGTGTTCTTCTGCCAGATTTTTAGGAACATACCTGAATGTAAACACACAAACAATATTTCTGAGTGCAGAAAAACGGCTCAAGTGGTTTGAGTTAGGTACATGAGTAAAGATTTTTTGGAACTGGCAATGTTGAAAAAGCATATATATAAATTGTAGTATATATATAATCTTAAAAATAAACATTACTCCTCCAGAAAGTACACCTATATATATCCTGAAATTATTATTAAACAGCACAGAACATATTAAAATCCTTATTTGGTAATTGTAAAGTAAAACCCTGTCTAAAGTTGTGCAGTTTGATTTCCTTGAAAAAATACTAAGTTTTAATAATGATTCATTATTTTGAATCCTTATTTAAACAACAGTAGAAGAGAAGAGGAAGAAAATTCTATACAGTAAAAGCATAAAATAAAGAAATAGAGAGTAAAAAAATGTAGTATCTCTACAAAGTCATGTAGTCCTTCCAAAATCAACTTCATGCAGGTTGTTCAATATAAAAGGAATTGATTAAAAAAAAAAAAAAGTCTTTGATATGAGCAGCTGTTGGTGAGATAATTTGCTTTCTTGCTGCTAATATGTTCATGAAATTTATTAGGAAAATCTGCCTCATGTCTTGAATCAGGAGGAGGACAAAGGAGATAGCGCATTGCACGCATGATGCAATGAGTACAGTAATGCAAAACATCTGGGTGGAGAAGACAGCAGTTCAAACTCATGTTGCCTATTAAAAAAGCAACCTCCTCTTTTTTTGTCTTTCTTTTCCCACAGAAAAAAAAATATAACACTGACAGATTTCTTATTGAAGCAGCACAATTTTTTTTGATCCACTCAAATAAGTTTGCAAACCTGTATGAAAAAGGCTTACATATCATGTTTACGACAAAGCGATTTTAGAGGTCTTGTAGTTGATTTTAACCAGAGCTGAACTGCACACAGTTTCCATGGGAGAAAATTTGGCTGTTTATTGATAAACTCTTAGAAAATGTGGATTTGCCTCATGCCACTATGTAAATCTAATATTTATTTATTAATTTCTTAATATAAGCAAATCAAATACACTCAATGTTTTTTCAGGTTTGCATAATAAATATATACCTATTTTGTCAAGTAATTGGCAGATAATGAGTCATGAACAATAAATAACTGCATCTCAGGCATAAAATGTGAACTTCTGGGACTTCCAAGAGTTTCTTGGAAATTTGGAAACTACATAAGTGACTGTGAGTAAGTACATGACTTCCCAGCAGTGATGAAATAAAGTTACCTTTTTTTTTCCACAGGTTTTAAAGTCTGTTCCCATGCCCTCATTTTCTAGCTCTGTGAGAGGGTATTACGTTTTCATATTCCTTCAAACAGTGAACTTGATAGTCACTTACAGTGTGGCAACTGGGGTCTGAATGAGTGTTTGTGTTGGCTGCAAAATCAATTCCATCTGCATTAAGGAAACTGATCCCATGATTAGAAGGGAGAGTTTGAGACTAGGCTGTTTCCTTTCCATTTTGCCATAAAAAAATAGCTGTTAAAGGAAAAAAAGGTTAGTGAATTCTTTGATAGAAATTTTAACAGCTACGGTAGCACACAGCACTTGTGTGCACCCTTCGCTCCCCCGTGGTGAAGTAAAACTTGTGTGGTTTAAACCAGCATCATGCAAGCAGAGAGGAGGGGAAAATCGCAAGGATTTCTTGGTTCTTGGGAGCACCATCTCATACTTGAATCACATCGACATTGAAAATAACAGAGATCCATTTGAGGTGGTAGATCCCCAAAACACAAAAATCTCTTGTGTTAAGGCTGTGCTTTTGCTTGATGGGATTTCAACAACTTTACTCCTTTTCCCTCAACTGAATATTTTTATTTACTGAAAAAAAAAAATATCACCCTATATAAGTAGCTAAGTCTCCTTTGTAAAACCATGACAAGATTTAACATATAGTAAGGATAATAATCTATTCTCTTTTCTGCTGGCAAAGACCACCTGTACTTCTAAACACAGCAATGTCATATTTTCCTACCCTTACAATTTCCTTTCCACTTTCACGTCTCATTCATGAAAGTTGAAATATCAACTCTTTTTTCCCTATAAGCAGTCATTCTCTGGCAAGCCTTTTTACTCCAGAGTAAATCTGGAGTAAAATACTAAAAGTAAAGTAGGCCTCTTGCAAAGGTGACATTTTCAAAGCTTGGTGCATGAAACTAAACAAATATTTGTGTGACTCTGACTTACACATGCGGAATTCATATCTACAGCTATCAAAGGGACACCTAATGAATTATGGGTGTGTGAAAAGAACTGATTTGCTCATACATGCTGCTTATGCTTGAATATAAATTGTAAAACAGTGGAATTATTTTGATTTCTGCATGTGACTGGAATAGAGTTCTTTGCTCCCTTAGAAGGTAAGCAATGTTTTGTTTTGCCAGAAGTTGTAGATGTGGTTGTGTCTGTCTGGTAAGGAGTGAGTCCTCATACACATACCTGTTTAATGCATTCTTCATATGCTTAGTGTGATTTAGAGACTATATTTTGCTCTTTATTTGAATCTAAGGCTTTTAGCTCTCAGTCACTTAGCAATTAACGACACTGATTTAAGACATCGACATCTTCCACCTGAATGTTCCTATTGCCCCTCTGGAGATTCCTGACCTATAAGACTGGCAGAAGGGAAGATGTTCCCACCCTGGGCTTTTCCCAAGTAAAACCTGTTTTCAGAGCACAGACTCACCTTTTTCAGGAATTTAAAATGCCCTGACAGGCCTTGCAGTGCTGGCACACATTTCCTCCTCAGATAGTAGTAGAAATCTGGGATAGAAGGAGTGGACAAGGAGTAAGGCAACAAGATTCTTTAAAACATCTCGATTTGTTTCACTGAAGGACCTGCCTTTGTGCCTCCTGTGGGTCTAGGACAGCTAACCCCTTACTCTGCCCACCATCCAGAGGGTTCAACACTCTTTTCATGTCTCCCATGGAAACATTTCTGTGCGTGGAGTAGTTTCAGAACACTTCAGATCTTTGAAGTGTTTTCCAAAGATCAACATCATTACAGTATTAAGTTTATGATCTTAATGGCTGTTTTACCATTCTCACCTTTCCCCATAATAAATTTCTCTCAGCAAAATTTAAATGCAGTACTTTTTGATGGCATGCTTGATCCTGCTGATTAGCCACACTCTCACTCCTGAGAGGTTTCCTTTTGCAATTTGTAATTATGTGCTGAAAATAAGCTAAAGCAGTATTTCACTCCCTTTATTCATTTGGGTTGGATTCTGCAGCAAACTTTGAAGAAAACCCACAGGTTTGCATCTCCAGTCATTTGTGCCATCATTAAATAGTTTTATATTCCCAGATGAGCACTGATCTCTCTTATGGGTACTCATGTAACACAAGGACTTCCAGGAGTAATTACCTAGACAAAAGAATATGAAGAATACTGCTACTCTTCTCACTTCATCTGACTTTAAGTTAGATGTTCTGCAGTTTAATATTGTGTTATTGTGTGTCATTCAAAGCTCTTAACAATTATCTAAAGCCTTTGACCTTTACACTTATTTCTCAGCGTGGCATTTAGGTTTTGTTGGGCATGTTCAAACTGAATTAATGTAACAGTCATTAGTGTTCTGACTGAATGATTCCTTAACTCTTTTTTTTCTTTTTTTTTTTTTTTCCTTTTTTAAGGTAAAAAAGTCACAACACAGCCTACAACTTTTGAGCCTGTGACATCTCTGAAAATTGACAGTGTGAAATCAACACCTGCTGAAGTTACTCTTAAACCTCCTGTCTTTGAGACTCCGGCTACTGAAGTGCCTGACACCCAAACAGAGGCCCCTGATTGGGAGGAAACAACCCCAGAGAGTGAGGAAGACACAGAAATTACTACTGAACTGGCTGAAGAAAAAAGGGAGATGGAGGTGCTTATGGAAAACATTCAATTAACCACCCTTCTACCTCAGACTGCCACAGATGGAGAAATAAGCCCTTACTATACACTGGGAAGGACTGAATATGATGTTTCCCCCAAGCTAACAGAGACCACATCTGCAGCTTTGGAGTTGGACCACACTTACTCTGAAGCAGAACTGCCCGAGGAACAAGGTAGGTCTGAAAGCATTGAGGACGCTTTCTTGACCTCTGTAATTTTTCAGGATAGCACAGCTGTAGATAAGAGTTCTACTGGTTTTTGGGAAGACACTGACACAGGAGATGCACAAAAACATGATGTTGATAATCAGACTGAGCAAATAGAAGTGGGCCCTATTATGACAGCTACAGATAGTTTGTTACTGACTTCCAGGAGAGAGTCTCCCAGGACAGGGGCTTCACTTTCACTAACAAAAGAGAATGTGTATCATGTTGCCCACTCAACACAAGAACCCACCAAAAAATCACTGGAGGCAAAATCTGACAAGAAATTTACAACTGTTGTAATCCCTGAAGCTTTGCTCACTGATCAGTATGATCTTATTGCAGAGGGGGAGGGCAGTGAGAGCACATACACCATTATGCCTGACAGAGTTTCTGGCATGGCTACGAGTGGTGTCCTAGAATCAGAAGAGCCTGCTGCATCAAAGACACTCTTAGATGAGCATGCAGTAACCACTGGACAATTTTCTTCAGCAAGTGGGTCAACACCATTTGTTAGCTTTAGTTCTGCAATGGCGTTTGATGGTGAGGCATCGGCCCAAGGAAGCAGAGAGGACACGAGAGATGTGCAGCCTACCCTGTCACCTAGGACACCTGTATCCTTTTCTCTATCAACTGTTGGTCAAACAGAATCTGAGGCTGCCTCACGAAGCACTGATTCCCCACCAAGCTTTGGAGAAAGCACATTTGTTATTCCTTCATCTCAGCACGTGCAAGCATCAGCTTTTCCAGAGGAGCAGGAAAAACCAAAGGAGCCAGAAACAAGAACAATGGATGTTAAGACCCCTCTTGCCATAGCCATCATCCCTCCCTGTGCTGCAGCAGAGTCTGAGGGATGTTCTGCAAGGGAGAAGTTCACACAGGCTCCTTCAACTCCTGAAACGTGGCTGCTGACAGATGAATATCAGGGGTACATGACAGAGGAGTCGTCTCACACTGAGGGAATCCTTGAGTTAGGTACAAAGGAGGGTATCTCTGGAATGGAGCCTACAGCATTTTCAGGGCAAACTGCAGAATATACAATGCACCCAGGAGCTCCAATTTCAGCAGATACAGATGAAACTGAGACAAGCATGAAGCCAGGTGGGACCACAAGTGATGAAGAAGTGGTATCAACTGACTTTGGTCAGAGTAGATATACTACAGGTGTCTCCCACACAAGCAGCTCTTTGGATTTGGAAATGATCCCAGTATCCAAAATGCCAGTGGAAGAAAGTAGTGCAACAATAGGGTCCTTTAGCTCCTCAAGTGTTACTGTATGGCCGAGTGCTATGCCCACAACTGTGGGGGTAACTGAGCACGAAAGAAATGAAATATCAGGGACAAAGGGAACTATTGTATTTACAGATGTAACGGAGGTAGATACTGCAATCCCACAGAAAGAACATGATGCTTCCCTAGTTCCAGTTACTGTAGAGGGTGAGGTCACTAGAGATATGCCAGTTACTGATCACACTCCTTTTGATGGTATCTTTCATACAGAAGCAACAGAAACAACTGCAAAACACAGGGAGGTGTTCCCAGAGGAACTCTCCACGAAAGATCAAGATGAGCCAGGAACTGCCACAGAGTCAACCTTATCTGTGACATCTGTCCAACCACATGAGCAAAGGACAGCACCAGGATATGAATCATCTCCAACACCTGTTCAGGAGAAGCAGGACGAGACAGGTTCAGCCTATGATGAGACATACCCAGCAAGAGAAGTACCAGTGCCTGCAGTGGAGTTCACAGACCATGGAGGAGTTCTGGGGCCTGATGAAATCAGCACCAAGACTTTGCACCTCACAGTGACTCCAAAAGCTGAAACTGCTACTGATGAAGAGCAGAAGGTCACTGAGGTGATGCCAATGACAGCTGGTACCCAGGAAAGCCAAGAAACCCCCAGCAGGGAAGAAGATGGGGGTGCAGTGAGCTGGGAACCCATGTTGCCCCCCCATACAGTGCTGACAGGCCATTCTACTGTAGAAAGCATCACTCGTCTGACCTTGGGAGCTTCTCCAAGCCAAACCACAGAAGGTTCAGGAATGACTGAGGAACCTGAAGAAATCAAGCCAGTATTTGCAGCTACTGCAACAGATAAGGCTACAATCCTCACTGGTGTAACACATTCCATTGGTGCTGTAGACAAAACTCAGCCCACATCGTCATACAAACATTTAGTCACTCAGAAGTCTCCCCATATCATCCCTGAGGAAGAAGAGGAGGTAACAAGCCATGACATCATCATCATTGATGAGTCTGTTTCTCCAAGTAAAGCCACTGCTGATGAGGATCTGACAGGAAAGACGTCAGAGCCAGAGATCGACAAGGAATATTTCACAGCATCCACGGCCACGGCAGTGGCACGGCCAACAGCACCACCCAGAGTGGAGGAGGCCACAGAGGCTTTGCAACATCAAGAGGTGTCTCCTTCTACTTCACACCCTGACAATGACATAAGAATGTATGTTATTCAAATCACAGGCAATGACACAGGTAAGATTTTGCCTTTTAGACCTGCAGTCCACCAGAATGGACAGTTTGTCATAACAAAGAGGTGTCCTTTAGGATATATTGGAGATGTTGCTTGGATCACTGAAGGATACAAAGCACCAGTTTTATCTAGACAGCAACCTACTGAATATTGGTAGGTCTATTTTCCTATCCAGTAAAAAGCCCTCAGAAATACATGTTACATTTGCTGTGCGGTAAGATTAATTTCTATGTAAGAATGAATATGAAACTGTTTTATTTTCTCTTAAAAGTCATGATGACTATAGTCCAGTTTTCTTATTTAATGTTGTCAAGTCACTGATTTAACTTCAGCTATCTGTGAAACAAGCATTTTAATTTCACAGCTTCCATTCCACGCATTACTAGTCCTAAACAAAGCACTAGATTATTTTAACATTCCATTAGTCTGTAGCAATTAACAATGCCATGTACAGTGGAGTCAGCTAAAAAATGGTTAAAGCATTCTACTGCCTCCTGTGATTTGGGGGAAGGGTGGTTTTTTTCATGTTTTTGTATCATATCATGGTATTTTTTAAAATTGGTTTTAGAAAATATGTGATGTAAATTGTCATAATTTTTAATTCTGCCACATTTTTTGGCTGATGGTTCTGTACATGTGTATATAGCTTCAATTCCATGGGTATCCAGAACAGAAACTTCTAAAGTAGTAATGAACTGCTGGGTTTTATGGTGAATATGTCCCCATAATGCAACAGCTAAAGGCTATGCAATCTTACATTAAAGAAACCTGTTAACTGACTACTATTTAAAGATGTCCTGGTGAAGCCTTATTTTTTAAAATGAAATGTAAAAGGGTAGACAAGCAGGACAAAACACAGAATGTTGTTAGGTTCAATGTTTTATTCTGTTTAATTATTTTATAGCTGCATAATAATTAATTATTTTTTTTTTTAAGGAAGACCGTAAAAATGGATCCTATGTCTTATATACCTTAACCACATGCACTGCTTTTGAATGGTTATATACAAAACTGTTTTCTGACTGGTTCTCTGAAGAACTCATCCAGCAGAATCCGTAAATTTATGGGACTCTTTTGGATGGTTTCATCAGGTTTGGGCTTCTGTTCAAAAATCAAAAGTAGTGGTTTGCTTGAGATGTGCCATATCCTGGCTGGACTTTTCATGCAGTGTTTTGTATCTTTATCCACTTTACGCTTTTTATCCTACTTTATATTTACAAATTTTAAATCTGCACAAGTTATATCAACAGCCTTCTATTTCAGAAAATGATAGTTCTGTTGTCTTAACATTTAAACACTCCTTTTGTTTGTAGTATATTATCATTATTTTGTCTGAAAGTTTATGTGTTGTCAGTGCCTTGGGAGTCTCTGTTAGGTGAGACAAGTGCTGTAGGTCAGAGCAGAAGGGGAACTTCTGAAGACTAGAGTTAAACCACATGATAAATACTTTTGTACCGGTGGAAATTTGATTAATTTGACTTAAAAATGAATAGTTGCACTATGTAGTAGTGAACTAGTTTTTCCTGTTAAATTTTTGAATTATACTACAGTTTATTGCAAAAAGGAGAGTGGGTTGTGCTGGGCAGCTGCATATTCCAAGGAGATGGAGAGAAGGAGGATGATTTGGAGGGGGGCGGATGTACAATTTCTCTGTATATACATCAAGGACAGTCTTACTTTACACTTTTTTCCCCAGAATGATATGTGTACTGTGATTCATTAAATCAGGATTTAGTTCAAACTGAATTATCTAAAGGACAGTGGATCAATACTTAAATCCTCTTCATAGCTACTCATGCTTTCCCTTGGGTGATCAGGTCTCTAGGCCATACTTTCTCCAGGATTTGCCTTCATCTTCACAAACATTCAAAGCTGTCCATGCATTTCTTATCTACATATGTGCTTATGTGTCCGTGTCTTTATAAGCAGAGTCAAATTATACATCCTCAAAAAATCATGCTTTAAGAATTATTTAGTCTATGAGCATAGAAAAAACCCCTTTATTTTCTTGAAATATTATTAAATTCTCAGTATGACAATATTTGTATTCTCTTTAAGCATAGAGAGCTTTATCATGTATCCAGTGCCAGGTTAAAATGGAGTTTTCTTTATTTTTCTGTTTTCAGACCCCATCAGTGAGAATTTCACCACTTATTTTTCCACAGATAAAAGGCACTCTGTGCCTACTTACTACAATTTAAGTTACAGAGGACAAAGATTTATTCTGTCCAAGGATTTGGATTGGTATTTTCTTTTATTTCTACAGAAATGAAAGACTTCATCTGGAAAATCCTGTCAAGCTCATTTTCACTTCATCGTTCCTAAAGTTCTAAAAGTCCATAAACTTTTCTTTGTGCTGAAGAAAATATGTATAGGAGGTGATGAAGAGGAGTGAATTTGGCAAATATTACTACATATGCTTTTCACTAGGAGATGGTCTAACTTCCTATTCCATCACTCTTTATTTGAGAATTGTTCCTCACTCATAAGGAACTACATAACTCTGGCTTTTTATTGTCAGCTGGAAGGGAACTAGAAATACGGTTTTCATCCTTACATCTCTCTGGTAGAACAAAGGGAACTAGAAATACGGTTTGCATCCTTACATCTCTCTGATAGAACAAAGGTTTGTCCTCCTTTGTCTGTTCTTAAAATTATTTAGTGAGTGTTATGTACAAAGGTCTTCTCGATCTTTGAGTCAAGAGTCCAAATGTGCCTCCTAAGAAAAGACAGTTTGCTATCCAAAGCCCTTCAAAAAATAACTCTTTCAAATAGGAATAATAATGAGAGGTTTGCAGTATAGATGGTATTGTCTATAAATTAATATAATAATTTCATTTCTGTGTATGCACAAGTGCTGGAACTATTTATGAGATTAATTTTCCCCCTCTTTCTGCACCTCCTTGTTATTCAGCTTTTGCCAGGAGAAACAGTTTCATGATGGAGCAGAAATCCAGCACTGCGGTTTGTCTTCTATCAGCTGTGTCACTCAATTACAGCAAAAACTTGCTGTTACACCAGCACAGCTGAATATTGCTCTCTTCAGCTCCATTTGCCATCTGTAGCTCAGGCACAATACTATTTATGTGCTCTATGGAGGTGCTATTAGGGTTTGTTGGTCAGGAGCAGTGTTTTATATTCCACGTGGGAGCAAAAGGTCGCAGTAAATGGGTGGATTTTTGAGGGTTGAAGACATTTTTAGCAGTTCCCAGCAAGCAGGACAGAGTGTATCCCATGGAGAAGAGGAGCCCCTTTGCCCTCCTGTGGAGTGTGGTGGGAGCAGCACTGGCTCAGGTGAGTCCACCTGTGGCCATGCACAGGTAGGGGGAGAAGCAGGGAGGATTTTTTTGTGCCTTTCTTCTCATTCTCAAACCCTCCCTAAACTGGCACCAACTTTGCTGAGGTGCTTTGAAGTTTTTGGCTGGAATGTGCCGCCGGTGTATGGAATGTGTTATGGATGTATGGAATGTGGGGGATATATTATTCCTTATTATTGCTGTAGATTCAAACTGCAGTGGATAGTTGTTGAGTGTTGACTGGGTTAAATTGATTTAAGTATGGTGGCAAGTGTATTAGTCTGTCTTAGACACACATCCTCCTTAGTATGAAGTAGCCCAATATAGAACTGAAACTTGATATTAGATATTTTCATTTCTTAACACATTAAGCACTTACACTTATTAGACCAGAAAAAGTTTCTCCTAGAGGACTACTTTCCTTATCCAAGAGGTAAAGAACTATACTCCTGGCCTTCAAAATGCATGCTTGCAATCAATTAAAACTTTCATAAAGGAAATTTCAGTTACTTTTAGCTTATAAAAGAAAAAAAAATACCCTGGAAACAGAAATAATTTGGAGTCCCGGTGGAAGGTCAAGCTCATTAGCTTGAATTCTGGAAAATGCCTTCAAGTGCTGATAAGAAAGTACACACAGCTGAATAGATTAGGCTGTTTATTTGTCTAAGAATACAGCAGTTTTCACTGAGGAAATGTATTGTACAAACAATCCATGCACTTCTATGTGGGCAAGCTTAAGGCAGGTGCACAAATTAATGAGGGTAATAAGACATGTTTTCTCTGACAGCCTGTGGCACATGGGCAGGTGTTTCAATTAATGGGGAAAATATATTTGTACATGGGGAAACATGTCCTTTTTATGTCACAAAAAGGACATGTTTCATAATGGAAGGAGCTTGGGACTTTCATCCACTTGCGTGGAATGGGAGGCTATTCCCTTGGGTTGTGACCATGTTGTGGGAGTGAGAAAGAAAAACGTTCCCTGCACTGTGAGGTGTTACCACCTGAACAGCTTTACATAGCATCGGCAGGGACAGAGGAGTTTGTCTTTCACTGCAAGGATGCAAAACTTGCCAACTTGTGCCCTGTAGTATCCCCATAGCTCTATGTGTTGTAGTGGTGAGGATTGATGCTGGAAGGTATTGGATTAGCAACTGGGAAAAAGACAAAAAAAAATACCCAAACCCAAACCTGAAGGAACGTTTCAACTCATAAAGCTTTTATGAGCTGAAAAATGCTTGTGGGGGTGTTGTTTAACAGTTGTTGAGGGGATGCTGGAAACATAACTCCCATCTGTATCAGGAGTAATTTGCACACCTGCATTTTTTGGAGACATTTAAAAGTCTTTACTTAGGGAAATGTGTTTCAAAGTGCTTATTGGACCCTGGGACTTACACCAGCTCTGTCTGGTTTCTTGTTCTTTTCAGCTTTGAAGAGAATGAAATTGCAGAAACTTGTGCTTTCTAGATGTGAAATTTTATGGAAAGAGGTTACAAACCTTTGTGTTTCAACATGTAATTCTCTGACATGCATATTTCTGCCTTAGCAGTGTGAGAGGGCATGTGAAATTTGAATGAAATGCAGAATGGCAATGAGTCATAGTCATAAAACTTAACAAAGAAGGTAGAATGGAGTCTTTTCAGGTCCATCTTAGGCCTTGCCTTGAAATTCATTTAATCCTGTTGTCTTCACAAGTTCCTTCTGGAGAGCTGTCAAAGACCATCATGGCTCTCTTTAAGCCTGATTCTAATATCTAGCCTGAATTGCTTCTTGGCCAGTTTATACCCGTGTTTATTCTTGCCAGCATTGTCTTTAGCTTGAATAGGTCTTTTTTCTTACTGACACTTATCCCTTGATACTTTTATTTCTCTGTTCAGTCATAGAGAATAACCATGTCCATTTTTTTCAGCCCTCATTTTGCTCACTTCTGAGGGGGATGTGTGTGTGGGAGAGCGGGAATGCACTGGTACCATGCTGGGAGGAGAGATGCTGGCTCTGTCCTGAGGGCTGTGGGTGTTGGGATGACTAGTGCAGATGGGGATAGGAAGGGACAGGAGCAATGTGCTCAAAATGCCACTTCCAGGCAGCGCTTCACATCCAATAGAGACAACTCAAAAGCTTGGAACATGGGTCTGTCTGCACCTGTACCCACATTGCTCTCTCTTAAGTTATTTTAATTATGCCCTATGGAAAATAATCTATCTGTATATCATTCTTTGTGGTGTGCACACATATGCAAGGTGCAATTTTTGGTGTACCTTTCAAAAAGTACAAGCATTAATTATGGTGTTAGAGAGACTTCTCCTGAAGAAGAGGAGACTTGGTGTTTTATTTGCTGAAATCACCATTTGTTTTTTCTTCAAACGAATATGCTACTGGAAGCCTAGTGTTTATTCATAGGACCTACTGCAAATCAGCCTTTACTGTGAGGAAAGATGCTGTAGGCTGACTTGAATTCATTTCTGTTGGGATGTCGAAGCAATAGTAAAAGTGGCCTCACGTGGGCTGAGCCAATTTCCCATCTTACTAAACATAAAATTTCCTACTTGGAGGGCTGGGCTTGTCTCCTTATTAACTGTAATTTCCAAATGAAACAGGTTTGTCAGTGTCCGACAGGCATTTCATGTCCTGAATGACCAAACTCTCCATGTTACTCACAAAACCTGGCACAGGGACAGCCACATTCCCCTTCTTGTGTTTCAAGCAACTGAAGTGTTAAACTCCAAACAACATGGCCAGATTCTGATATCATCTTCCCCAGTGTAATTACCCCATAGTAATTCCAATGAGGTGATTGAGGGTAGAATTGCTGTCAAGATGTGGGGATAGTAGGTATCAGAATGTCTTCATAACATTTATGATGCTCCTGGATCATTATTTTTTTATTATTATTTATGATTATTTTTCTTTAGAAAACATTTGAGTCACACCTTCAACCCAAACTGGTAGAACTGTTGATTAATTAAACCAGTAGGAGTTTTTCTATATCAGAACACTCATTTTTCGTTGGTGCTGTGGAGGATTTTTAAAAATAGATTGTACACCATCTCATATATTTAAAATATGACAGCAATGATGACCTTATGAAAGCAAGATCTAATTAACAGGTAATTTTAATAAATTCAAGCTTTTTGCACACTTCTCCTTTTTCCAAAACAAAGAAAAAAGTGAAAAAAAGCGAAAAAACCAAACAACAACAAAAAAGCCCAGCCCCATATCCAACAGAGCTGAAATTTGATACTTAGGAAGTGAGAAGAAGCTTAGACTGAATTAATAAGTGATCTTCAGGCCACTATTTCTGGCTCTTCCTGAAGTCTTATTATAGAACAATAATTTCTTTTTCCACATTCCTTTCTAGACCTCCAAGGAACAGTGCCCTCACATTAAACACTGTTCAGAGGATGCCTACCCTTTCCCTGCTGCTTTTGCGCTGTATCCAAGGAAACGTCTCAGATCTAGACATAGGGATTACACATTTCTAGCTTTCTTATAGCTCTTTGTTTATTCATGAGAGAAATGAAGGATTTTTAGTCATAGGTACAATGTGGTTTTTCATACTTTTGTTGTGAGGAGCAGGAATCCTTTTAGAAATTTTGTTTGAATGTGGAGAAGGCCTTAAGAATTCCTAATGCAGAAAAGATGGGCTGTCTTTTATATGGTGATGCAATATGAATTAATTTCATAAGTGGGTTTCTGCGCCACAGTTTTCTGAATGTATCCAGACTGTTTCTTTCTGAGTATGTAGTTTTCAGTGGTCTTTTTTTTTTTTGCAGTTGTTTTTCTCACCATTTTAGATTTACTGATTGAATTGATCCTTGCTTATCCAGCCAGTCTTTTTCTATCTCCATCTTTGGAAGTGGTTAGGTGATAAATTTGATCAAATCAATGATATACCAAATACCCAGTAATGTCTTCCAGGATACTTGTGGATTTTTTCCTGGCACAACTGAGGATGTGTGAAAAGTGTCTGCTGCATGTTTTCTGTTTCCTCTGGGAACATGCCACTGAAGTTACTGATCTTTTTCTATGGAGTAAATAATTTCTTTTTTTTTAACTGCTCAGAGAATTAGGACTTTTCTGACCAGTGATGACCAGTGATTACTATTTTTGCTTAAATGAGGAACATTCAGTGTGAACACTTTCTACTTCCTGAGGAGGAGAAATGCAGTTGGAATTTTATTGCTGGTTAGGAGGGATCTTATCTGCTTGCTTTGGTGTTACCTCTGCTATACTTCATTAACTCCTTGATACCCAGAATTAGGTCAAAGATTGTATAAGAAACACTAATTTTTGACTTTCAACCCTAATCTTGGATTTTTCATGCAATACTTCATCAAACAAGAATTCCATAGTTTCAGTGGGAGGATTTTTGGCATTAGGGCAAGAATTTCCATGTTTCATGTAATTTAATTTTTTTTTTCCAAAAAAGCTACAAACAATATGCCCATAGGTACAAAGAGCACCATAGGGATTTTTGATCATATTTTATTGTGGCATTTGTCTAAAACATTTTTTTTTCTTTCTTGAAAGTGACAATTAAAATGATTCCGGAGTTACTTGTATATTTACTGCTCCAGTAAATGGACTTGTGTTGAGTTCCAGTGACATGTTTAGTCAAATATTAAGCATTAAAACCAAAATTCATGAATCCTGCGGAAATAGTGTCCTCTGGGGACACTTGGTCCAACTGACAGGCAAGGATGAACCCAAAATGTTACTCAAATATGCATTTGTTCACACCTTAATTGATTTTTTTGACTTCTTGACTTACATATATTTTTCAGTTTATTCTGCCCCCATACAGAACTTCTCAAATGTGAACTAATTCTGCAGTCATGTCACCATGTTAGTATAGGATGGAATTTGTGCCAATGGGTTTATAGTCAAAAATATGTCCCCCTCTGCTGATTTTTACTGGTGCTCTGGGCTTACCACAGCTAGGTGTCTATTTTCATCTGTAGTTAATTAAAAACCTTTGTTCTCAGGTATTATCCAACAAAAAGGTCTTTTTCANATTCATGTGATCATATTAATATATATGATATAATATAGTATAATATAATATATAAAGAATATAATATATATTATATAATAATATAATATATATTCTCATCTGTAAAAAGAAGCTTATGTTCTGTATGCATTATATGAAATTGTGTCTGAAAGAGAGTCACACTTGTGTCATTCCATCTGCAACAGTGAGTTTTTTATAGCTTTACGTTGGTTTAACTGAGAATCTGGTTTATCCTTGGGCTGCTTTGGTTGCTTAATACCTAAACCAATCTCGTTTCCTAACCTGTATAGCTAAATTGAAAACATTTTGGGTTTTTTATTATTTTCAGAAGTCAGGGAGTGATGCTAATAATACTCCATTAAAATTGCAGTTGCTGAATCCACTCTGTGTCTTCTATGTAACATTTGCAAAGCAGAAGATTAAGATTTATGTGCAAAAATCCATGTACCATATATGTCAATATTTGTGTATGTAACCACCCTAATTATGTATTCTAGGACATATTTGCATTTAAGATGTCATGAAGATCCTGTAGTAACTTGACTTATCACTGACACTACTGTAGCAACTCAAGTCATTTTGAAGAAGCCGATGGGTCTAGGGCAAAGGTGTTTCGGTCCACAATGAACTAAAGCAAAGCTTTAGTGGTATTTCACTGAAGAAAAATTAAGCTTAAAAAAATAGATTTACCATGACAAAATGATTGTATGTTGTCACATGATTAATAACTCTCCCAAAGGTGCAGGGACTGCAGCCAAACAGGGTGATTTTGAGTGCTGGCTGCATGACTAATGGGCTTGTGCAGACACTAAATTAGAAGTGTTCTTATGAAGTGTTTGAAAAAACGCTTTTGCTTTCTCCTTCGCCTTCTTCTTCCTCTTCCCCTTCCCTTCCCTTCCCCTCCCCCTCCTCTCTTTCCCCTTTCCTGTAGAATTGGACTTCCCCCTGTACACACCCAAACACACCAGCTAATTCAGAGACCATGCAGCTGCACAGTCCGACTCCTGGCTTTGTTTGGGATTCCACGTGGAGGAAAATGATTTACTGTGTGCCAGTTGTTTGGGTTTGGGTTGTTTAGTCCTGCAGAGCTTTAGAATTGTCTCCTCTGTTGGCAGCAAGTGAAATGTTGTCTTTGGAATGAGGCTCATGTCCGGGACTGCTCAGAGGCTGCTGGAGTGTTGCTTTGTCAGGGACATACTGGAGCAGAGAGAAAGTGAGAATAACTGTCCTTAGCATATTGTATGACAAACACTCAGGAATTGCCCAGGGAACTGTATCCTGCCCTTGCTGGGGCTTAGCCTTGACACTGCAATTTTTAACAACTTGACATTTCACTCAGCCTGTTTTTCCTTAACAACTTCACTACTCTGTTGGGAGGGAGGGGGGGAGGAACGAAGGAAGCCACGAGGCTGAGGGAAACACCAGGGACTGCCAGAAGTCTTCATGATATGCTCTTAGAATAGAATAGTTACTTTTTTTCTGACATGGTTTCTGTATCATCATGGCTATTACTGTAAAGTTTGGCAGGGATGTGCGAACACATCCATGGAGCTCAAAGCCCTGTGAAGAGCAGATTTCCACCTTAGCAACGTCCACTTTGCACAGGTGCCTCAGGTCATAGCCAAAAAGTCCATCAGGATGGAGTCTGGGGGGATTGGTGTGACTGTAAAAAGGGTGAAATTTAGGAACATGCCAGAAATTGATGCTCAGGTTTCCAACAGGGCTATATTTTGCATGGAAACACCCAAATATGGTGAAGCAGACGACTGGATAAGCGAATTTCAGTAGTCAAGGCTGACCACCCACCTTCAATTGGTTTCAATTTCTACCCAGCCACCTGTGCAAAAATCACCCTTTACAATGACTTTCTTCCAGAAGTTTACTTGAGTCATTGGTATTTTTATGCAAGGTAAATTTATATGTGTATATACATATGTATCTATCTATATCTATCTAAAATGCATTTGTCTCTTTTGACTCTCAGAAGGATAACAAAATCATACATTTTGATAAAATTTAGAAGGTTAAAAAAAAAAACAATCCAACCCCTAAACTATTGAAACTTGCCCTACAACCTTAAGCAGTTGTAATGGGAGCCAAAGTTAACACAAGTTTTAGGAATACATACCCAGATGAGAAACATTTTAAAGTGAACTAAATAGAACCTTTTCTTTACTTAGACTGAGCAGTAATAAAGAACGAGGTTTTACTAGACCTCATCATATATACTACTCATGTTAACATGAGGTAGAAGGATTAAAACTGTAAAAAATTTAATTATTTCTGAGCCTTTCTTAGTGTTTGTGTGTGTGTGTTTGTTCTTGTTTGTTATTGTTGGTTTGGTTTGTTTGTTTGTTTTGTTTTTAATTAGGTGTGTATATATTAGTAGTCATGTTTCTTTAATGTCTTAGACTAGCTCCTTGGCAGTATTCCCACCTTTTCCTAAAGGGGAGATGGGATATGCCTGGAGCACTCCTGCACTTTGACTGTTCTTGGTAGGTTAATGATGCTACAAGATGGCACAAGTTGGAGGAATTGCATGTACCAGAGGCTGACACTTGGAATTTTGCTTCAGCAGGAAATGCCTATATTTCAAAATCTTATTTCTTTTGAAATGAGATGAAAAGAACATTAAAAAAATCCTTTTTCTATGGAACAGCCCAAAAGATGTTATCAGATTGGTTTACTTCTGTAAAATTGAACTTTTCTGTTCCAATTTAATATTTTAAGGAGGGAAAACCCCGCTAAATATGAAGGGGTTTTTTTGTTTTTGTCTTTGTTTTTTGAGGTTTTTTTTTGTTTTGTTTGTTTTTGTATAGGAGCAGCTTGTCAAATCACTTTTTTACCTCCTCAGTATGCCTTTAAAACAAAATGTATTGAACAAGACTAGCACATTCCTGTGGAGTTGGTTGAAGTTGGGGTTTTTTTTGGTAATAAAACTGCTTGAATCCACCCAGACTGCATATCTGGTCCCTGGCAGAGCTGAGTTCAGGGGAGTCAGAATATGACATAAAAGCTGTTTAAGTCTTTCCTCGATCCAACAATGATATTAATTACATTTTAGTCTTAATTCACTCCGATATAATTCTATTGAAGCCAAACCAAAAACCTCCTGATTATCAAGTGCAGGAAATAATTTGACTAATACAAACTATTTTGATCATGCATGCAACCCTATCTTGTGGCTATGGATTCTTGGTAGTGAATATAATGGTGTTTGTGATAGTATCACATTTATCACATTGTGCAATGAAATACTTTTGAAATGAACGGTCCAAAACGGTTTTGGTCTTATTCTTAAAATCTCTCTTTCCCCCCCCCCCCC